>JARQOC010000004.1:544137604-544432604 GCA_033576535.1 Allobates femoralis
TCATAGAGTATGCGGAAACAATATAAGGGTAACATCTATGAAATAGTGTACAAGACTTTTTTCACACATCCATGCCTCCGGTATGTATGCGGAGGCACGGACATACGGACAACAGTGTTATTCTATGGTCCCCTTCACAAGTCTGTGGTACCACACAGACCGTGTCTCCATGTGGAGCAGATGCGTGTCCGTTTGCTTCACACAGTAACATGTCCGCTTTTGGCCAGCACCACGGACCGCTTTTGGCCTGAAACGTCCTGCACACAGATGTTCACAGTGTGACATCTGTGTGCACAGACATAGAGCCAGGATTTTGGAACTTAAAAATAAAAAATTTTATACTCACCTTCCTCCAGCGCTGCCTGCTCCTCTGACTTCCAGGGACGCTCATTATGCTCATCTAATATTCACTTCACTGAGCCTGACAGAGGACCCGGAAGTGAGAGGACAGGCAGCGTTGGAGGCAGGTAAGTATGCAATGACAGGCTGTCTGTGTGCTATCCACAGAGAGCGCATGGACAGCACACGAATATCACAAGTGTGACACACGGACCCACGCCCCCCACAAAATGGTCTATCTCACATGTCCATGTGTTGCACAGATGTGTGAAACAGGTCTAAAAAGTATAAAAATGTTATATCAAATAGGGTATAATCCACATCCACAAATAATAAGAATATATAAATAGAGTGAATAATGATAAATACAGTAATGATTAAGTTCCTGACATTATTAATAGAACATATCAGTTATGTCATTCAAACCAGGCGGTTTTAGTATGTTTAATTTATGTATACAAAAAATGTATTTCTTATATAAGGATTCAACTCAATTAGGCTGGCTTCACACTTGCGGACCCCTCCGCAGCGTTCTGCGGAGGGGATCCGCAAGCTGAGCGCAGGCACCGCAAGTTCCTATGTTTAACATGGGGACGCAGGTGTCTGCGCTCGGGTGTAGATTCCCGTGCGCATCCATTCACTGCAATGTATGATTTGTACGCAGGCGTATGCCTGCGCACAAACCACACACTCTCGTCCACACCCTGAATGCGACATGTCGCGTTCAGGATGCGGACAAGAGTGTTTGATTTGTGCGCAGGCATCCGCGTGCGCACAAATCACATATTGCCGACAATGGGTGCACACGGGAATCTGCACGCAAGCGCAGGCACCCGCGTCCCCGTGTTAAACATTGGGACTTGCGGTGCCTGCACTCAGCTTGCAGATTCCCTCCGCAGAACGCTGCGGAGGGGTCTGCAAGTGTGAAGCCAGCCTTAGGTGTTCCTGGTGGTATATGATCGATAGGGGTAATGGTAATATGTTTGGGATCTTTATTATGGAAAATCATATGATGCACCCCAGGGTCGTGGGGTACTTGGAAGCGGGCTGAACAGTCTCTGGGGGAGTCACAGGGGTCGAGACCTGGGTTCAGTTGAAAAGGGGAATTTTCTGGCTTGGTAGGGGAAAAGGGATGATAGAAAGGGAGTTATTCATGATGCCATCTGTGGTATATAGCTATAGGTGGCCACCACTGCCGTAGAACCTCCGGGGATGATGGACGGGCAGCTGGGATGGAGCGGCTCCCCATGGGCGGAGCGGATCCCCGGGGCAGTGGATCTAGTAAGGATGTAGGGTGCAGGATGGTAGATGCAAAGCAACAGACAGACTCACGGTTTCGTGGTTCCTCGGTCCTTTTACTGGTGCGACTGTAATTCCAGTTGATGTTAAATTGGGTCCTTGCACCTGAGAGCAACCCGGGAATAATCCTCACCTGACCGGTTCTGAGGCCTCCTTTCTGTGCTTTGTGTGTAGGCTCCTGCTGCTGCTTTAGCTAAGCTGCTGGCCCAATCTTTCTCCTGCTAGGTTCCAGTATGGCAGGCAACTCAAGTCCTTATTAGCTCCTCAGTTTGGGCGGCTGTCCCTGGGTTCTCCATGCTGCTTTGCCTCCGGGCACAGTGTGGCTGTGGAACTAGGAATCCCCCACCTTCCGGTATTGGCTGCCGGGACATTAGGCCCCGCACAGACTCGGAATCTGGTGTCCATTCTTTGCGGTGATCCTCTGGGGTGAGTGTGGCGCCCCGCAACGAGCGCGTCACAGGAGTGTATTGCAGCCCAGACTGCAGCTGCAATATTCTCTGACTAGGTGATGACATGGTTAAAACTCAGGGCTCCATACCCTACATGCACATCAGAATAGAGGGCCAATAAGGTCCTGGTGGGCGGAGTGTAGGAGTAGTGTGTTAGTGGAGAAGTCAGTCTGCCAGGTCAGCAAAGAGTCTGCAAGAATGTAGGAGAAGGAGGAAGCAGAACGTGGCCGGGAGGAACGTAGGAGAGGGGGCTCTGCACAGTTCCGTGCAGCCCCTGGGCCACAATGACCACCATCACCAGTTGGGCGCCATTATCCCGGTGCCTCAACAATCGGATTCTGGGCAACTATCCACGGGTCAAAATATTCCCGCGCCCATCCACAGCCGGATTACTGGTTCCGAAGCTGGGAGTCATTTATCACTGCCATGCAAACCAGGAGTGGAGGGACCGCTCTACAGAAGTACCCCACCGCCGCCGCAAACAGAGCCGTCTTGCCAGCGGAGTACCCACTAAAAGGACTCAGACTACCCCTCACACCGGAACGTATGCACCGGCAGGGCAATATAAGTAGTCCCTTGTACCTGACCTTGGCACTCAAAGGCGACATCGGCAACTCACCTAGAATAAGTTAGAATGGAGGAACACCGCGGAGCTCTGAGACAACACTGGTCATTACCAAGTCCACCCGGTCCGTTACCCGTTACTTGTATATCATGTATCACGTGCTGGTTACAGTAAAGAACCCGTTGCAGAGACTTATGGTGTCCGTGTTTCTTAAGAACTGTTTCACTCCGCATGCAGAAGGTAACTAAGCTGCCTCACAACATCTTGTGCAGCTCCTGCCTCCTGGAACTCCCGCTCATCCTGTGGGGAGCATCCCATCTTGCTGCATCCCATCCCCCGGAGGCCCAAGCAGCGTCGGTGGACATCACCGGAACACTCACAGGTGGCGTCACGACAGAATTAACTACCACTTAACTGTTCAGCCAACACTTTTGATCTGGACCACCGGGCCCCACAGCCTCGGGCTCGGTACCGTGACAGGCAGCAGCGACAGCCCGAGATGTGCACAACCCGGCTACGGCGAGTCATGAGCATGGTACCGCTCCGCTCCCCAGGTGTTCCTGCACTTTCTCAGACTCCTGTCTCCACTCCTCACACTAAGTGAGCTACCCTGGGACAAGCTTAGTGTAGCTACCAGTCCACCAGGGTATCTTCCTCAGTCCTCCAGGGAACTGAAATGACTAGCTCCGCCCCAGACAAGAATTTATAGGGGAGTTCACCCTGAAGCCGGGTTTAGGTCTCCCCTTCTGGCCTAGAGGCAGAAAGGTGTTGTGTGCGGTTACAGTCTGGTGTGGATACCCTTCTGTTGGTCTCAAGTGTGACATTACCACCCAGGGGCAATAATGA
Organism: Allobates femoralis; assembly: GCA_033576535.1. Classification (NCBI taxonomy): domain Eukaryota; kingdom Metazoa; phylum Chordata; class Amphibia; order Anura; family Aromobatidae; genus Allobates; species Allobates femoralis. The sequence continues at coordinate 544,141,103 of JARQOC010000004.1, forward strand.
CATTGTGGCAATTGAACCCTGGGGTGCTACACATACCATGCTTTGAGAGACCATGTAGCAGGAATCCTTTATGTTGGTGGGAGTTCAGGCGATTATGAAGGGTCTGTGTGGTTCTCCCTACGTATTGTTTTCCTCTTTCTCCTCCAGATTTCTGAAGCTTTTTTTCTTCGGTTTTAACCTTCACATATTATATCACTGACCTAACACCATCCACCCAACATTATTCCTATTGCCTAGTCCTTATCAATAAATAATACACCATGAAATCATTAATTTCAGGGACAGATTATAATGAGGGCAATCTGGGCTACCACCCAGGGCCCGAAGCTCTGGTGTGGGGGGCCATGGCCAGAGTGCCCTCATTATAATCCTTTGAAATTAAAGCTGGTAGAAGCGGTATGGTCTGTTAATTAATATTGAGCAGAATTAATTTCAGCCTGTTGGTTTGGCCTCCAAATCCTTCATGGTCTCTCATGTGACCGCTTGGGAAAACTTATTTCTCACCCACCCTATCACATGATTTATAAAAAGGATCATGTGATATGTCACATGTTACATCCGCTTGGGGGGCACCTCATGCCATCTAAACAGCCCGGGGCCCTGGCTACTTTTAATCCATCCCTGATTATTTTCATAATTTTTTATTCTCTCATCACCCACTGTGGTGTACTCTGATTGTACACTACTCTATTCCATATTATTTCACTTCATTCTCTTTGGGTTTATTTTAAGTCAGTTTTTTATTCTTTAAAATTTTATTTTTAAATAATGTCTTTCTACCTCCTATACAAATATTATAATTATATCCAAAAATATCTATTTTTATCCTGTCCCAACATATATATTTTTTAAATCCCTTTTCATAATTCTCCTTCAAGATTTTTTCCTTACATATTCTGGTGGCTCCATTTTGTTTGTACACTCTTACCTTATGTATATTGTTGACAGCGGATCATTCAGGATAGACTGAAAGCGTGTTGATGACACAACTTAGCGTTAATTAGCAACAATCAGGTACAGATATGAAGGGCTTTGTGGAAACAGGAATATACATCGTAAGGTCCTTTCACATCAGCTGTTTTCACTGATCGCGGCAGTTGCGGTGAAAAAAACGCAACTGCCGCGATTACCGCATAAGGCCCCTTTCACATCAGCGTTTTTTTTTAAATCGTGGCAGATGCGGTGAAAAAACCGTATCTGCAGCGATTACCGCATACCGGCTATACTTGCGGCAGGGTTGTGGCACGGTTGCAGCAAGCCCCATACAATGTCTATGGGTCTTGCGGCAGGTGCGGCAAGTGCGGTTTTGGCACTTGCGGCAGGTGCGGCCGCGAAAAAAACAGCGGTCAGCCTCGTTTTTTTCACTGCCGCACCTGCCTCAAGTGCCGGGACCGCACTTGTCGCACCTGCCGCACACTTACCGCAAGCCCCATAGACATTGTATGGGGCTTGCTGCAAGTGAACCGAAAATGGAGCCGTTATGCGGTAATCACGGCAGTTGCGGTTTTTTTCACCGCAACTGCCGCGATCGGCAAAAACCGCTGATGTGAAAGGACCCTTAAATGTCCCTTTGCAGCATCAGCAGGCTGCTTTTCTGCACATGCACAGACACTGGCAACTGGTTACAGTCACATGGTATTTCCTGTGTGTGAGCCTCTGGGAGTGTTCAGCTTTTTCTTTTAAACTAACTTTACTGACAATGCACAAACCTAGCAATATAACACTTACACATATAGCATTGCAGTTGTTGCACTTAACATATTCCAACATACAGTTAGGGCCAGAAATATTTGGACAGTGACACAAGTTTTGTTATTTTAGCTGTTTACAAAAACATGTTCAGAAATACAATTATATATATAATATGGGCTGAAAGTGCACACTCCCAGCTGCAATATGAGAGTTTCCACATCCAAATCGGAGAAAGGGTTTAGGAATTATAGCTCTGTAATGCATAGCCTCCTCTTTTTCAAGGGACCAAAAGTAATTGGACAATGGACTCTAAGGGCTGCAATTAACTCTGAAGGCGTCTCCCTCGTTAACCTGTAATCAATGAAGTAGTTAAAAGGTCAGGGGTGGATTCCAGGTGTGTGGTTTTGCATTTGGAAGCTGTTGCTGTGACCAGACAACATGCGGTCAAAGGAACTCTCAATTGAGGTGAAGCAGAACATCCTGAGGCTGAAAAAAAAGAAAAAATCCATCAGAGAGATAGCAGACATGCTTGGAGTAGCAAAATCAACAGTTGGGTACATTCTGAGAAAAAAGGAATTGACTGGTGAGCTTGGGAACTCTAAAAGGCCTGGGCGTCCACGGATGACAACAGTGGTGGATGATCGCTGCATACTTTATTTGGTGAAGAAGAACCCGTTCACAACATCAACTGAAGTCCAGAGCACTCTCAGTGAAGTAGGTGTATCTGTCTCTAAGTCAACAGTAAAGAGAAGACTCCATGACAGTAAATACAAAGGGTTCACATCTAGATGCAAACCATTCATCAATTCCAAAAATAGACAGGCCAGAGTTACATTTGCTGAAAAACACCTCAAGAAGCCAGCTCAGTTCTGGAAAAGTATTCTATGGACAGATGAGACAAAGATCAACCTGTACCAGAATGATGGGAAGAATAAAGTTTGGAGAAGAAAGGGAACGGCACATGATCCAAGGCACACCACATCCTCTGTAAAACATGGTGGAGGCAACGTGATGGCATGGGCATGCATGGCTTTCAATGGCACTGGGTCACTTGTGCTTATTGATGACATAACAGCAGACAAGAGTAGCCGGATGAATTCTGAAGTGTACCGGGATATACTTTCAGCCCAGATTCAGCCAAATGCTGCAAAGTTGATTGGACGGCGCTTCATAGTACAGATGGACAATGACCCCAAGCATACAGCCAAAGCTACCCAGGAGTTCATGAGTGCAAAAAAGTGGAACATTCTGCAATGGCCAAGTCAATCACCAGATCTTAACCCAATTGAGCATGCATTTCACTTGCTCAAATCCAGACTTAAGACGGAAAGACCCACAAACAAGCAAGACCTGAAGGCTGCGGCTGTAAAGGCCTGGCAAAGCATTAAGAAGGAGGAAACCCAGCGTTTGGTGATGTCCATGGGTTCCAGACTTAAGGCAGTGATTGCCTCCAAAGGATTCGCAACAAAATATTGAAAATAAAAATATTTTGTTTGGGTTATGTTTATTTGTCCAATTACTTTTGACCTCCTAAAATGTGGAGTGTTTGTAAAGAAATGTGTACAATTCCTACATTTTCTATCAGATATTTTTGTTCAACCCTTCAAATTAAACGTTACAATCTGCACTTGAATTCTGTTGTAGAGGTTTCATTTCAAATCCAATGTGGTGGCATGCAGAGCCCAACTCGCGAAAATTGTGTCACTGTCCAAATATTTCTGGCCCTAACTGTATATAGACAGATGAACACAAGTTTAAATCATATTTGTTTATATAGTCTATTATTTTTTATTTTTTTCTCAATACATTTCAGTATCAATTGCTTTTTCCATTTAATGCTTATGATGTTCATATGACTTGTTTTAGAGAAATTTCTGTCGTACATTTCAATATACAGTATATATATGATTGTCATTCCTCTTTTTTTCTGCATGGAGCCTGATCAGATGATCCAGTAACCAAGTGCTTATTTTAGAAACCTTTGTACTTATATATATTTCCCATGTGAACCTGTTTGGACATACATCTGTGATTTATTTGAAAATAGGAGACTTTGTTTTCAGAAATGCATAGAAATAAGTAATGATCCAGGCCATCCACTTTCAACTGTTTATTTTCCACGGCAGTGCAGTCTATGAACTTATTCTTCTGCAGCTTGATTTATCCTGCCTTGAGGAGTGCAGAAGCCGTTTTCTAAACGCTTTTGTGAGGGTTTTGACTCTCTCAACCAATTCAGGTGAGCAACTCCTTGTTTTTACTTATCCCATAAACCAGGATAAGACCCTATGTGCGCCATTCTGTTTTTCTAGTCATTTCTTTCCTGATTGAACAACATAGGAGAGGTGTGGGGGCATTATGTCTAGCCACAAGGGATTGGGTACTCGGATCTCGGGTGTACTGGTACGGGGAGTCGGTGCCGAAGTCCGTGCCCTTGAGAAGACAATAAAAAGGGGACAAATAAAATAAAATAAATGAAGTTTGTTCGTGACCCCACTGTAGATCCGGTGATGGCACCAGCGCTGCTGGATCCTCTGGGGAATGGGCGGCAGCAAGATGTCGTGGCCCCCTACAGGAAGGGTGATGTCTCCGGGGTATTGGAAGTAGCAATAGGTGGTGGAATAGGGCAGCACGGTCACTGTGGAGCAAGGCAGATTAGTCACAGTTCACGGAGAAGAAGCACATACACATTGCTCACTCTGAACGGGTACTTTACTCTGGCAATGCTCATGTTTACAGAGTAACACAGTTCTTTCAACAGTTTTTTCCCCTGTAAATACACCCCATTTACTCGTGTGAACCTGGGACACGGTCCGGACCAGGACCGCCGTGACATCCCCCAGCAGTACCCCGGTCCGGCACCGAGTACCCCGTCCCAGTGGGCTCCACATTACACTTGTCCCCAAGTGTCCATTCTACCCTACCCATTACAGAGTAAACGTTTTTAGGTATGTATAACAACAATATAACACTTTTAATAATGACATGCATACTTGATCTTCCCGTCCGGGAGGTACTGTGTCTTTAAACGTTGTAAGTTCTAAGCAAAAGTCCTCATGAAAGTCTATGAGTCTTATAACTGGAAAAGGCAAAAAGCAGCATATGCACACATTTTCACATTAAACAACTATATACATGACTGGGTTTTACAGTCTCTAGTCCACACATTTGTGAACACACAGGGCGTACCATCCTCTTGGCCCTGCGTGCTGCTCATGGCTAGCCCGGTCATTCTGGTACACGTCCCGGTCTGAGTGCTCCGGAGCTGATTCACGGTTCCGCTCACCTGTTGGACCTCCGTTGTGTTGCTCCGTCCCTGCTGCCATTTTTAGTTTCCGGAAGGGGTAGTTTAGTCTTTTGCCCACCCCCTTGGTTGTTTGATGGCAATCGGGGCGGGCAAACAGTTTTGCGCCTCTGGTATGGCCCTCCCATGGTAAGGGGTTGAGGCACGCCACTGGGCCAGCACGTTGTCCTTTACATCATTGGACCCGCCATCTTGGCCACTGAGACTGCTTCAAGATGGCCGATAAAGTTCTGTAAAGTGCACAAAACCTGGTTCACGGGTTGGTTCGTCCTGTTTGTGAGCGCCAAGTATGTCTAACTACAAGGGATTGGGTACTCAGATCTCGGGCGTACTGGTACAGGGAGTTTGTGCCCGAGTCCGTGCTCTTGAGCAGACAATGAAAAGTGAAAAATGAAATAAAATAAATGAAGTTTGTCCGTGACGCCACCTGTGGATCCAGTGATGGCACCGACGCTGCTGGAACCTGGGCGGCAGCAAGATGTCATGGTCCCCTACAGGAAGGGTGATATCCTCGGGGTATTGGAATTAGCAATAGGTGGTGGAATAGGGCAGCGCGATCACTGTGGAGCAAGGCAGATTAATCACAGTTCACGGAGAGGAAGCACAGGCACGTTGCTCACTCTGAATGGGTACTTTATGTCGGGCCCACTGGGACAGGGGTACTCAGTACCGGACCGGGTCAGCTGCTGGGGAAATCACGGGTGGTCCTGGTCCGGACCGTGTCCCTGGCTCGACAATAAAAGGGGGATATTTACAGGGGATTGTCAGTCGTGACGCCACCCACTATATGCGGCCAGTGATGGGGCCGCCGCTGCTGCAGAACCTCCGGGGATGATGGAATAGCAGCGTAGATAGGATAGTTCCAGTGGGTAGAACTGTGTTCCCCGGGGCAGTAAGGGTTAAAGTCTATGGTGTAGTGTGCAGGCTTGGTGGAATTCACTTACTAGCCAGATGCTGCGGAAATCCTCCCTCAGTGCTGGAGCTGACAGGCTGTGGCTCTTCAGTTGCAGGGTCATTGTAATCCTGTATGAGGGAATAGCATTCACGCAGAGACACAAGGGAAGCAGCTTCAGGGTTTTCCGTGTTTACTCTCAAAGCTTTACAATACAGCTCACAGTTGGTTACAGTTCTTTTCAAGTCTCAATTCAGTTCAGTACACGGGCTCACTCTCCCTCTCCGGGTTCCCTTTACCTCTGCAGCCAGGTCTCTCTCTCTGTGACCCCTCACACTGTCTCTGTGTCCTTTCCGGGCTGTTAACGTTCTCTGTACACTTGGTGGGTGTCTCCGGACAGTATGGCGGTGACTCGGGCCCCTGTGGGTCCACCTGGTCGGCACTGAGCTGCCTGACCTTCGGGGTAAAAAATAGGGGGGGAACAAGAGGCGCAATAGTGCCCTATCACTAGTGACACTAATGTATGTGGTGGGTATGAATTCACTCACCTAGCACAGTTGTGAGACCCACAACTGGTGTAAAAGCATTTAGAATTAAATGCAGCTGCTACAGGACTTTCACCTTCCACATGCACGTGGGAACCATCCATAAGTTACTTCAGGGGAAATGGTGTATCAGTGTCCACGCTGCTGAAATCCCAAGAAAACGATCCGGAAACCATATGTAGGTTGCATCAATCATCCATTTATTCCTTTTCCTACGCGTTTCGGCACTGTCCTAGTGCCTTCTTCAGGGATATAATTTCCCCTGAAGTAACTTCTGTCCTTTGGGGTAGGGACCCTAACGTGTAGCTGTGGTCCCCCGTCGTGTTGTTTGGGGATTCCGGGTAAAACTACGGTCCCCTCTAGAGCCGACACTCTACTCAGCCCAGCCTCCAGCAGTCCTCAGGTGTGAGGCTCTACCATGCTCTTTCTCTCTGCGTCTCTTGGTATCATAGGAGGGCTACTCCGCCTGCAGTCGGTCGCTTCAGCTGTAAGTCTAGGGCCCGGGTATCACCGTCCCTCTCTGTCCTCTCACACTCCTGGGGATCTGGCTCTGGATAGGATTTCTCTCTCCTCCGGCTCACCTGGCTCGGTACAGATTCTGCGCTCCTTACACCTTCACTCTTCCAGGACGTAGGTGTCTTTCTCCTGCTCAGCTTAGCTCAACCTTCCACTGTCTCTCGGCCTGTGCTGTGCTCCTCAGCTTCTGGTCTCTGTCTTTGCTGCTCAGCACCTTGGGCCTACTTCTGGTCTTGGCTGGTCGGCTCACTATGGCCTACTGAACTCCTTCCTCCTCCCCCTCACTATTTCTACTGTCAAGTCACCTGACTACGTGTGTGCCCAACCCACTCCTCTAAATCCACCACCCCTCGCTTGCCTAGAGTCTCCAATCTTAGGGCTGGATGCTACCATCTACTGCACGTGGGTTGTGTGGGCTGTGAGCGTGTTGATGTGCAACAATTGTCCTACCTGCCTGGCTGCAGTTCCCTTTTGTGGCCTACTGGACGCAGGGGTGCCACATTTACTCTGGCAATGCTCAGGTTCACAGAGTAACACAGCTCTTTCAACAAGGTTGTGGATCGGGTGGTCCTGGCAGTGAGCAGTGTCCCTCTGAAGCTCCACTGGTGTTCTTTCTCTATCGCTGTCTCTGTCCTGCTCTGTTGCTGCCCTGCACGAATCTCAATTACTACCAGTCCTGTCGGGGGTGATGAGTCGTCCCGACTGTGGCCTGAGGGGAGCTCAACCCAACTTACTATTCCTGGTGAAGACCGTGCTTGGGTGCTGGTTGGATCATGCTCCTATGAAGCTTGGGACCACGCCGGTGATTTGCTGTCCAGAGCTTTACCTCTGTTCCACGACGGTGCCGGTACCCCGCTTCGGACTGGGCCAGGGTATTTGGTTACCCTCTTTCTTGGCCCCTTTCTCTTCTGGGCTGCCTTCCTTCAGGCCCTCTCCCTCTGAGCTGCTTCTCCTTCTCTCTCCTCCTGCTCACTGTGCTTTCCCGCTCTGCCCACACTCCTCCCTCCCGGGACTGGGTTTCTCAGCACAGGAGTTAAACCTTTTAGTCCCCTGCTCTGAGTGTGTGTGTGTGTGGTGCTGGAGCTTCAGGCTTCCACTACCCCTTACCAGGACAAAGCATACCGCACCTTCTGTTACAGGTGCAGTACCCTTTTGTAGCGCGCTGACTAGCGGGGCACCACAATTATACTGTGTAAAGGGATGATGTACATGCGGGGGACGCAGGAGACATTATTAAACGTTACATGTTAAGAAGCATTATTGTTATAGGGGCATTCAGGGTATTGTAACAGCCTGAGGTGCACGTGGGGCATTACTTCTCTCTAGATGCAAAGTATAGTTACTTTTAAAGGGCACCTACAGAGCATTAATATAACCCAGGGGCCAATTTTACCTTCTAAAAGGCAAAAGGAAGCATTACTACCATGTAAGGAGTACAGTGGTGTCATGACTATGTGGAGCGGTAAAAAGAATGCTATTGTTGTACCACATAGGTGGTCCTGTAGTAGGGACATGTGGGCAGCTACTCAACTTTGGTGTATAAGCCATATGAGGAGCGCCAATATGAGCGCAGTAGGTTTAAATTGAGCCATGTGAGACAAAAATGGTAATGAATAGTGATGAGCAAGTACTGTAATATTTGTTATCGCTATACTCAATACAAGCATTTTCTAATAATTGCGTAATCATTCCGAATAACGAGTACATTGTAAGTCAATGGGAAACGTGAGTAATTTTCTGCTGGACCCTATAAAGGGGTCTGAGGGTCCGAGGAAAAGGCTGAAATGGGAGGGAAAGTGATGAAACAGAATGGGAAGAGCCTGGAGAATATGCATACAGGCATTTCTAATTATATTAGGACGAAGTGCCTATTGATCCGCGCTACTGTGAAAGAAAGACCAGGAGCTGGGATGTCCGATCTAAAAGATGCTTTAATCCGATGGTTTCGGAGCAGCCTCTGCTCCTTCCTCAGGACAATGAGGAAAGAGCAGAGGCTGCTCCGAAACGCATCGGATTAAAGCATCTTTTAGAGCGGACATCCACTGGTCTTTCTTTCACAGCAATGCGGATCAAAAGACACTTTGTCCTAATATAATTATCATTACCACGGTGCTCGTGGAAGTGTGGATCCTGCAGCACTGACTCTGAGCATTTACACTGGTTGTGGGTGCACACAACTTGTCGAGGTGAGCAGATTTCATCATATTTGTGCTCCATGCCATTAAAGAGATAAGACCCTATTGCGCATTTTTGACTCACATATGGTTTGTGGGAATAGCTTTGTCGCAGGATTACGCCACTGTTACAGATACACAAAAACAACTACCAAACCTCACCTAAATTGCATTTAACAGGCCAAAAAGGTTCAAAAACAGTTTTTCCTGCATAATCACTTGTATATAAGGCTAAATAAACCATTAAAAAAAAAATATCGCTTTAGCATTTGCTCACACGTACTGTTGTAGCTTTTTTCTCCTTTTGCAAATGGGAGGGCTTTGACTTATACATTTTGTAGGTCCTTCTGTCATACATCATTTTTAGTTAGCTATTCCCCATCACTTTACAAGGCCAGCTACAACGTACCAGTAGGTATGTTGATCTTTGACCTCAGAGGCCTTAGGTGATCCTGTAATATACTTTTCGAGGGATCGCTCTTACTTATGTAGCGCCCCACTGGTTAGACTGCCACCAGAGGTATTGCACTCCTCCATTAGAGGGAGAGTTGTGTCTCTGGTCTCCAGGTACTGGGACGGTGCAGTTGAGCCACGCGCACACACATCACTTAGGACCCCAGGACAGTGGGTGGACCCAGAAGGAGGACCCAAGCATAGCCGGGAGGGAAAAATGAGGTGCAGGGGCATTAGGAAAATGGAGAAGGAGAGAACATCGTAGGGGAGTGGAAGTCAGGAGTGTAGGGGCGGGTGGTGCTGACTGCCGTGTGCTGGAGCACGACCACGCTCGCCCCAGGAGGGAAAGACCAACAGGTGTAGAAGAGGAAAGGAGCCCTTGGGGTATGGAATGAGACGTAGATCCCCGTACGCCCGTATCAGGCGAGACAGAGGGCTGGTGGATGATTCAGGGACCCGGCCCTGAACACTGCGTGGATGCTTCATGCCAGAACCGTTGAACCGGAGGCCCCAAGCTTCTAACAGGAGTTGTGGTCGAACATCCGACACAACTTGGGGAAGGCAGACAAACTAGAGGGCAGTGCCCAGGAGGGGGGGACAAATAAGCACTCGTGGCTGTCGGTACCTGAGCTCTGTGCTGTGGAGGTGCTAAGTGAAGAGCGGCGAGACGAGCTCATAGCATGAGGGAACCACCAGAGACGGAAACATCTAGGGAGAGAGAGAGAGAGGGACACCAACCAAGGCTTGACTGCACTGACCGGTTTTGGAGACAACACTGAACCGGAGGTTGGCAAGGGAAGTACCCAGCGGCCATTCTGAAACAACAGAGTAACAGAACTCCAGCTGTGGTGTGTGAGACTTTCTTTAGCAGCGACCACCAGCCACAGAGGTCGCATGAGACTCTGGGGTACTGATGACCTAATGAACATCTGTCAAGGTAAGAACTGACTCCTTCATCCTACTGCCCTGGGGACCGTGCTCCACCTGCGGGAGCCGAACTATCCAAGCTTCCGGTCACCGTCCCCAGAGGTTCTGAAGCAGCGGCGGCCGCCCTGGCCACATACCGCAGGTCGCATCATGAATGCCCCCTTTTTCCTAGTCATCCTCTGTCACCTACCCCCGTTTAATTACAATGACACCGCCAGGGTCACAGGACCGGGTCTCGGCTCCCGTTTGTCCCCGTAAAAAGTACGGCGGGGTGCAATAACTGCATGAGAACAGACAATGTACCAAGGAAAAGATCATGCAGAAATTAATTGCACACCCTTAATCAAAACCAAATTTTATTGATATCAAAATAGGCCAACAACACATATATTAAAAGCATTTAAAACCAAGTAGGTCCCAGCATGCCATCTACCCATAATGAACAATGTATCATCCAATCGGCTATGAGTGCCTATAGTTTAGGGAATTTTTTCAACCATATCTCTAGTGAAACAATGATTCATTTGAATAATCAAAGTTGAAAAATAACCAGAACATTCAATGATGTATAAACCATATCCCAAAAGAAGGCAACCCTCAAGTGTCATAAATCATACCCAATTAGATGCTGCAACCTAGGTGACTGGGGACCCCACGTGTTCCGCTGCGCATGGCAGCTTCCTCAGGGAGTCTTATGGACCATATGTTAGTTCAGTCTCATATACACATACATTTAGTCTTAAGTGGGTCACAATTACTAAGGATAATTCATTCCAGCTGTAACAGGGAGGGAGTTACCTAGAGCCATATGTTCAAACAGCGACCACGGTGTCTGAGAGGCAGGCGGCAGGGTGTCAGCCGTGCACATCCGGTTGCGCAAGGAGATGATGTGTGTAATGCGCTCCGGATGTGTATGCAGTCGCTATGGTAGTACTGTGTGCAACCGCATACCAGAAGTGACGTTGCCCGGTCATCATGGTGAGAGATGTCGCTACTCACCTAGCAGGGGGAGGCATAGTGCGCATGCTTCCATTATACAACGTTAAGCAGACGCGATCGCTGTTAGGATGGTTACCATAGATACAGCTCATACATGAGCAGAGCAGGATTTTTAGATAAAAGAAATACCGAATATGATTATGATATTACCAATAGAATTAAAGGGTATAGGTATTTAAGTGGACCTATAAAATACAAAGAACAATCCTGTCCAAGAAGGTGTTATAATCCTGGAATGTTAAACAGGAATAAAGCAGGAAGCCATTTCCAAAAAGCACACTAAATAAAGTATCTAAACATACAGGTGAATTGAGTTGATCCATCTAATAATGCGATTATAAGAAATACATATATGGAGTGAATTGCATATAGTTCTGCAGTCCATAGCACTCCAAAATACCCAATTATTATTATAGAAAAACACCTGGGGGGAACTAAACACAAACACTGTTCATTTAGGGGAGATAACTTGTTATCCCAACACATAACCCTCAATGGAGAGGGGGGAAGGGAGAAAAATTGTGGTAGTAGGAGGGCCAATCTAGGGATAAAATGACTGATGTATAGTCAAACAACACAGCCTGGACCTGATATCCACGTGGGGGACCCCCAGCGTCAAACATACAGGGTCCACTCTATCAGGACAACAGGGGCCCCACCAGCTCAAAGGAGAACTGATTTCCAATTTCGAGCCCGTGCGTCCCACGTTGCCCCATACCACCAGGGCCCAGGCTGAGTCTCCTTATAGATCAAGGTGTTGGAAAACACCGTACATTAGGTGAAGGATCAAGATGAAGGAACCCCATACGTCTAATACCACAAATTTGGCAGATGAGGGCCAGCCAGCTCAAAGGAACATGATTTTCCAATCCGAGCTGGTGTGCTCCAGTCTGTCCCATTGTGTTGTTGTTTAGAAATTAACTTACGGCATTATGTATATGAGATAGAGCCAGAAGAGTAACCCCGATATTTATGTCTAGATAAGTACAAGAAGGTATGGGCCTGCCCATGATAAATCAACAGTACTATGAAATTATGATTACATATGTTCTATCTAGAAAGTTATCTTTATTAACAAAGTAGCATAATAAATACAATTCAGTCACATATCCAAAATTTCAAGAGACATTCAACAATAAATATACCATAAATACAAGTCCCCAAAATTATCAATAAGACAATTTAGGAGTTAGGAACTCCAACCACCAAGGAGTATGTAATCCATTCTTGAAGGCCCATAAAAAGCCCAGAATTCAAGCTAGAGTAAAGGAGCCCCCGTAGGGGTATAATTTAACCCTAACTATACCTCCAAAATAAAGGTCAATGGACCAATGGAGGCCCCAGGTTGTCCCCGTGAAAAGAACCGAGAAGTGAAGAACAACGATCTGCCCAGTTCCCGAGTACCCCCGACCCTGGAGTGGGCATGTCACTTAGACATTTAGGCGATCCCTCCCTCATTGATACTCAGATAGTGGAATATATATTCCATAGCATTTACAATGTGGCCATTGTAGCAATGAGATTCACCCTCCTCCTCCTCCTCCATGACATTTGCGGCACTAATCAATGATCAGAGGGCCTGCAGTAAACAGTAAACCTGAGATTGCTGAGGGTCCAGAGATGGCACTGTAAGGTATGTTGTGGAGGGACTGCTTTTACTTAGGTTTTGAGTGGTCCCTCCCTCATTGATACTCAGATAGTGGAATATATATTCCATAGCAGTTTACAATGTGCCCATTGTAGCGTTAGGCTTCACCCTCCTCCACCTTCATGAAATTTTGCGACCCTAAATTCAAATGTTCAGAGGGCCTGCAGCAGACAGGAAACCTGAATTTGGTGAGGGCCCAGAGATGGCCCTGTAACATATGTTTTGGAGGGACCGCTCTTACTTCGACATTTGGGAGGGCCCTCCTCTACACTTTTGGGGATGAAGCCACTACCTTAAGAATAACACAGCATTAGCAAAGCCATGGATGCTGGCACTGAAGGTCATGTCATCTGTACATTAGGGAGGGCCCTCCTTTAGTCATTTGTGAGGGCTCTCCTCTATACTTAGGGCAGGGCCCTCCTTTATTCATTTGGGAAGGCCCTCTATACATTTGGAAGGTGGAAAGCATTGATGCACAAGTATTTGAGGACTCACAGCCAGAAGAAAGTCACTTTGAGGAACCTGATTTACTGGCTCCAGATGTCGAGGACGATGATGATGAGACACATTTGCCAGTAGGTCAGCCTACAATCTCAATTTTGAAGGAGGATGATATGGAAGATGAGTTGGTCGATGATGACTCCAATGATCCGACCTGGACTGTTGGCATGCATAGCCAGCACAGCAACACAGAGGAAGATTGATAAGTAACACCAACACAGATGCCAAGGGATAGTGCTTTGACCAGACTGAGAACTCGGTCAACTGTTCCCAAGAGCATCCCCACTGTGGCCCATGTCAGGGAATCGGGGCGTTCAGCTGCTGTCTGTAATTTTTTTACTGAAAGTCCTTCAGCGAAAAACATTGTAATCTTTACCATCTGCCATAATAAGCTGAACAGAGATCAGGGCAAAGGCAACCTGAGCACTACGAGTATATGTAACCATATGGCAGCCAAGCACCCCATTAGGTGGGCCTAGGTATCAAATATGAGTCTCTGGGTCAAACCACAGCCATGTCACTTGTGCTTTGTCTTTGACAATCTGCTGACTATGAAGCAGGGGTTCATACCTCCTGCCCACAAGGTGCGGTTGGTCAGAGAAAGCAAACATCAATCTCATCCACTAAGTTGTACAAGTGAAGCGTCAAGTTGTCCAGAGCAGAGAGCTTGGAAAGGAAGCATAAATAACCAGGCACATACCCACAGGCACAAATACTAATATCTCACATTGCCAAATTGCTATCTGTGGAGATATTAACATTTAAGCTTGTAGGAACAGAATGTTCAATTTACTCTTGCCTGTAGCTGCCCCACGATACTCTCTTCATAGCCGGCACTATTTTAGCCGGTGTGCTGTCCACGACTTACATAAGCATGTGTGAAACAATATCAACAGACACGTGAAGAAGTTGTTGTGGACAGCCAGGGATAAAACATTTCGGTGACTGGGTGAACCTGGTGGAGGATGGGACAGAGTGACACCATGGGACATCACACATCTTACACACACCAACAGTACATGTTCACTGTGTGCATGGTTCATTAGTTTTTGTCTAAAATATTCCTTGTTTATGCAAGATTGGGGAGTCTCCACCCCTCCCATTTGAGCCCTGCACATAAAAAGCTGTCTTCTGCAGTCAGTCCAAGTCAGACATTGGACCTGTCTGGAACTGCTCATTTTAGGTACTCATACCCATGGTCAGGTTTTAAATACATCAGACAGGGACTGCTCTGATACGGGTTACCTTGAAGTTGGTAGAGCAGCTTAGTATACATTTTTTTCAAAAAAGTATCAACTACAGTAAATACCCTATATTTTTCAGCAGCACTTGCTTTTTACTGTGTTTTTTTTACAACTGAGTATTTTTACAAGTTTGTTTGACTGTTTTTTGTGATTCACACACCAAGAGCAGTTGGCACAACTTCCATCATGGTTTCCACCTACTATTATATGCCAGTTTCTGTCTCTCCTCCTCCTCCATGTCATTCTGCAGCCCTCAAATCAAGTGGACTTCTTTGCTACAGAGAAGACTCCCAACTCCAGCTTGGATAGGCTGGAGAGGAAGAGGTGGAGACGAGGCAGCATAAGGAGAGGATGGGTATTGTTCCTCGTGTTTGTGACACAGAACCTTTGCCTGTTTGAAGGTTGGCCCACATAGCACAGTTCCAGTGCAAGTGTCTGTTTTGAGAGCCTCACGTGATACACATTTCGCCAACAAGCTATACTGGTTAGCCACCTTCCTCAACCGACACTACAAGGAGAAAATTTCTGCTCTCCTTTTTGAGTTACAGAAGGATTGCACAATGGAATCCTTCATGAGGTGCTGAAAACATCACCCTCTGACAATTTTGACGGCAGAGGAACAGACTCTTTTCAACAGCAAGGATTAATAGGGAGAGACATGTTCATCTGCAACAACAGAGGTGGGGGAGAAATGTACACAAAATGGGCCATTTTCAATAAACCAGCATATCAACAAGGGCTATCTGTGCCTGTTACAGTGCCAAGGAGATAGAAGTTTAACAAGATGCTAAAGGGATACTTAAGTGACCATACCTGCATTATTCATGATGATTCACTTTCCTTTAATTATTGTGTGTCCAAGCTGAACACTTGGCCTGACCTCTCCTTATACGCCTTGGAGGTCCTGGCCTGCCCTTCTGCTAGTGTCATGTCAGAGCATGTTTTCTGTTATGGTGAGGTAATCAATCATCACTGATAGGCGCACATGACTCTCAATGCAAAATTCAGGCAGACTTACTCTGATTATATTCAAGGACTAGAGTTATACCTAGTTTGTAATCGAATCCCTCCAAATGACAGGAACACAACTTAAATTCCCCAAAACAGTTAACTTTTAAAAATGATGTGAACTACAGATGACCAAACCTTGTGAAGTTTGTGTTTTGGTTTGCTAAACGGGCATATGTTCGCCCACTATATCGGCAAAAAGGTCAATGAAATACTGAACCACATTCAAATCAATGTTGTCATGATAGTGGTATCACCAAACCAAAACTTCAATGTCAATCAGGAATACGAAGATCAGTAAGAGGTGTAGGCATGGTGCTCACAAAGCCTAGCTAAAATCACAAAACACACAGCATACACACCGCAAGTAATGTCTCCCCATTTGAAAAAAGCGTGCCCACATTGCACCAAAGTAAGATCAATTCACCCACAATAAAAAGTGTAATGTAACAAAATACCTCTGTTAGCATTCTGAAAATACTGCTGACATACACAGCACCCCACTGGATCCGCAGTGTCCTCCGCATGACAGCGCAGGAGAACGCTGCCGATCACATTGAAATCTCTCCCGGTGGCCAATTAGCGATCTCGGTGGCGGCCGGGAGGAGATCTCTGCTGCTGATCTCCGCCTCCCGGCCACCGCCAAGATCGCTAATTGGCTGGCCGGGCACCATACTGATGTGAACGCATGCAGAGAATCTCCACTGCGTTCACATCAGTATGGCACCGTTTGCCCTGCGTTTGCGTCTACATGCCCTCTGCATGTAGAGACAAACGATAATGTGAACCCGGCCTAACAAGATCATCCTGTGCACAAAGGATAGCATTGTTCTTGGCAGCATGTGTTCACAGGACAATTTACCTGCAGGAAAACCTGGCTGCAGAAGGGTTAACTAGAAATGCGGAGTAAACTTGGTGAATGCACAGAATGGTGTGTGGCAGCGATTGCTGGACATCCGGACGGAAGGAGAGGACGCCAGGCTGGATAGTGTGATTGGGAGACCCAAGTTGATTCCGGAGGGCCCACAAGAATTGATCGTGAATTAACCCGGCCAGAAAAAGACACTTGGTGACCAAGAAGTTATGGCAGAAGGTGGCAGAAAGGTCCCAGAGGTTTGAGACACCTGGCGGGGTGTACTGAGACTGTTGCCTCAACAACCAACACGGGTTCAAGCTGAACTGAGAACCCGGATTCAGATTGATTGTAGCCAGTACCAGCAGTTCCTGACCGTGCAGCCCGGCTGGGCTCGTGCCTCTGACCTTACCCGGAGCAGAGGGGAGTTAGTAGACTTATCGGGGCCTGAACCCATACCCTGGAGTGCAACCGCGGTGTCAGACCCACTCGGAGCCTTGGAGAAGGGATGTTACTGGAGCACCTGATACCGGCCCCTGTATCCATGGAGGTGAGAGGAGAGTAGCTCCGTTGCTGGTGGGAGCGTAGTGGGCAAGAGGAAGATATGATGGGATTCCCTGGGGACCTGAGTCTGAAGTGGGCCCTGTGGAGGTAGTGACCTGGGATGAGTATTTGCAAAGCTGCGCCCGCAGATGGGAGAAGGAAGACGCAGCAAAGCAGGCCCAGAAGGGAGAAATGGTGGCCGGTACCCTCAGTCCTAAGGCAGCTGCCCGGCGGGATTCAGATGTTAATAGATCCCCGCGTCATGAAGGAAAGATCGTGAAAGTTAAGTCAGAATTGGGATATGTGTTTGCTCGAGAACCTGGCAGCGGTGACAGAGGACTACTGGGAGAAGGGATCCCCTGACGTACACCGGAGTCACACGGGTAGGAAAGGGCTTGGTGCTACCTTGCAACACAGGGACACTGGAAGGCTAGGCTGGGACCAGAGAGTCGGCTCTGAGGTGACCGAAGATATACGCCGGATCACAGACACACCGACGAGGAGCTCAAATTCCATGTCTGATCTCCTACACACGTGCAGGAGGTACAGCAACACATAGGACCCAGGTTTGCTACCCACACACAGGGGGAAGCCAAACAAGGGACCGAGTTGCCACCATACAGTACACTGGGGAAGAGAAGTGTAGAGAAGAGCCTGAGAGGAAAACAAGAAAGAGAAGGGTCTGATGCAGGAAAACCTGGCTGCAGAAGGGTTAACTAGAAGTGCGGAGTAAACTTGGTGAATGCACTGTACTTGTGAACTGTACCGAAGGAAACTGCAAGTAAAACCCGGTGAACCCTGCTAAAGTCTCCCGTGTGTGATTCCCTGCATGTTGAACTGTTATATATGTGGCGCCCCGCAACGAGTGCGTCACAAGAGGGTATTGCAGCCATAAATGCAGCCGCAATATTCTCTGACTCAGCAATGATCCGGTTAACATAGAAATCCAACCCTGCATGCATCACCTAGAACAGAGGGCCAATCATAGGTCCTGGTGGGCGGAGTGCTAGGGTAGTGTGCAGGAGAACACAATATATAGTCTAGAGAGAACAGAACAGTAGGAGTCTGGAATCTAGAGCAGAGCCTAGAACACAGAACTTGGAGAGGAGCGGGGGCTTTTCCATGATTGGACTACAAAAGCCCACAGGAAATGGGAGTGACACAGAAGTTCTTCACCAGCTCTACCAAAACGTTTTACCGGTTGAACGGGTGTGGTTTCCCTCCGAAGAAGAGAATGGCCAGCACGAGACTCCAAGACCTAATGCAGGAGGTCGAGGCGGAGGCCAGAGCAGCCATAGGCCAACCGGGTCCGGGTCCTGCCCTTACCATAGACGGCAGCCCCGACTTCTGGCTAGAGGCTCTACAAGACCTCCGGGTGCGACTACTTGAGACTGTGGAATGGACGATTCGCAGCTGGAGCGCGACCCTAGGCAGACGACTACACCATGCGATGCAGCAGAGCCGACCGGGTACCGCTACTCCAAGCCCAGACGACGTCACCAGCTTCTCAACTGCCTCACCGTCGCCTACCACCTGTTCTGCTTCGTCACCGGAGCCCATAGACTGCATCATTCCGGTGGAGGCCGCAACTCGACCCGTTCCAGCGACTAATATCGCAACCGACCCCGTTCTTGAGCCGAAGCTTCTACCACGCTCCACGGAAGAACTTGATCTCTACCAGGTTCCCACCGAGGAACCCGCGACATGTTTCACCACTACAGAGACAGTCGCTTGTTTCGTCCCCGTACCGGAGGCTTCCCTTGCAATTGCCGAGGCCTACCTGGTAACCGAGATTGAAACCCCTCTACTAACAGAAACAGATGAAGAGGCAGGCAGCCTGGAAGCCCTGCAGGACGTCTCTGTGGAAGGATCCGCAGCACCACCGCCCTGTTGTACAACGGAACTAGCTTCAACATCTCCAGCCAACGAGCAGCCTGATGTGGTCATCGAGGAAGAGGTCGGAGAGGATGACGACGAGACCCGCAGCACCGCTGAGGATTTCGACACCGGGTTCGCTTGGGGAGATACCGAGGAACTTCCTACCGGGCATACAGCTCGGGTACACTGGTCGGGTGCAACGCTGACACCTTCCCCTGTGCCGTTCCACCGGGTGCCGGTCCAGACAGCCCGCCAAGTTCAAGCTTCCCGCCAAACCACCAGCTCCGTTACTTATCTCTACACCCCGAGCCGTAACGACGGAGATGTACGCCAGAGACGACGAGAGGAGTGGCAAGCCCGAGAACGCGCCAACATGCAGACCCGTGCCGAGGCTCGCCGCCAGCCGCCGCTGTCTGCTGAACTCCGCCGTGAAGGTAGAATTTCCACCTTTAATTTACATACCGGGTGGGGGTTCGCTTGGGAGGTGGGTTTGAATGAGGAGGTGTTTGTGGGGCGCCGGGACGTTGAGTCAAACTTGCCGAGAGGACATCCCGATCGCGACCTATACCGGGGCGATGTAATCACCTATGAACGCTATGCTTGTCCAGATGGGTGGTTCGCTATCCGGGTGCGCCATCGTTCTCAGTGCCAGTGACTTTAAAACTTGAACTCATTCAATAACTCTGTTTCTGTTAATCACTGACTGTGTGATCTCGCGGCCACAGCCTGAACTTTTACAAAAGGACAGCCGATCGCCCGCCGGATCCGCACCAAGTGTTTTACCTGTTTATTTGTCTACCTCACTTTTATGCTATATAATGACCTGTCATTAATAAAAGTGTATAACCTGTTATAAAATGTAAAAACCTCTGTAACGTGGGTAGTGTGACGCTTGGGGACAAGCGTATTCAACCAAGGGGGAGTGTGGCGCCCCGCAACGAGTTCGTCACAAGAGGGTATTGCAGCCATAACTGCAGCCGCAATATTCTCTGACTCAGCAATGATCCGGTTAACATAGAAATCCAACCCTGCATGCATCTCCTAGAACAGAGGGCCAATCATAGGTCCTGGTGGGCGGAGTGCTAGGGTAGTGTGCAGGAGAACACAATATATAGTCTAGAGAGAACAGAACAGTAGGAGTCTGGAATCTAGAGCAGAGCCTAGAACACAGAACTTGGAGAGGAGCGGGGGCTCCGCACCCCGTGCGGGCCCCTGGGCCGTCACCGGTCGGGTGTCAGCACCTGAGGCCTTAACTACCGGGAGTGGGTATTTTTCACACGGGTTCCCAAAAGACTCCCGTGCCCACAACTCACAGCCGGTTCACTGGTACCGAAGCTGGTAGCAGTTCACCTCTGCTACGCGAACCAGAAGAGCGGAGCAGCAGCTTTACAGGAGCACCCCACCATCAGCCAACTTCCAGTCGTCTAACCAGCGCTGTACCCACTGAGGGATCCAAGGTCCCCCAAAACATCCAGAACGTACATCATGGATAGGGCATTGAAGCAGCCTCCCCGTACCCGACCTGGTATTCCTGGGCGACACTGGCAATCAATTAGTTAGAATGGAGGAACACTGCGGATTTCTAAGGGACACCATCACTGCTGAGTCCACCCGGTCTACTACTCAACCACTGTATGCCATGTACTGCCTGCTGGTTACAGTAAAGACCCGTTGCAGAGACTTTCTGTGTCCGTGCTTCCTTATGAACTGTCCGTCCGCACTACAAGGTAACCGCAGCTGCCGCACAACATCTTGAGCAGCTCCAGCATCCGGGGATCACCGCTCAGCCTGTGGGGAGCGTAACATCTTGCTGCTGTCCATACACCGGAGGTTACGCAGCGTCGGTAGTCCTTACCGAATCTACTCATAGGTGGCGTCACGAATAAATTAAAAACCCCTTTAATCTGTTCCACCAAGACGTCTTCAAACACTTTTGATCTGCACTACACCGGGCCCCACTACCGGCAGGCGCGGTCCACCCGTGACAAGGAGGAAGGAAGCATCGCCTGTCTAAACCGGAGTCCCGGCCACGGTGAGTCATATATATATTACACCCTGTCAGGAGCTGCCCGAGCCATGGCGAGCTCATCCATCCGGCTGCAGCACCATCCATCCTTCTGGCAGAAGTAAGCAGCAGCGGTGGTCCCCTCACTGACCACAACCCGTGGGTGGCGTCATGACAATCCCTGTAAATACCCTTCTACTTGTGGGCTAGGGAGACGGTCCGGACCAAGACCGCCGTGATAACCCCCGTGAAACCCCGGTTCGGTACCGAGTACCCCGTCCCAGTGGGCTCCACATAAGTTTCTCGTTTAGACTGTCTAGAGACATTGTCCCCACACGTACAATTCACTGGCATTCCTTTTTGGCCAAAACTTTCTTATAGTCCCCTCCCTTGAACCCAGATGGCATACATCAATAGCTTTAAATCTTAGTTCTCTCGGGTCACAGTTGTGCATCTGTTTAAAGTGGCAGGGGAGTGTCTTTAAAACTGGATCCTCAAATTCCAACTTGGCACCACCCAAAATGTCTCTCACATGCTCACGTACGCTCACCTTGAACCCACGACTTGTGAGTCCAATGTAAATGAGGCCACATGGGCATGTTGCATGGTAAATTACATTTTTGGTGTTACAAGTGATATACTTACGTATGATGTAAGTCTTATCACTATTCACAGATAAAAAGGTCTGTGATCTCTCCATATTAGGGCATGCTACACAGGCTCCACAGGGATAGAAACCAATTCGGACTCTCCCCCCACTCACTATAGGTTTTACCTCTGCAGCGTAATGAATGTGAACCAGATCATCACAAAGGCTTCTACTCTTTCTTGCCGTCATTGATGGGCCATCCCTAATAGAGTCCTTCAGAGAGGGGACTAATTGAAAGATTCCCCAATGTTTTTTAAGCACCTTCCTAATATCATCCCACTTGTTATTATACGTGGTTATGAAACGTATTAGAGATCCACCTGAACAACCATCTTCTCTACTCCTCCCACACCTCTCCCTCTTAACAAGGTGTTGCGTTCTACTTCACATGCTCATCCATATTAATTTTTTATGCATCTACTGCTATAGTCCTTTGCAACAAACCTTTCTCTGAGGTCTTGTACCTGCTCTTGGAAATATTTCTCCACTGAACAGACTCTTTTAGCCCTCAGATACTGGACAATTGGAATGGCTGAAATTGTTGAAGGGGTATGTACAGAGGTCGCTTGTAAGAGCGCATTAACCGAAGTCTCTTTCCTATACATATTCGTCTGGAACAAGCCATCCGGATGCACCAATAGTTGGATATCCAGGAACTCAATAGGCGACGTGTAATGCTTGTGGGTCAGTTTGATGTTGTATTCATTGGAATTCAAGAACTCCATGAATTGCTTTAATTCACCAGATGTTCCCCTCCACAGCATCAACACGTCGTCTATATATCATAGCCAACAAAGCACCTGGGTGCTCCATCTCCCAAAAACCAAGAAAGAGATTTGTGTAGGAGGGCGCGCACGCCACGCCCATTGCTGATCCACAACGCTGAAGGAAGAAGCGATCTTTAAAGAGGAAAAAATTGTGGGTCAGGATAAATCTCGAAAGATCCAATATTAGGGTGCACAGTGGTTTCTCCCATTTACTATTCACAAGATAGAAGGCAACGGCTCGTAAGCCATCTTGATGATGAATTAAGGAATACAAAGATTCCACATTTGCCGTCCCCAGTAACATCTCCCCATCCACAAAGATTCTGTCTACCTGCCTCAGGACGTCCGAGGTGTCACGGACATAGGAGGGCAGCTTCTCCACTAAGGGGTGCAGGTAAAACTCAATAAATCTGCACACGGGGTCACACAGCCCCCCTATCCCGGACACAATCGGACGACCCGGGGGGCAAAGAGGATCCTTGTGGATCTTAGGCAGGAGGTAGAAAGTTGGGACTACCGGTTCTTCAATTAGGAGACCCTCCATTACTTTTTTAGAAATTATTCCCAGTTGGAATGCCTAGGGATGGGCGAATCTACTCGCTAGGACTCGTTACTCGGCGAGTAGTAAGGGACTCGCAGGACTCGGTACTCTGCGAGTTTCCCAGTGATTACTCGCACGAGTCCAATGCAAATCAATATCAATCCTAGTTTTGTCAGAAACGCTGACAAAACTAGGATTGCCATTGTTTGCATTAGACTCGGCTACTGTGCCAGTGATAGCAGGGAAACTCGCAAAGTAACTGCTTTTACATTGCGAGCCGAGTCCAGCTGTCTTCTCTGTGTGCAGGCTGCCAGCTCCAGGGTCCTAGAGCCCGCCTGCTCACAGACATGATGTAGCAGTGCTGAGATTGTTCTCAATCTGCTCATTCCCTGTGCATAGACATCTATCTAATCACAGGGGATGTAGCAGAGAGGACATCGCGTTTTGGACTACGTCGGACGGAAGAGGATTTTTTTAATTAAAGATGGAGTCCCTAATGGCTTTTTTTTTTTTATTTCAAATAACAAATTTTTTAAATTATTGTTTTTTTAACCCTTTATTGGAGATTCTTAGTGGCTGGGTCAAACGTGGCCTGACATTAAGAATCTCGGGCTTAATACCAGCTTGTATAACAAAGCTAGTATTAACCCCTTTATTACCCAGCGTGCTACTGCCACCAGGGCCGCTGGAAGAGCGGGGTTCAGCGCCAGAGGATGGCGCTTCAATGAACGCGCCATCTTCTGGGGCGGCTGCGGGCTGCAATTTGCAGCGGGGGGTGCCCAGAAAGCTTGGGCATCCCTGCGCTGCGGATTCCAGCCCCCAGCTGCTTAGCTGTACCTGGCTAGACATAGAAATTGCGCGGAGCCCCACGCATTTTTTTTTTATTATTTCATGAATTTCAGAGTCAGAGTCTCAGAGTCAGAGTCTCAGAGTCAGAATCTCAGAATTTCATGAAATAATTTAAAAAAAATGCGTGGGGCTCCGCGCAATTTCTATGTCTAGCCAGGTACAGCTAAGCAGCTGGGGGCTGGAATCCGCAGCGCAGGGATGCCCAAGCTTTCTGGGCACCCCCGCTGCAAATTGCAGCCCGCAGCCGCCCCAGAAGATGGCGCGTTCATTGAAGCGCCATCCTCTGGCGCTGAACCCCGCTCTTCCAGCGGCCCTGGTAGCGATGGCACGCTGGGTAATAAAGAGGTTAGGGCCAGCTTTGTATTATCAGCTGGCCCTAAGCCCGAAATTTATGGCGGTCACGCCAATATTAGACATGACCGCCATGAATTTCTATTAAATTGTTTTAAAAAAAACACAACACAAAGAAAATTTTTTATTAGAAATAAAAAAAAAAGCCATTAGGGACTCCATCTTTAATTAAAAAAATCCTCTTCCGTCCGACGCAGTCCAAAACGCGATGTCCTCTCTCCTACATCCCCTGTGCATAGATATAGATGTCTATGCACAGGGAATGAGCAGACTGAGAACAATCTCAGCTCTGCTACATCATCTCTGTGCACAGACATTCATGTCTGTACACAGGGAATGAGCAGACTGAGAACAATCTCAGCTCTGCTACATCAGGCAGCAGGCGGGCTCTAGGACCCTGGAGCTGGCAGCCAGCACATTGAGCAGACAGGACTCTTATCTGTGCGAGTTTCCCAGCGATTACAGTTGCAAAGTAAACGAGTCCAATGCAAATAAATGACAAAACTAGGATTGCTTCAGGCTGAAGCTTCCGAGACACATCTGCGATTTGTAAATCTCACACTACTCGCTATTACTTGCTTCCCCATTCATTAACATTGGACTCGCTAGACTCGCAACGAGTAGCGAGTCCTGTGCTCGGACTCGCTAGAGTCAAGCGATTCCTAGTAATTTAGGATTCGCCCATCACTAGGAATGCCTCATCCATAATCTTATAAAGTTCCAACATGTATCCCTTCAGGGGATTATGAGTTAATGCTGTGTAGTTATTCTGATCCCTCAGCTGTCTAAACGCTTCTCTTTCATACATACTGGTTGGCCAGATAACCACAATCTCCCCCTTGTCCACACAGGTCTGATCACTATGTCCCAGATTGCTCCCAATTCTTTAAGAGCCTGACTTTGGGATCGGGTCAAAGTGTCCTGCCCCTCTTCGTTGGTTTGTTAGTTTTTTTTAAATCACGGGACACTAAACCATGGAAGGCTTCCACTGCAGGGCATAAAGACAAGGAGGGGAACGTGGTTGATCGTGGATAAATGCATTAAATGCATCTGGGGAAAATGGACAAATCACCTACCAATTGAGTCACATCACCCTCCTCTAGATCCTCTAAGGTCTCGACTGTCCGTTGTTCCATATCCTCTCTACCAACAACTCCCTTGTCATCTCTGGCGTGAATTTTCCGTAGGATTAGTTTTCTTGTAAATAGGTGCAGATCCTTTAAGGCTACAAAAAAAATCATAATTATTATCAGGAACAAACGATAAACCTAATTTCAAAACCTCAGTCTGAGATTCAGTCAGCCTGTCGTCTGAAAGATTTATTACCTCAAGGTCTGTGTTCCTACTTTTTTTAACCAATGGTTCAGGAGGGGTGGTGCTATGTTTCCCTTTTTCCTTCCCCAATCCAGACTCCTCCCTTGGAAAAATTGGTACCAGGTTTTTCCCAATGGTCTGACCCTCCGCCAGAGAAGACAATAAGAATACTGATACAGGACTCCCTCGAGGATCTTTCGGAGGGCTTTTTGGTGGACTCTTAGGTGGACCTTGTGGTTTTTTCTTGCCACTTTTCCACTTATATATGGAATTGTTTTTGTAGTCAAGACAATCCCTCTTATACCTTTTTGTTTTTGTGGACAAAATTTCTTTTTCCTACTTCTGGAAACTTTTATCCAGTTCCCCACTGAATTTATATACCCCTGGGAACACTCAGTGGATAATTCTTCCCATTCCTGCTTAATTTGCAAGTCATTTAAGGTGGATGACTTGCAGATTAAGCGGGAATGGGAAGAACTATCCACTGAGTGTTCCCGGGGGTATATGAATTTACCTGAGGGTTCATAAGGTGGGATACTCATGGAGGAGCATGCCACCTGAGGAAGCTCATTGGGAAACGCGTCGGGGCGTCCCAAACCAGCCTGACTGGGATCCACACATACAATGGGTAAGCAGGACTGAGTTGATTGAGAACAGTCACAGCATCTGCTCATTTAGCATAGTGAAAGCAAGATCTTGTCTATTGCAGCTTTATGCCTTATTACTTTGATGGCTTTTGTACTATCAGCTTGAACTGCTATGTATACCTTGCTATTCTAGAGATTCCTGTGTACCTTTGTTATGAGTGTGTGGACTCTTAAGTCAGTTTTGGTGTTACAACCTCCTATCATTCCTGACTGATCCATTTTTTAACATGTTTGTATTTATGCAACAGCTTTGATAGCCACTTATTGATGTTTTTTTCTAAAAATAAAAAACCTTTGCACTGACAGGCTTATCGTGGTTGCTGGTAATTTGGGCTGAAACTCTCCGTTTAGACAATTGGTTAGTGAATGAAGGTGTTGGAGAGGCCCCTTTATAATGTATTATAATCCATATGCTTTTCAACTGGGTATTCTTACAAATTATACTGTCCATTTTCTCCTGTCACTCTTGTGAAAATGAAAAAGTTGAGACAAAAACAACATGTTTGTGGGAAAACATGATTTCTTATTTCACAGCTCAACGTTATAAAATATTTTGAAGCACCTGGGATTAAAGATGCTCACCACACTTCTAGATACATTTTATGAGGGGTATAGTGTCCAAAATGGTATCGCTTGTGTATAATTTTTCACTATTTGGGCACATTAGAGGCTCTCCAAAACCTCCAAACATGACATAGCGTCCACTAGCCAATTTTGTGCTCCAAAGGTCGAATGGTACTTCTTCTATTCTGAATCCTGCTGTATGACAAGACAGTAGTCTCCCACCACATAAGGGGTATCGGCGTGCTAAGGATAAATTGTACAACAAACTAAATAGTCCATTGTCTCCTGTTACCCTGTTAAAATGCAAAATTTTATGCTCTCCAAATGCTACTTGGTGTGTACGATCTGACTTGCCCCATCAGGGCCGTGGGGTACTCAGAACTAAGCCTACTCAGAACTGGACCCTCTCAACGTCGTCGGGGCTGTGGGGATGCTGTCACGGTGATGTGACCTGGTCTGTGGTCCCCTGTCAGGCAGCCAGTAAAAAGGGGGTTTAAAAAGGGGTAAATAGGAAAAGTAAAAAGAAAATTAAAGAGTTTTTGTCGTGATGCCACCCGTGGAAGGCGGCCGGTAGGGGCTGCTGCTGCAGTCCGGGACCTCTGGGGATGATGGAGTTGCAGCTGTGATGCTATGACTCCCTATGGGAGGAGCGGGTCCCCAGGGTTTCCAGAGTTAAGGTGATTTGGGGGATGGGGAGCCAGCGGGGCTGAGCTGGCTGCGGAGCTGGATCAGGAACACGCTCAGGCAGGCTCCTGCTGCCTGCGCAGTGTTTCAGTCTACCTCTCCTCAGGTGTGAAATGAAAAGTCTGACACAATGCTGAGTTTCAACCTGGGGTGTACTTAGCTTCTCTCGTCAGGTTACAAGCAAGTACAGTGGCGGCTCCGGTAGTTCTTTCCAACCAGGATGGCTTGTGCAGTGCACCCCCTTGTGTTCCATTCTTTTGGGCTCCTCTCTCAGCACTGCCTATTCTTCTTCTTGCACGTGCCTCCGCACACAGAGCCCTGGTCCAACAGCCATGGGCCTTCATTGGGCGATTCGCGGGGTCCCCTGGCCCTAGTACGTCTGCCTTTCCTGCGCTGCGTTGGGAGTTGGCCACGGGTCATAAAGATCCCGTGGCCTGCTCGGTTCTGTGGTTGGGGCAGGAAGCTTCCTCGCCACCTCAGGGCCAGGCCCTTGGTTCTCGCCGTGTAAGTCTGCTTCACAGCTGATGCGGGCACGCGGGTGGATTGCTCACTGCCCGCGCCCCTAGGACTCCTTCTGTCTCTGCAGTCTGCTGTTCTTTGATCGAGGATGAGCCACATTCCGCTTAAGCCTTCCGGGTCCTTCTCCTTCATCCTCTTTCCTCTGCTCCCTTGCTGGACTTGACCTTAACACTTCCTGTGTCTTGTCCCTTTGTTTCTCTGCTCAACTGCCCAGCCCCCACTTCCTGGTGTCTGCTTTTACCTACTTTTTTACTGCTTCTGTACTAACTTCCCACCCAGCACCTTGATCCCCCGCCATCCCACAGCTGCCTGAGCCATTCCACTACCCACGACCTGAGTTCACCCGCTCACTCTGGGACCAGAGTATGTTGGGTGTGTTTGTGGGTGACTGGACTTACCTTCCCTATTGCCACAAACTATTAGTAGCGACCGGACCACAGGGGCGCCACACTGTCTATTTCAGTCAATTTTATGTTTCAAAACGCAAATATTGCTCCTTCCCTTCTGAGCCCTGCCATGTGCCCAAACAGTGGTTGTGGTATATTCAAGAGAAATTGCACAATAAATTCTACATTCAATTTTCTCCTGTTTCCCTTCTGAAAATGCAAAATTTAGAGCTAAAACAATATATTTGTCAAAAAAAGTAAAATTTTATTTTTTTTCTTCCACATTGCTTTAATTCCTGTTAAGAACTTAAATGGTTACTAAACTCCTTGGCTGTGGTTTTGAGCAGTTTGAGTGGATGCAGTTTTTAGAATGGTGTCACATTTGGGTATTTTTTGTCATATGGGCCTCTCAAAGTCACTTCAAATGTGATGTAGTTTCTAAAAAAAAAAATGGTTTTGTAAATTTTGTTGGAAAAATTAGAAATTGCTGATTAACCTCTAAGCCAGGGGTCTCAAACTGCAGGCCTCGAGGGCCGCACACAGTGCAGGTT
This sequence comes from Allobates femoralis, assembly GCA_033576535.1. Lineage (NCBI taxonomy): Eukaryota > Metazoa > Chordata > Amphibia > Anura > Aromobatidae > Allobates > Allobates femoralis. Next base: position 544,170,104 of record JARQOC010000004.1, read on the forward strand.
TTCTGGATATCCATGGCATTTGACAGTTGGTAATCAAATTATCAACTGTCAAACTCTAAGGAAATCCTGAAAAGCTGCACTGTGTGCGGCCCTCGAGGCCTGGAGTTTGAGACCCCTGCTCTAAGCCTTTTAACTTCCTAGCAAAAAATATGTTCCAAATTCTGCCGATGTAAACTCTGAAATATAAAATCGCTGAAATATATCGAAGCGTTCCAGAGTTATTACCACATAAAGTAATAGTGGTCAGAATTGCAAAAAATGCCTGGGTCGGTAAGGTGAAAACAGTCTTGGGGGTGAAGGGGTTAATGAAGGGTAAATGAATGTACAGAATGTAGCACCCATGGAAAACTGACAGCGATCCGGGGTCTAAGGCCGGCTTCAGACTGCGTGTCTGATCCGATCCGTAGCTGTCCGCTTGAAGCAGACAGCCGCGGACCGGATCAGCACACAGGACGGGGGGCTATTATGCCCTCCGATCCTGTGTGCAGCCGCACGCAGTTCCCGCTGCTAATAGGTGAGGACCGCGGGCGCCGCGGTCCTGACCTGTCAGCTGGTTCAGCTGCGTGCGGCTGCACACAGGATCGGAGGGCATAATAGCCCCCCGTCCTGTGTGCTGATCCGGTCCGCGGCTGTCTGCTTCAAGCGGACAGCTACGGATCGGATCAGACACGCAGTCTGAAGCCGGCCTAACATGGGGCTGCAACTCAACTGGACTTGTTTTTGAGACATCTAAGCCACTGACCCAACCTGGAGTGTACAAAAGGGTTGGTGCACAAGTTTTATCAGAGCTAAGACACCGGTGTAGCCTAACAAGAACCTATCACTAAAATTATTATTTACCGTAATTTAAAAGCAAATATAATCACATTAATATGTTGCCAAAAAATTATTAACAAGGAATATACCAAGAAGGAAAAAATCCTTTTCTTGGCCTGATCCTCTCATTCACATGTGCTGAGGTCAGCTGAAGTTGCCTCCAGGGGATTCCCAAGCGCCTCTGCTCAGTTTACATCACTTTCCCATGATGCATAATATCAAGGAAAGTGAGCAGCAGTCTGACAGTCTTCCCCCTGGCCGCTACTATGACTAATAGTGGATGTGCGCACTTCAGAGATAAGCACTGTGCACTAGATGTACTGCAAGATACCTGGCTGGTGTATACAATGGCAAGAATTGTGCTGAGTCAGCAATAACCTACATCTGGTGAGAAGTCACAATTTACTGGAGTTCTATGTCTGCAGATGGCATTGCATTTTCTACTTCTACCTCCCTTTCCTGTGCTAAAGCTCTGCTTGCTGTGGTTTTACCATTCCCCCTTAGGCTATGTGCCAACGAGAAAATTGTGGTGTAGATTTTAGTTGTCAAAAATCTGCACCTTCTTGTAGAAAAACACACTAGGGTCACATTTCCGTTTTGACCCTAGCCTACAACAATCCGGTTTTAACTTAGAACTTTTTCGGTGCTGGAAAACGCAGTCCCTAGTTACCCTATGTTTACCTTAACTACCTGTCACACAGGCAGCTGCTTGGAGTGCGCTTAACAGCGCCGCACAGGAAACGCTGTCTGCAAGGTTTCCTGTGCGGCGCTGTAAAGCACACTCCAAGCAGCTGCCTGTGTGACAGGTAGTTAAGGTAAACATAGGGTAACTAGGGACTGTGTTTTCCAGCACCGCAAAGTTCTAAGTTAAAACCGGATTGTTGTAGGCTAGGGTCAAAACGGAAATGTGACCCTAGCCTAAGGCTATGTTCACACACACTGCACATTTTTTGCGCTTTTTTGCAAGGGCTCTGTCACGCCCCAGGGGCGGACGAGACGTGAACCCGCTGGACTGCTGCCGGAGCGGATGCTGATACCAGGGTAGAGAGAGAGAGAGAGCCGGACTAGAATCTGTATTGCATAAAGGGTTTTATTAGTACAAGGAGTCTACCCCTAGGGAAGGCCACAGGGCCCCCTCACAGTTCCTTCCTCCGGAGACGCCCGGGAAGGCCTTGACCCCTGTACAGGGATTTGCTCCCAGCACGGAGCTCCGGAAGGTCTGTGAGCGGAATAACCCGTGTTAAACCGACCCCAGGCGTTATATGAAAACAGAGGAACAACACAGAATGCACAAAACCAAAAAAACTACGAAAGTAGAAAACTGTAGAACACTATGGAAGCCGGCCAGGAGGAAGGCTAGAGAACCAACACCAGGACGGTCCGGATAAGCGGCGGAGGAACTGCACAGGAACAGCACGGAGACTTGCGATCACCACGGAGTCTGGTCCGGGGAGAGACCTGAGAAACCTCACAAGGACGGTCCGAAGGAATGGTAGAAGCGCCGCACGGAGTAGCACGGAGCAGCACGGAGCAGCACAGAGCAGCACGGAGGCAGAACAGCGACACTGCAACAAAAACAGATGAGTGTTAAACACTGCAGAATAACCGCACATAACAGGACCAGGACCGGCAACCTCGGGATGAATGAAGCTGAACCGGCCAGGTCTAAGAGTAAATGCACACCTGCAACAAAAACAGATGAGTGTTAAACACTGCAGAATAACCGCACATAACAGGACCAGGACCGGCAACCTCGGGATGAATGAAGTTGCCCCGGCAAGGTCCAGAAGCAAGTGCACACTTTATATATCTGCTGCCCTACAGGGATTGGCCGGAAGGCGGGGCAGACTAATTGGCCAGCTGGCCCTATAAAGGTAACAGAGAGAGCGGCCCGCCCCTAGTGAACACACAGAGAGGAAGCAGAACTGGCAGCAGTCAGGGAGCGACGGTCTGAGCAGCAGGTGCGCGATGAAGCACCCTGGAGCCCCGAGATCGCCTGCGGACGGCCTGTAACCTGGGACCCCGACCCCGGAACTGAGAAGGAAAGGTAACTGCACGAGAAGAGGGAAGGACAGGGTGCAGGGCAGAGGCGCTGGACCGCGGAGCGGTTACAGGCGCTTTTAGCAGCGTTTTGCACTTTCGCAAAAAAGAAGCAGTACTTTGACACAGCATGCTTTTTAACGGGCGCAGAGGGAGAAGTGATGTCACAGAGGGGAGGAAGAATCCTGGTTCCTTCTCCTCTCTGTGACATGTCTGCCAGCCCCCATTTGATTTCGCAGTGTATTAATATACACTGCAAAATTGTGTGTGCAGGACAACCAGTGGTCACTCCCTCTCTGTGAAAGGAGGTTGCTAGTGATTGGGGCTGGTGTCTTGCATTCATAATGCCTTCAGTTATAACCTGGGCAAAGCTGCAGACAGCACTGAGTGTAATGGTCGTCAGACCAGAATCTGCTGTGGTAAGAGAATTTATTTTCTATTTTGTCCTTTGCTCACTTGAGATAAGAATTTAGTGGATAGGACTTGTGATCCGTGGGGAGCCATGTAGGGGCTCACAAGCTTACGTGTTTTGGACCAAAAGACAAACCAATACCCCAGAATTTGTTATAGTTTACCTGTCACACAGGCAGCTGCTTGGAGTGCGCTTTACAGCGCCGCACAGGAAAAGCTGTCTGCAACGTTTCCTGTGCGGCGCTGTAAAGAACACTCCAAGCAGCTGCCTGTGTGACAGGTAGCTAAGGTAAACATAGGGTAACTAGGGACTGTGTTTTCCAGCACCGCATAGCGGTAACTAGTGATGGGCGAATCCTAAATTACTCGGAATCGCTTGACTCTAGCGAGTCCGAGCACAGGACTCGCTACTTGTTGCGAGTCTAGCGAGTCCAATGTTAATGAATGGGGAAGCGAGTAATAGCGAGTAGTGTGAGATTTACAAATCGCAGATGTGTCTCGGAAGCTTCAGCCTGAAGCAATCCTAGTTTTGTCATTTATTTGCATTGGACTCGTTTACTTTGTAAGTAATCGCTGGGAAACTCGCACAGATAAGAGTCTTGTCTTCTCTGTGCTGGCTGCCACAGCTCCAGGGTCCTAGAGCCTGCCTGCTGCCTGATGTAGCAGTGCTGAGATTGTTCTCAGTCTGCTCATTCCCTGTGTACAGACATGAATGTCTGTGCACAGAGATGATGTAGCAGAGCTGAGATTGTTCTCAGTCTGCTCATTCCCTGTGCATATACATCTATATCTATGCACAGGGATGAGCAGAGAGGACATCGCGTTTTGGACTGCGTCGGACGGAAGAGGATTTTTTAAATTAAAGATGGAGTCCCTAATGGCTTTTTTTTTTATTTTTATTTCTAATAAAAAAATTTCTCTGTGTTGTGTTTTTTTAAAACAATTTAATATAAATTCATGGCGGTCATGTCTAATATTGGCGTGACCGCCATAAATTTCGGGCTTAGGGCCAGCTGATAATACAAAGCTGGCCCTAACCTCTATTACCCAGCGTGCCACCGCCACCAGGGCCGCTGGAAGAGCGGGGTTCAGCGCCAGAGGATGGCGCTTCAATGAACGCGCCATCTTCTGGGGCGGCTGCGGGCTGCAATTTGCAGCGGGGGGTGCCCAGAAAGCTTGGGCATCCCTGCGCTGCGGATTCCAGCCCCCAGCTGCTTAACTGTACCTGGCTAAACATAGAAATTGCGCGGATCCCCACGCATTTTTTGGACTCCGACTCCGAGCCGACTCCGACTCCGAGGCGACTCCGACTCCGAGGCGACTCCGACTCCGAGACTCTGAAATTCATTAAATAATAAAAAAAATGCGTGGGGCTCCGCGCAATTTCTATGTCTAGCCAGGTACAGCTAACCAGCTGGGGGCTGGAATCCGCAGCGCAGGGATGCCCAAGCTTTCTGGGCACCCCCCGCTGCAAATTGCAGCCCGCAGCCGCCCCAGAAGATGGCGCGTTCATTGAAGCGCCATCCTCTGGCGCTGAACCCCGCTCTTCCAGCGGCCCTGGTGGCAGTGGCACGCTGGGTAATAAAGGGGTTAATACCAGCTTTGTTATACAAGCTGGTATTAAGCCCGAGATTCTTAATGTCAGGCCACGTTTGACCCAGCCACTAAGAATCTCCAATAAAGGGTTAAAAAAACACAACACAGAAATTTTTTTATTTGAAATAAAAAAAAAAGCCATTAGGGACTCCATCTTTAATTAAAAAAATCCTCGTCTGTCCGACGTAGTCCAAAACGCGATGTCCTCTCTGCTACATCCCCTGTGCATAAATATAGATGTCTATGTACATGGAATGAGCAGACTGAGAACAATCTCAGCACTGCTACATCATGTCTGTGAGCAGGCAGGTTCTAGGACCCTGGAGCTGCACAGAGAAGACAGCTGGACTCGGCTCGCAAAGAAACAGGTTATTTGCGAGTTTCCCTGCTATCACTGGCACAGTAGCCGAGTCTAATGCAAACAATGGCAATCCTAGTTTTATCAGCGTTTCTGACAAAACTAGGATTGATATTGATTTGCATTGGACTCGTGCCAGTAATCACTGGGAAACTCGCGGAGTACCGAGTCCTGCGAGTCCCTTACTACTCGCCGAGTAACGAGTCCTAGCGAGTAGATTCGCCCATCCCTAGCGGTAACACTATGTGGTGCTGGAAAAAGTTCTAAGTTAAAACCGGATTGTTGTAGGCTAGGGTCAAAACGGAAATGTGACCCTAGCCTAAGGCTATGTTCACACACACTGCACATTTTTTGCGCTTTTTTGCACGGGCGCTTTTAGCAGCGTTTTGCACCCTCGCAAAAAAGAAGCAGTACTTTGACACAGCACGCTTTTTAACGGGCGCAGAGGGAGAAGTGATGTCACCGAGGGGAGGAAGAATCCTGGTTCCTCCTCCTCTCTGTGACATGTCTGCCAGCCCCATTTGATTTCACAGTGTATTAATATACACTGCAAAATCTAAATTAAAGAAAGCCAGAGGTATTAAAAATAATAAATAATGAATACTTACCTCTCCGCCGGTTTGTTCAGGCTATCCGGAGCTAGGTACCGATCTGACAGGACCTGGCATGATGTCATAGGGTGCTGATTGGCGTCTTGCGGTCATGTGATTTGTCATTATTTATTATTTTTAATACCTCTGGCTTTCTTTAGTTTAGATTTTGCAGTGTATATTAATACACTGCAAAATCAAATGGGGGCTGGCAGACATGTCACAGACGGGAGGAGGAACAGGATTCTTCCTCCCCCTCTGTGACATCAGATCTAGCAGCGCCCGCCCCCTATGCGAGAAAGCACCGCAGCTGCTGTGTAAAGAATTGAGATGTCAATTCTTTTTACGCCCATAAAAGTGCAACGTAATTTTACACTGTGTCTGTACGGCAAAGTGAATTGTCGAGCCCACTGGTCCGGACCGGTGTCCCGGGCCCTGGCAAATAAAAGGGTGTATTTACAGGGGAGAATAGTCTATCGTGATGCCACCCACTATGTGCGGCCAGTGATGGGGCCGACGCTGCTGCAGAACCACCGGGGATGGTGTAATGGCAGCGCAGATGGAATAGTTCCAGTGGGCAGAACTGTGTTCCCCGGGGCAGTGATTGTATAGTCTATAATGGATGTGGATAGTGGAGATGGGGTTAAAGAACACACACTCACGTTTTGTAGTATAAGGTGCAATTCTCCTTCTCTCCTGATGCTGCAGCTTTCTTCCAGCCTGCATGCAGAGCTGACAGGCTTGTAGCTCGCCAGGTGGGACCTCTCTGCTGTTGGATGTAGGGCAAAGGTTGCAATCAAAACACAGACAGTTTTGCTGTTTTCCAAAGCTTTACTGCAGATGTTGTTGCAGATTATAGTCCACGGAGTCTGTACTGGGGCTAGGCTTTCCTCCCTCCCTGTCCAAGTCATCAGCTTCCTCGTGCTGCACTGTGTGTGTGTCCTGGCTGCTGCTTCTAGCTGAGCTGCTGGGACTGTCTCACTCTTTCTCTCTTTCTGCTGCTGGTATCACTTGGCTAGGCAACTTGAGTCCTCTGTGTTGTACTAACCCTGCCGTGTTGCTTTGCTCCGGTACTGTGGGCATCTAGAAACCCCACTGCTCCTGGATTCACCGTGCTGTGTGTCAGTCACAGTACCGGATCCGGTGTCCGTTCTGTGCGCTTCTCTGGGGCGAGTAATAGTTACACTCAAGCTCCCAGGAGTGTCTCTCTGCTCGTAGTTCTCCTTTCCTCAGACCCTCACTAGGCCTGCACTGAGCTAACTCTGCTCCTCACAGTACTGTCCCGTACTGCACTTCTGAGCTACTTCCTCATGAGCTGGACTATTTAAGAGAGCAGGTTGGGCTCCCCCTCCTGGCCCAGAGGTGCTAGTGTAAGTCAGTGTGTTGTGGGAGGGAACCCATGTGATGTTACTGTGGCATATTAACCCATGGGGTGCCACATTCCCCCTTAGTTAAATACAGTTTTCCAGGACTGTGGAAAAACAAGTAATAAACAATTAAACACAATTAATATTTACATAGACTTAAAAGTAAAAAGTACAAAAATCACTAAAATTTGAAAAAGAGTCCAAAAAGTCAGAAAGCAGTCTTTCCGGGGGTTTAGTCTATTGCCTCTGGGCTGATAAACATATACAAAAGAGTTCCTACCACAACCAGTCTGTGGTATGTATGGTCCATAAGTAAATAAGAAAAGTTCAAAGTTCATACAGGATAGTCTCTGTAGGTACTGGGCTTTTTTTAACGTTGCAACAACTATATACATTTGTCCACGGCGTTTCTGTTTAGGAGGCCTGGATTCGCTACACCACCCCCAGGCACTTTCTTTCCCTAACTTAATATACATGGGGGTCAATCCAGTTTCTCCACCCTCTTGGACACAGTCTACCGGATTCAATTTACGTTTACTTTACATTTAAACAAACATATTTACATTACACATTTAATTACATTTTACTCTCTGTACCTAACTGGTAACTGCCCTTCGGTACTATGCTCTGATCTGCGTAAAACGGGTATACTGCTTGCACGTGGGCTTGGTACTATGACAGATGATGATCTGACTGCAGGACTGGCAAGTTCACTAGGATCAGGAAATTGTTCTTCCTCTTCAGATTCTACTTCCAGTTCTTCAAGTCTTGGGTCTTCTTCTGGTAACACGGGCTCTGGTAACACGGGTTCTGGTTTTGGGTCCACCATTGGAGGGAATGCAATCATTGGTACGACAACTGCTCCATGGTAATTTGGCCATGTTTTAGGGAAATCTCCTACTACCGTGTGAAATACTTCTTCTTTTCCTTTCTCTTTAATAGGTTGGACCTGTACGGGTTCTATTACTTCAGGTGTCTTCAGTGTTTCAGGACAAAATTTAAGCTGATCACGAGATACGACTGCTGAAGTTCTTCCTTCATCTTTACTTATCAAACAGGTTTTAACATTGTCTAGGTTAGATGGTAAGACTGTGTATGGGACGGTTTCCCACTGATTATCCAATTTGTTAGTGCGTCTCTTTCTTTTGAGAACTTGATCACCTTCTTGTAATGGCGTTGCGTGAGCATGTTTGTTAAAAGTCTTCTCTTGTCTTGCTCTTGCTTGTTGTAGGTTTCTCTCTACACATTCTTGGACTTGTTGATACTGTTTCTGACGTTTGGTATCCCAATCTGTTTCTTCTATTTCTGTATCTGGTTTTTCAATTCCCATTTCTAGATCAATTGGTAATTTACAGGGTCTTGCACCATAAGGTATGCTGGAGTGCAGTTTGTAGAACTCACGGGGACATGGTTGTATAAGTCTACCAAATCGGGTAATTTATCTGGCCACTGGTTTCTTTCAGATTCTGGTAAGGTCTTTAGCAGTTCAATTACAATATGATTCATCTTCTCGTATAAACCATTTCTTTGGGGATGATACGTTGTTGTGTGGATCTTCTTACAACCGTACATATTGCAGAACTCCTTGAATAATTCTGATTCAAAAGCTGGACCTTGGTCTGCAAGGACTTGTTCTGGGTAACCATGTGGTCTACAGAAATGCGTCTGGAATGCTTTTGCTGCTGTCTTCGCTGTCAGATCTTTAACTGGTACTACCACTAAGAAGCGTGAATAATGGTCCAGGATGGTTGAGGCATAGACATAGCCTGACTGGCTTGGTGACAACTTGATGTGGTCTAACGCAATTAGCTCAAGTGGCTGCTTGGTTATGATGGACTGAAGTGGAGCTTTCTGTATATCTTTCCTTCTGAGGTTGCATGCGGCACATGCTCTACACCATAGTTCAATTGACCTTCTCATGCCAACCCAATAAAATCTTTCTCTCAGGATTGCTTCTAACTTCTTCCATCCGAAATGACCTGCACCGTCATGGTAGGCTTCTAAGACCATTCTGATGTCTCTCTTGGGCACGATTATCTGCCAGGTTCATGTGTTTTGGGATTGATATGCCTTCTGCAGAGCTTCCCTTGATACAGGAACAACTTGCCTCTGTCCTTCCAGAGCTGTACGGCCTCAGCTGGGGCATTCTGATCAGGGTTTGCACCTTGTCACGTAAGCAGTTCTTTCACTAGCTTCACAGCTGGATCAGAATCTAGGGTGTCAGCCCATCCGTGGTGTCTTAACGGGTTGAGATTTACTTCCTGCTCTCTTTGGTAGATGCCGGTTGATAATCTTCTACCTTTGAAAGATGAAAGGCCGGTAGTTCAATCTCTTCCAACCCTTCCGGTTCCTCTTCACGTCTCTCAGGTGCGGCATCCGGGATAAGGCATCTGCGTTCCCGTTCTTGCGGTCTGCCCGATATTTGATGACAAAGTTGTAGTTAGATAGCCGGGCTATCATCGCTGCTCCAGAGCTCCTAATTTTGCCGTGTCCAGGTTGAGTCAACGGGTTGTTATCGGTGTAGATGGTGAATTCTGCACCTGCCAAGTAATGCTTAAAACGTTCAGTCACAGCCCAAACTACTGCCAGTAGTTCTAACTTGAAGGAAACTGTAGTTCTCGGGATTTCTTTCTGTAGGAGCTTCCCACTTGCAAAGGCAATAACTCACTTTGCCTCCTTGCTTCTGCGACAATACAGCTCCCAGTCCCACGTTGCTGGCATCCGTGTAAAGAATGAAGGGTTGATGGTAATCAGGGTATGCCAGAATCTCTTCTCCCGTCAGTGCACTTTTCAGCTTGTTGAAGGAGTTTTTCTTTCTTCACTCCACTGGAAAGGAAGGTTACGGGTTGCAGATTTCTTGACTGTCCTACCAGGATGTCTTGTAGAGGAGCTGCTAGCTTCGTGAATCCATTGATAACTTTCTATAATAGCCTACCAGGCCCAGGAATTGCCTCACTTCTTTCACGTTTGTAGGTCTTGGCCAACCCCTTATCACTGTGACTTTATCAGGATCCGGTGCTACTCCCTCTGAACTCACGACGTGTCACAGGTACTGATTAGTTTGAGAAGGTGACACTTGGATGGCTTAATCTTCATGCCGTATTTGGATAGGGCTTCAAACACTTTTGCCAGGTCTTGTAGATGTTGCTCATACGTCTTGGAGTACACTATGACGTCATCTAAGTACAGGAGGACAGTTTCAAAGTTCATATGTCCTGGACAGCTCTCCATCAGGCTTGGAAGGTCCCGGGTGCGTTGCAGAGTCCGAACGGCATACAATTGAACTCACAGAGGCCCATCAGCGTAGTAAACGCTGTCTTCTCCTTATCGGCCTCGGCCACAGGAACCTGCCAGAACCCAATAGTCAGATCAAGGGTGGAAAAGTAGTTAGCAGATCTTAATGCAGCTAATGACTCCTCAATCCTAGGTAATGGGTATGCGTTCCTTATGTGTGATGCGATTAATCTGCCGGTAATCTACGCACATTCTCATGGTCCCGTCCTTCTTTTTAACTAACAATAGATGTGCTGCCCAGGGGCTACAACTGTCTCTTATTACCCCTGCAGATTCATTTCCCGGAGCAGTTGTCTTTGGTGGTTTGGTAGTGAGCTGGTGGTAATGGTCTATACCTCTCATTTATAGGTTGATGGTTACCTGTGGGTATAGTGTGCTCTACCCCTTTGATTTGTCCAAAGTCTAACGGGTGTTTACTGAATATCTGTTCATCATTCCTTCACTACCCGGTATACTCCATGCTTGTGACGGGGAGGTGTAGAACTGGTACCTACATGCAGCTTTTGGCACCAATCCTCCAGCTTCTCTCCTGAGCCATTGTTATCCGCCTGACTTGACGGGTTCAAGGGCTCGGCAGGCTGTGATGTTGTTGTTATCAACCGTGTTAACTTAGCCATGGTAGCATACTTTGGTAATGTACCTCATCTTCTCCGCAGTTTAATAGGCGTAATGGCACTCTTCCCCTGTGTACGTCAACTACTCCTCTAGCAGTGAGTATGGTGGGTCTACTGTCTGAGTACACGGGTTCTACCAGGGCCTGATAGTCTCGCCCTTTGATGCCTATTGCGGCTCTGCACCAGACCATCATTTCAGTTTTGGGAGGAATTACAATGGGTATTGGATCACTTACTCGTACACTGCCGATCTCATCTCTGGAGATTTCTACCTGTTGCTTCAACATCAGGGCTTTGATCTCTTTGTGCAGAAGCCTCTGTTGTCCAGTTCCGGCAGTCTCGGCGATTTGCTGCAAAACACTTAACACTTCAGAAAAACATTTTTCAATTACATTCATTCCTAGCAGCATCACTGATTCACGTTCTCGCCGGTTAACATCTATGATTATAACACCCTGATTCTGCAATTCTACCTTCCCAATCTGGATATTCATTTCTCTAAACCCAACCTTTGGTATTAACTGTCCATTACTAGCCCATACATAAAGTTAAAGTCATCCGGAGCACTAGTAATGTCTGAATCAGCCCAGTACCTTTTATATAGAACATGTGGGAATGATGTTATCTGGGACCCGGTATCCAGCAAGGCACTAAAGGGGATGCCATCCAACACGATAGGAATCACCGGCTGTCCTCCCACGAATCTGTCAAACCAGGCTGAGGGGCCTTGAGTGTTCATTCTGGGGAGCGGCCCACCTACCCAGGGAATCATCGTTTAAAGGACACTCACGAGCAAGATGGCCTGGTTTCTGGAACGGTGGCAAATGGGCTGTCCATCTGCTTGATAGCGATCACTGGGTCGTCCTCTTGTTCCTTGGTATCTTCTGGGCCTCATCCAGGGACATCCTCTTTGCTGGTCGCCAATTGGATCTTGGGTGCAGGCTTTGACTCTCACAGTTCCTTGATGACCTTGGCCATTGAGATCACGGTGTCTGTCAGGGCATCTAGCTTTTGATTGAGGGCTGCATTAGAGATGAGTTCCCCAGTTTCAGCAGCAGTTGCTGACATAGCAGATGTCGCAGGCGCTGCCGCTGCTGAGGTGCTGCTGCAGTGTCCGGTACAGATGTTAATTCTCGGGGCTCTTCTAGCTGCTGCAGGTGGATAGCTCTATCTTTCAGCTCAGCAAATGTCATGTCAGGGTTCTGCAGCAGTATCATGCTCAGCTGTCCTCGTTGGGAAGGGGAATGGAGGCCCTCTATGAATTGATCAAGTAGCATTTTATCAGCTCCCGGGGCTAAAGCAGGTTCTGCCAGCTTTAGGGCTTTGAGTGCTTCCTGCAGGTTCAAGGCAAAGTCTCTGGCACTCTGTTTAGGCTTTTGGTGGCATGCAAAGAACCTCATCTTAGCCCGGGTATCAGCAGCAGATTCAAACGTTGCTTTCAGTTTAGCTACTAGGTGCTCTGCAGTGTCCTTATCTGTGTCCAGCCAGGATGCAACCTCACGCCTGTGCATTGCCCTTTAACTGTCCCATTATCATTCCTACACGCTGGGCTTGAGTGAGGGGATACATCACATAATACTTTTTTATCTTTTGCATAAAGTCAGTTAGTGTATTAGGCTCACCGGAATATTGGGGCAGCCACATTGCCCCTGGAGTATACGGCATCAGGAACGGCATGATGGGTGCTGTTCCTTGCGCCGCTGCACCGCGGGTACTATCGCTGGGTCGGCGCTGCAGCTCCACCGACTGCTCCGTCACCGTCTTGTGCATCGGGCTGCGACATCTTGGGCCCCCTTAGTTAATATCGCCCTCCGTCTTCCGTTTCCGTCCGGATGTCTCTGGGAGGTTCCGCGGTGCACCAGGGATCTTCTTCCCCACCGGATGTCGTCAGCACCAAGGGAGGAGGCTGAATTCGCGCCAATGCAAGGTACCGCCCCATTTCTTTCCCGCGCGCCGCGCGCTCCAAAATGGCGAATTTTCAAAAATACAGTTCAGATGGCGCAGTTCAAAAATGGTTTTCACATTAATCACGGCACAGGCTGCCCGTTTTAACGGGCACGGTAGATCCTGTTCGTGACGCCAGGTTTGTCGAGCCCACTGGGACGAGGGTACTCGGTACCGGACCGTATCTGCTACTGGGGAAGTCACGGGTGGTCCTGGTCCGGACCGTGTCCCCGGCCCTGGCAAATAAAAGGGTGTATTTACAGGGGAGAATAGTCTATCGTGACGCCACCCACTATGTGCGGCCAGTGATGGGGCCGCCGGTGCGCAGAACCTCCGGGGATGGTGTAATGGCAGCGCAGATGGATAGTTCCAGTGGGTAAACTGTATTCCTCGGGGCAGTGATGGTATAGTCTATAATGGATGTGGATAGTGGGGACGGGGTTAAAGAACACACACTCACGTTTTGTAGTAAAAGGTGCAATTCTCCTTCTCTCCTGATGCTGCAGCTTTCTTCCAGCCGTGTGCAGGCGACAGGCTTGTAGCTCTCCAGGTGGGACCTCTCTGCTGTGGATGTAGGGCAAAGGTTGCAATCAATACACAGACTCACAGTTTTGCTGTTTTCCAAAGCTTTACTGCAGATGTTGTTGCAGATTATAGTCCACGGAGTTTGTACTGGGGCTAGGCTTTCCTCCCACCCTGTCCGGGTCATCAGCTTCCTCGTGCTGCGCAGTGTGTGTCCTGGCTGCTGCTTCTAGCTGAGCTGCTGGGACTGTCTCACTCTTCTCTCTCTTTCTGCTGCTGGTATCACTTGGTCTAGGCAACTGGAGTCCTCTGTGTTGTACTGACCCCGCTGTGTTGCTTTGCTCTGGTACTGTGGGCATCTTGAAACCCCACTGCTCCTGGATTCACCGTGCTGTGTGTCAGTCACAGTACCGATCTGGTGTCCGTTCTGTGCGCTTCTCTGGGGCGAGTAATGGTTGCACTCAAGCTCCCAGGAGTGTCTCTCTGCTCGTAGTTCTCCTTTCCTCAGACCCTCACTAGGCCTGCACTGACCTAACTCTGCTCCTCACAGTACTGTCCCGTACTGCACTTCTGAGCTACTTCCTCATGAGCTGGACTATTTAAGAGAGCAGGTTGTGCTCCCCCTCCTGGCCCAGAGGTGCTTGTGTAAGTCAGTGTGTTGTGAGGAGGGAGCCCATGTGATGTTACTGTGGCACATTAACCCATAGCGTGCCACAGAATATCCCATTCACTTTGTCGGCAGACACAAGGCCCATTGCACATTTTTGAAAAGCGCGCTAAAAAATGCGCAATGTGTGAACGTAGTCTTAGGGTGCTCTTGAGGCGCCCCCAGGCTGTGGGGTACTTGGGGCCAGAGCTGTCTCCCTGGGATCACGGTAGTCGTGACCCGGTTCCGTGGCCTGGGCTTTGTCAAAAAAGGAAGGAGTTATTTACAGTGGATTTGTCGTGACGCCACCCGGGGTATGTAATCAGTGGGTACCACCGCTGCCGTATTCCTGCTGGGGACGGTGACTTAGGGCAGCGTGGATGGTAAGCTCTCCTTGTATAGGGCTGAGTGTCCCCAGGGCAGGTGAAGTAGTAGTGGAGGGGCCTGGTAAAGAATTGTGCTTTGTACCAGTCACTTACTTTGTTGCTGCAGCTTCTCCAGCCAGTGTGTGGAAGCAGCAGTCTCCGGCTCCTCAGGTGGGACTCTGCTATGGTGCTGAAAGGAAGCAGTCTCAGGCAATGGTGAGCTTAGCGGGTTCTTTACTCAAAGTTCTTTTAGCAGCAGTTTACAAGTCACAGTTTCACAGTCACAGTTCTTTCAAGTTACAACAGTTCAGTTAACACTACATAGTAACATAGTAACATAGTTTTTTTTTGGTTGAAGGAAGACTTTAAGTCCATCTAGTTCAACCCATAGCCTAACATGTTGATCCAGAGAAAGGCAAAAAAAAACCATGTGGCAACACTAAGCTCCACATTGGGGGAAAAAATTCCTTCCTGACTCCAGATACGGCAATCAGACTAATTCCCTGGATCAACGCCCTATCAAAGGATCTAGTATGTATAACTGATAATATCAAGAAAGGCATCCAGGCCCTTCTTAAATGTTAGTAGTGACTCACTCATTACAACAGCATGTGGTAGAGAGTTCCATAGTCTCACTGCTCTTACAGTAAAGAATCCGCGTCTGTGATTATGATTAAACCTTTTTTCCTCCAGACGTAGAGGATGCCCCCTTGTCCCAGTCTCAGGCCTAAGAGTAAAGAGATCATTAGAAAGGTCTCTGTACTGTCCCCTCATATATTTATACATTATTATAAGATCACCCCTCAGCCTTCGTTTTTCCAAGCTAAATAACCCCAAGTTTAATAACCTGTCTTGGTATTGCAGACCCCTTAGTCCTCTAATGACTTTTTTCGCTCTTCTCTGGACCCACTCTAGTTCTGCTATGTCTTTCTTATACACCGGAGACCAGAATTGTACACAGTATTCTAAGTGTGGTCGCACTAGTGACTTGTATAGAGGTAAAATTATGTTCTCCTCATGAGCATCTATGCCTCTTTTAATGCATCCCATTATTTTATTTGCCTTTGCAGCAGCTGCCTGACACTGGCCACTAAATGTGAGTTTGTCATCTACCCATACACCCAGGTCTTTTTCAGTGACAGTTTTGCCCAGTGTTTTACAATTAAGCACATAATTATACCTTTTGTTTCCTCTGCCCAAGTGCATGACTTTACATTTATCCCCATTAAAGCGCATTTGCCATTTAGCAGCCCAAGCTTCTAGTTTACATAAATCCTCCTGTAATATAAAATTGTCCTCCTCTGTATTGATTACCCTGCAGAGTTTAGTGTCATCTGCAAATATTGAGATTCTACTCCGTATGCCCCCTACAAGGTCATTAATAAATATATTAAATAGAAGCGGGCCCAACACTGACCCCTGTGGTACCTCACTGTTAACTGTGACCCATTCTGAGTGTGTTCCATTAATAACCACCCTTTGTTTCCTATCACTAAGCCAGTTCTTAACCCACTTACACATATTTTCCCCTATCCCCATTGCCCTCATTTTATGTATCAACCTTTTGTGTGGCACCGTATCAAAAGCTTTTGAAAAGTCCATATACACCACATCCACTGCATTTCCTTGGTCCAGTCCAGAACTTACTTCTTCATAGAAGCTTATCAGATTAGTTTGACAGGAACGGTCCCTCGTAAAACCATGTTGATAATGGGTCATGAGGTTATTTTTCTTCAGATACTCCAGTATAGCATCTCTTAGAAAACCCCCTAAGATTTTACCCACAGTAGAGGTTAAGCTTACTGGCCTATAATTTCCAAGTTCAGTTTTTGTCCCCTTTTTGAATATTGGCACCACATTTGCTATACACCAGCCCTGTGGTACAGACCCTGTTATTATGGAATCTTTAAATATTAAAAATAATTGTCTATCTATGATAGTACTTAATTCCTGCAGCACTCTGGGGTGTATCCCATCCGGGCCCGGGGATTTGTCAATTTTAGTGATTTTTAGACGATGCCGTACTTCCTCTTGGGTTAAGCAGGTGACATTTAATTGAGACTTTTTGTTATCACTGATCATATTGTCTGTCATGGGATTTTCTTGTGTAAATACTGTTGAAAAAAAGTCATTTAGCATATTGGCTTTTTCCTCATCCTCATCCACCATTTCACCCAGACTATTTTTAAAGGGGCCAACACCATCATTTTTTAGTTTCTTACTATTTATGTAGTTAAAAATTATTTTGGGATTCTTTTTACTTTCTCTGGCAATGAGTCTCTCTGTCTCAATCTTTGCTCCGGGTAACTGGGTTTATGCAGCTCAGGCAGCTCTTCTGTGTTGCTTCCCTCAAGTCCTTTCAGGCCCTTTCCTTTTCCTGTCTCCTCAGTCACTGGTTTGGTCTGGGCATCGCGGGCTTTTGTATGATGGGTCCCTCTCTTTCAGGGTCACTAGCATTAGTTTGATGGCTGTTTTTCTAGACCGTTGTGGTAGGTAGGCTGAAGGTCATAGAGTACCTGCCCCACGCCGGTGTGTCTCATGATTAGGGTCTTTGAGTATCCCTGGTCACTCCTACAGAGCCATCTTTCTGGCTGTAGCGGCCTAGCCCTCCAGTGTCCCAGGTATGGCTGTGGGATCACCAGGCTCCCTCTTTCTCACTGGCTCTCATCTTCAGGTGTCTCTGTTGCAGCTGTCTTTTCCCTTGCCTCCGGTTATGGAGTGAGCGTTCTCTCTTGGGTATTCTGCCTCCAAGATTCTGCATCCTCCAGGGAACCTCTCCTCCTGGGAAAAACCGAATCTACAACTAGGTGTTCCCGTGTTTTAATATCGGGTCCTTCACCCACTTGGTCAGTGCTGCTCTATGCTCCACCCACACTACTCTTAACTGGTGTGTGTATCTGTGTGGATGTATTTTAGTCAACCGTCTCTACCTTACATGGCTGCAGTTCACCCTGTGGCAGCCCTGGTCACAGGGGCACCACATTCCCCCGGAGCTAAACCCAGCGTGTCTTTACGCAGGTGACACCACAGTAAGCTCAATTTGTTTTTATATAAAAACAACGATACAAGAATTCTTGAGTCTTCCCGTCCGGGAAGTGCTTGCTTTAATGTTGCATAACATAAACCATTCCTTATTACTATAAAAATACAAAAAGAGTCCAATGTCCCTATGGGTGTCTCGGCTTAGGAGGCCTGGCTTTACTTTTACCTCACCCAGTCACTTTCTATCCCTAACTTAATATGCATGGGGGTTAGTCCAGTTCCTCGACCCTTCTGTACACTAAATTTACTGGGTTTATTCACATTTACTCTCTCTAAAACTTCAAAGTCACACAATTATTAAAGTGCCACTATAAAACCAGTAGGAAGCATACGGGTGTGCTCAACTATTTATATTTTCAATTCCGGATCATTCAGTATCCATGATCTCTCAGTCCTTTCAATTCAACACAATAGCAAGAAAAGGGGGTCAAAACACATTTATTCAGGGTAAGGATGGGGACACCAAGTAAAACATCACATTCTCACTTACTGTTCAGCTGTCCGGGTGCAGCTTTAATCCTTCTTCCACGGCAAGATCTCCTGGCGCGCACACGTAATGTTTAGAGATGAGCGAGTATGCTTGTCACTACTCGGTACTCGTACGAATATCTCGGTACTCGGGGTACTCGGCGAGTACCGAGTAATCTCGTGATACTCTTGCTATGCTCGGGGTCCACCTCCCTGCATTTTGGCGCTCTTTTCAGAGCCAGTCCGCATGCAGGGATTGGCTGACAGACACTGTAATCCCACAGCCATGTTGGTTGTGGCATTACAGTGATTGGCTCGCCGCACAGTGTCATCAGGTCTTTATAAGATCTGACTGCGCTGTGCTCGTCACTCTGCGCCATTAGACAGTCAGTGTAGGGAGAGCTGCTGCTGATTCAGGGACAGATTTGTGGCCTTTCAGTTAGTGTAGGCACAGGGCTGCCAGTCTAATTACCATAACAGTCCTTCTGAGTACTAATAGAGCTGTATACAGGCAGGGAGGCAGGGTATATACCAAACTTCTCTGTGACAGTATACCAGCCTGCATCACATCTGGGGCTGGTTTCCAGGCTCATCCATCCCAAAACAGTGCTTTTAGGGATTAATTTAGCTCACTATAGGCAGGAGTAGGTTTTAGCTCAAATTAGGATACACCAAAAGCCTCGTGCTAAAAACCAACTCTTGTCTGCACTAATTTATCATCTTAGTGCTGCTACTGTAGGTTGTAGCGTAAATTAGGATACACTAAAAGCCTCGTGCTAAAAACCAACTCTTGTCTGCACTAATTTATCATCTTAGTGCTGCTACTGTAGGTTGCAGCTGTAAATTAGGATACACCAAAAGACCGTGCTAAAAACCAACTCTTGTCTCCACTAATTTATCATCGTAGTGCTGCTACTGTAGGTTGCAGCGTAAATTAGGATACACCAAAAGACTCTGCTAAACACTCTCTGCATAATTTACATCTAGTGTGTACGTAGTGCAGCGAAATAGATACGCCAAAAACCGCTATGTACAGTGTTGTGTCTGACTATCCACTGCAGCTAATTCAAATCTCAGGGTCGTGCTAAAAACCAACTCTTGTCTGCACTAATTTATCATTTAGTGCTGCTACTGTAGGTTGCAGCGTAAATTAGGATACACCAAAAGACTCGTGCTAAAAAACAACTCTTGTCTGCACTAATTTATCATCTAGGGCTGCTACTGTAGGTTGCAGCGTAATTAGATAACCAAAAGACTGTCTAAAAAACAACTCTGTCTGCATAATTTATCACGTATGCTGCACTAAAGTGCAGCGTAAATTAGGATACGCCAAAAGACTCTGCTAAAAACCACTCTTGTCTGCACTAATTATCATCTTAGGACTGCTACTGTAGGTTGCAGCGTAAATTAGGATACACCAAAAGCCTCGTGCTAAAAACCAACTCTTGTCTGCACTAATTTATCATCTTAGTGCTGCTACTGTAGGTTGCAGCGTAAATTAGGATACGCCAAAAGCCTCGTGCTAAAAACCAACTCTTGTCTGCACTAATTTATCATCTTAGTGCTGCTACTGTAGGATGCAGCGTAAATTAGGATACGCCAAAAGACTCGTGCTAAAAACCAACTCTTGTCTGCACTCATTTTGCTGTATACAGTCAGCACCACATTGAAAATGCGCAAGTCCGGTGTCAAGGGACAAGAAACTGGACGTGACGGTGGTGCAGGCAGAGGCTGAGCCCTGTGCAAGCTCGAATTGCGCCACGACAAACGCCCACATCATCTCAGCTCGACTTTCTTGTCACAATTTCTAGGTGAACGCAGCAGTACTCCACTATTAAACCAAGACCAGTGTCAACAGGTTGTTAGTTGGATAGCGGATAATGCTTCCAGTCAGTTTGGCACCACCACGAATACCCTGTCTTCCACACGGTCAAGTGTCAGTAGCCGTGAGACTGGACCGCACATTCCACACCCTGATCCTCCTTCCTCCCACCATGCGAGTGCCCGGCCCTGGACATAACTGTTCCCACACTTGGCCACTCTGAAGAGCTGTTCACTTATCCATTCGTAGATTCTGGCCTCTCGCCAGCTCCAGTTTGGAAGTGGGTCATGAGGAGATCGTATGTACCGATGCCCAAATATTTGAGCAGCCACGGTCTCACGAAGGCAACGGTGGGAACGTGTCTCAACAAGAGGTGGACGATGATGAGACACAATTGCCAGAAAGTCAGGAGGAGGACCAGGGTGCAGAAGTGGAAGACGATGTGGTGGATGATCCAGTAACTGACCCAACCTGGCAGGAGGACATGCAGAGCGAGGACAGCTGTGCACAGGGGGAGTTACGCGTAGCATCACAACAGGCTGGAAGAAGCAGGGTGCTGTCCGCAGGCAGAAGGCAGGCAACTGTTCCCCGGAACAACAACAAGAGTGATGTTGCCAGTACAACTGCTAGGTCTTCCCGAGTCTGGCTGTTTTTTAAGGTGTCTGCAGATAATTCGAAAAAGGCCATTTGCAACACCTGCCATGCCAGCATCAGCAAGGGTAGCAAAACTAACAGCCTGACCACCACCAGCATGATCAGGCACATGGCAGCAAAGCACCCAACTTTGTGGGATGTACAGCAGAGTACAGGAGCATTGTCTGCGGGTGTCACAGCTGCGTCTTCCACTGTTGTGCGTGCAAGCCAATCCCCTGTCCATACTGCAGGCGAAGATGCCTCCTGTCCTCCACCTGTACTTGCACAAGCAGAAGTAGCACCATCATCAGCCATGTCCTTGTCCCAGCACTGCTTTCAGTTATCCATACCCCAATCTTTGAAACGCAGGCGCAAATACGCTGCCAATGCCCCACATGCCACAGTTCTAAATGCACACATTTCGCGACTGCTTGCGCTGCAAATGTTGCCTTTTAGGCTGGTGTAGACAGAAGCATTCCGCAACTTGATGGCGGCGGCTGTCCCACGTTACTCGGTCCCCAGCCGCCACTATTTTTCCCGGTGTGCCGTCCCCGCATTACATAAGCACGTGTCACAAAACATCATACGTGCCCTTAACAACCAGTTTACGGCAAAGTCCACCTAACCACGGACATGTGGACCAGTGCTTGCGGGCAGGGCCGTACATCTCACTGCGGCACACTGGGTTAATATTCTGAAAGCCGGGACCCAGCCTGACCTGGGGCCGGACCACGTCCTTCCGACACCAAGGATTGCAGGACCTAACTCAGTCAGGGTTTCACCCACAGTGTACAGCGCTGGCACGTCATGCTCCTCAGCCTCCTCCTCTTCCTCCACTTCACCCTCCACACCAGTCCCAAGCTGGAAGCACTGCAGCACTGCCTCGGCTAAGCGGCAACAGGCTGTGCTGAAGCTAATATGCATAGGTGACAAACCCCAAAACGCTGAAGAGTTGTGGACAGCTCTGAAACAGCAGGCAGATCACTGGCTCACACCGCTGAACCTACAGCCAGGCATGGTCGTGTGTGACAATGGCCGGAACCTTGTGGGCGGCTCTGGGTGAGGTGAGCTGACACATGTTCCATGCGTGGCCCATGTGCTTAACCTCGTGGTTCAGCGGTTTATTAAATCCTACCCGGAGCTGTCTGATCTGCTCGTCAAAGTACGCCGCCTGTGTGTCCATTTCAGAAAGTCACCTACTGTTTCTGCCAGCCTTGCCGGCTTTCAGCGGCGTTTGAGCTTCCGGCTCACAGACTGGTGTGTGATGTCCCCACGCGTCGGAATTCCACACTGCACATGTTGGTCAGGATTTGTGAGCAGCAGAGGGCAGTTGTTGAGTACCAGCATCAACTAGGCCGTCGGTATACCGTTCAAACTCCACACATAAGACCTCAGGAGTGGACATGGATGTCCGACATATGTACCGTCCTCCAAAACTTTGAGGACTCCACCAAGATGGTGAGCGGCGATAATGCCATCATTAGTGTCACCATCCCGCTTCTCTGTCTTCTAAAACGCTCTTTGCTCAAAATCAAAGACGATGCATTGCAGAGGAGCAGGATGAGTTGCAGCAAGAAACCTACTGGGTGATTACACACAGCCCAGCCTCATCTCATCCCAACGTGCATTGGAGGACTATGACGAGGAGGAGGAGGATGAAGAAATGGAGCTACTTTCATTCAGAATTGACGGTAATACATGCACAACCGTCAGACCGTCGGTTGAGCGTGGATGGCCAGAGGACAGGGGAGAGGAGGAGGTCAGCATGGCCAGTCATGCTGTTGGTGAGGACCCAGAAGTCTTGACTGTTAAAAGTCTGGCGCACATGGCTGACTTATGTTACGCTGCCTGTGTCGTGACCCTCGCGTTATCAAGATCTTGGCGGACACTCATTACTGGTTGGTGACACTTTTAGACCCACACTACAAAGAGAACTTTATTTCTCTTATTCCCGAAGCGGAGAGGTCTACAAAAATGCTGCAATACTAGAAGGCCATAGTCGCGGAATTATTAAAAAAATTCCCTTCTGAAAACGCAGAGGTCATGATTCAGTGGACAACCAAGGCGTCCGGCAGAGAGAGGAACAAGTCCAACCCAGCAGAGGTAGGGGAACAGTCTCAAAGATCTGGGACACTTTTCTCTGCACCTCCCGTACCACAGGCCTTGAGGTGCGGGGTAGTGTCACAAGGAATGCAAAGTTTGCAAAGATGCTGAGGGAGTACCTTGCCGATCGTACTAAAGTGCTCCTAGACTCCTCTGTGCCTTATAAATATTGGTATCCGAGCTGGACACGTGGCAGGAATTGGCTCTCTATGCCCTGGAAGTCCTGGCCTGCCCTGCCGCTAGCGTTTTGTCAGAGCGTGTTTTTAGTGCCGCAAGTGGAATCATTACAGATAAACGCACCCGCCTGTCAACTGAAAATGCTGACAGGCTGACTTTGATCAAGATGAACAAGGGTTGGATTGGGCCTGACTTCATCACACCACCACCAAATGATGGCGAAATTTAAATTTTGTGCCGGTAGATTCCCATGCACCTCTGCACACCCACACATCGGTACACACTTCATGTCTTTGGCTACTTGCTGTACTGCTCCTCCTTCTCCTCATCCGCCACCATCATATGATCAGTGTGACCGTGGTTCATGATGCCACAAAACCATAATTTTTTTACATCATATTTATGATGATGATGCACCTAACCGTTCAAAAGTTAGGCATAAGTTTCATGTATACCCCCCAGGGGTAAATGTTTTAGTCCATGCTTGCAGAATGGGCATTACAAGTACAGGAGACCCGCTCCTTTGTAATGGGAACAATTTTAGAGGCTCTCCTCCATGTTTCTTCCCAGGGGCATCGCAATGCCTCCAGTATTTTGCAGCCCTTCCTAGGGCAATCGTACAAAAGACCCACTTGCTTAAAATGGGCACATTATTTAAAAAGGCTTTCATGCACGTCTCTATCCAGGGGCATTGAAGTGCAACACAATTTTTGGCTTCCCTGCCTATGGCAATCCTACAAAAGACCCACCTGCTTAAAATGGCACATTATTTAAAAAGGCTTCATGCACGTCTCTATCCAGGGGCATTGAAGTCCAACACAATTTTTGGCAGCCCTTCCTAGTGCAATCCTAAAAAGACCCACTTGCTTAAAATGGCACATTATTTAAAAAGGCTTTCATGCACATCTCTATCCAGGGGCATTGAAGTGCAACACAATTTTTGGCTTCCCTGCCTATGGCAATCCTACAAAAGACCCACTTGCTTAAAATGGGCACATTATTTAAAAGGCTCTCATGCACGTCTCTATCCAGGACATTGAAGTGCAACACAATTTTTAGCTTCCCTGCATATGGCAATCCTACAAAAGACCCACTGCTTAAAATGGCACTTTATTTAAAAGGCTTCATGCACGTCTCTATCCAGGATCATTGAAGTGCAACACAATTTTTGGCTTCCCTGCCTATGGCAATCGTACAAAAGACCCACCTGCTTAAAATGGGCACATTCTTTAAAAAGGCTTTCATGCACGTCACTATCCAGGGGCATTGAAGTGCAACACAATTTTTGGCTTCCCTGCCTATGGCAATCCTACAAAAGACCCACCTGCTTAAAATGGGCACATTATTTAAAAGGCTCTCATGCACGTCTCTATCCAGGGGCATTGAAGTGCAACACAATTTTTGGCAGCCCTTCCTATGGCAATCCTACAAAAGACCCACCTGCTTAAAATGGGCACATTATTTAAAAAGGCTTTCATGCACGTCTCTATCCAGGATCATTGAAGTGCAACACAATTTTTGGCTTCCCTGCCTATGGCAATCCTACAAAAGACCCACTGCTTAAAATGGGCACATTATTTAAAAGGCTCCTCATGCACGTCTCTATCCAGGGGCATTGAAGTGCAACACAATTTTTGGCAGCCCTTCCTATGGCAATCCTACAAAAGACCCACTTGCTTAAAATGGGCACATTATTTAAAAAGGCTCTCATGCACGTCTCTATCCAGGGGCATTGAAGTGCAACACAATTCTTGGCTTCCCTGCCTATGGCAATCCTACAAAAGACCCACCTGCTTAAAATGGGCACATTATTTAAAAAGGCTTTCATGCACGTCTCTATCCAGGATCATTGAAGTGCAACACAATTTTTGGCTTCCCTGCCTATGGCAATCCTACAAAAGACCCACCTGCTTAAAATGGGCACATTATTTAAAAAGGCTCTCATGCACATCTCTATCCAGGGCCATTGAAGTGCAACACAATTTTTGGCTTCCCTTCCTAGGGCAATCCTACAAAAGACCCACCTGCTTAAAATGGGCACATTATTTAAAAGGCTTTCATGCACGTCTCTATCCAGGGCATTGAAGTGCAACACAATTTTTGGCTTCCCCTGCCTATGGCAATCCTACAAAAGACCCACCTGTTTAAAATGGGCACATTATTTAAAAAGGCTCTCATGCACGTCTCTATCCAGGGGCATCTTAGTGCCTCCAAACCTTTGGCTTCCCTGCCTAGGGAAATACTACAGCAGACACACTTGCTTACAATGGGCACATTTTTTTTTAAAGGCCCTCATGCACACCTCTATCCAGGGGCATCTTGGTGCCTCCAAACCTTTGGCTTCCCTGCCTAGGGAAATACTACAAGAGACCCACTTGCTTAAAATGGGCACATCATTTAAAGAGGCCCTCATGCACGTCTCTATCCAGGGGCATCACAATTTTTGGCTTCCCTGCCTAGGGCATTACTACAAAAGACCCACTTCCTTATAATGGCCACATTATTTAAAGAGGCCTTCATTTACGTCTCTTCCCAGGGGCATGGGAGTGCCACACAATTTAAAAAAAAAAAATCTTTCATATAATCCAAAAAACTAACATACACCAAATCTGTCTCACAAGTGGGTATGAGCCCTTAATATTTTTTCCATGAAAATCTGTTTTGGTTTCATTTTGTAACGTTTTCTTGACAGTCCGTAAAAGTGGCGTAATAGTCTAAAAACATTGTTGACATCAATGACCTTGGGGTCTGAAATGCTTCCAGGGGTCTTCCCCATGCTGTTCCCATATCATTTCAGCACTGTTCTGATACTTTTGTGACATTTTTAGGGTTTTTCCATGCTGCTGGGGGTCATGTCAGAAAAATACTCGGGTCTCCCATAGGATAACATTGGGCTTGGTGCTCAGGCCGAGTACACGAGTATCTTGGGATGCTCGGTCCGAGCTTCGAGCACCCGAGCATTTTAGTACTTGCTCATCTCTAGTAATGTTCAAAATTGGCGCTGAAAACTCCGGTCATCCTTATAACGACGTCTGAGTCCCTTGAGCACAAGTGGGCACAGGCTTTCGTGTCACTCTCACAGTCTCTGCAGTTTGCTGTTCTGGGGCTGCTGCAGTAATAGGATCCGGGCAGTCATTCAGTGCTGGTGCAGCTGCGGCTCTCTCAGGGACAGTCTCTTTACATGCATGGCATACGGGCCTCTCTCCACGGGTACCTGGACAAATGACACCCATTCTCCCACTATCAGATTTCTGTCCGGATGACCTTCCGGCAGGTGGGACTCGACATCGAGTCTGTTTACTAAGGTGTCTGAGCGGGCGCCGGGCTCACGGATTAATCCATATCCTTCCTTTGGGTTGACTTTACCACCTGTCCCTCGTGGCGCCGGGATCGGCGATGTTGCCGGGCTTGCACAGACTACTGCTTTGGCTGCCATTGTCCTGTCGATCAACTCCTGTTTCTGCACTCTCCTTGAGCATCTTCTTTCTCCCATTGGGCCACGCACCTTTTCAAAAACTCCTCTCGTGTGATGATCTCCACCTGGCCTCCTCCACTTGCCTCTGCTGTGTCGTGGAAGCCCATAAGATCTGCTCCCCTATTCTGCCACCACCAGCTCATCGCCTCCCCCTTGACTTCTTGGGTTGGTGGCATTGGGATGAGCGGTTCTGGCAGGCCCGAGTACTTCTCCTCCAAGGCTCCAAATGGATCTTTGACTTGCATCGGCCCTGCAATTCTCCTGCAGGCCAGGGTCCTTGCCTGCGACCACCCTTTGGTGCCTCTTTCTCTCCTGGGACCTTGCTCCGCTTCCAGTCCGGGTTCCTCCACCACTTCTCGCTGCCGTGGGCCCGTCGGGATCAGCCTCAATATCCCCCTTCTAGTATCCATCTCAGGGTACTGCACAACTTCCGTCCGGGAGTCTACATATGCATGCATTTCGCCGCATCGCGTGTTCTGTTCTCCCCTTCTTCGCACTGTCGGCCGACCCACCCTAGGCAGAGCTACATCTTGTTGAGTGGCAGCGCGCTCCCCCGGAGTGAAGGATGGCAGGGGCGGGATCATCTTTTCTCGCTCCTGGCTGGCTTGGCCCATGATGAGGGGCTCTGGCATGCCCCACAACCAGCACATTGTATTAGTCTCTTTGGGCCGCCATTATAGGGGTTGTTTGCACAAATTTCAAGACACAGTTTTTTCACACAATTCACGGCACACAGTACCCAATTTGGTGGGCGCGATATCCTGTTTGTGACGCCAGAAAACTGAGGCCGTGGGGTACTCGGAGCCGGCCCGGTGCTGTCTCCCTGGATCACGGTAGTTGTGACCCGGTCCCATGGCCTGGGTTCTTTACTCAAAGTTCTTTTATCAGCAGTTTACAAGTCACAGTTTCACAGTCACCGTTCTTTCAAGTTACAACAGTTCAGTTAACACTGCTCTGGATAACTGGGTTTATGCAGTTCAGGCAGCTCCTCTGCGTTGCTTCCCTCAAGTCCTTTCAGGCCCTTTCCTTTTTCTGTCTCCTCACTCACATATTTGGTCTGGCCGTCGGGGCTTTTGTGTGATGGGTCCCTCTCTTTCAGGGTCACTAGCCTAGTTTGATTACTGTGTTCCTAGACCGTGATGGTAGGTAGGCTGCAGGTCATAGAGTACCTGCCCCACGCCAGTGTGTCTTGTCATTAGGGTCTTTGAGTATCCCCAGTCAACTTTTACAGAGCCAGCTCTCTAGCTCTAACGGCCTAGCCCTCAAGTGTCCCAGGTATGGCTGGGGGATCACCAGGCTCCTTCTTTCTCATGGCTCTCAGCTTCAGGTGTCTCTGTTGCAACTGTCTTTTTCCTTGCCTCCAGTTATGGAGCGAGCTTTCTGTCTTGGGTATTCTGCCTCCAAGATTCTGCGTCCCCCAGGGAACCTCTCCTCCTGGGAAAAAACGAATCTACAACTAGGTGTTCCGTGTTTTTATATTGGGTTCTCCACCCACTTGGTCAGTGCTGCTCTATACTCCACCCACCCCAACTTAACCCCTGCTACCTCTTGCCTAACCTAGAGTCCTAGATGTAGGGTTGGTGTGTGTATCTGTGTGGATGTATTTTAGTCAGCCGTCTCTACCTTATCTGGCTGCAGTTCACTCTGTAACCGCCCTGATCACAGGGGCACCACACCCACACTGCTTTTTTTTCTCGCTGTGGATAACAGCAAGAAAAGTATAAGAGTGTCATGCAGGTGTCATGTGTTTTGACACCCGTATGACAAGGTATGACATGTCAGTGTGTGGTTTCCTGCACCTGCATCCTAGTCATGCGCATGTCATAAGTATCTGGAACTTGTATCTACTTGGAGCAGCAGTAATTGTCCAGAATCAAGTCCTCATGGACGGAAACTTGCCCTACAGTCTCAGTCAATCTTCAAAGTAATACTGATTGTGCCAGATCAGAACCCCAAACTACAGACGCTGCTTTCAGGGTAATGCCCCTCATCAGTGTAGTGTGTGTGATATTCTGATCTGGCTGTGTGAGTGGGCTAAGACAAGGTCTGGGAACTTGCTATCTACCTTATGGAGACAGCTAAGTAGGTGAGGAGATTGTAGCCACACCTCCCCTCTAGGAAATATGCAAATTTGCCCTTCAGTAAGGAAGCGGAAAAACTCCAGTGCCACATTTAAGCAGCTCCTCAAAGTCATAATAGCTTTCCAACAAGCTTTTAATATGACTAAGCTGTTGTCATAAGTATGACATGCTTTTGAATATGACTAATATGGCTTCCGTTCCGGCGCCTCCATGAACTGTCCGCATGTAAGGGAGCTCCGGAGCCCGCCACACAGATCAGCCCATATCCTGAGACCTGGACAGCCGCCAACCACATCAGCTGATCCCCCAACACCTAAGGAGTCACGTAAGCGATGGACCGCTTTGTGACGTGAGGTGAGGCTGCAGCGGGACACCAAGGGGAGCGGGAGAAAATGGCGCGAACCCAGCAATGGCGGAGGCGGGGAGAGAAGGCACTGATAGCGTACAGTATGAGACAAGTGCCTCAGGACAGAAAGACAGGGCTGATATACTACACTCCCCAGACCCACTGTCACCACAGGAGAGAGAGCGAACTGGGGATGAGGGGGCATGGAAAGACGGCCAGTTAATAATGATGGGTCCACATCAACACCTAGACTATCAGAGATTAGCACGCGAAATGGCACTGCACCTGGCTGATGAAATCAAACAGGCTGTGGGTGACCTGGTCACTGCCACCACAAGGGACATAACATCCCAATTATCCCAACAAGCCCAGCAACTGCAGAAGGCGGAAGCTAGGGTGGCAGCTGCCGAAGAAAGGGTCACGGACTTGGAGATGCAGGTCCAAAACCTTCACAAAAAATATACATCCGTTGCAGATAAACTGGAGGACATTGAAAATAGGTCCCGCAGGAGCAACCTAAAACTTGTTGGTATACCAGAGTCCATTACACCTTTCCAATTAGAGGAGATTTTTGAGGTGGAGTTGCCAAAAGCACTTGGTTAACTCATCGCTGTAAAACTGAGAGGACCCACTGGATTGGTCCGCCAAGAGATCCTACCAGACCCAACATTGGTGCTGGAAATACTCAAGCGGCAGACAAGACCAAACCCCGCCATTCTATTGCTAAATTCCTTAATCATAGGGATAAAGAAGAAATCCTCAGAGCCTATAAGGCCAAAAGACAACCACTCATGATTCAAGGACATAAAACACTCCTCTTTGCGGACTACTCGGTAGAGGTGAACAGGAAGAGCGGGCTTACAATGAGGCTTGCTCTACACTTTACAACAGAAATATCCTTTTCAACTGCTCTATCCTGCGACTCTCAGATTCAGGGCACCAGATGGAACCATGTTATCCTTCACGGACCCGAGAGAGGCCATGGCGGTGATCACAAAGAGCCGTAGTTCTCCGAATAGAGAAAAATCGACGCTCCTCAACCCAAAGGGAAGGGACATAGAGATGGAAAAAGAACAAGATGGAGTACTAGAACCAGTAGTAAGACCATACAGCCTAAGATCGGAGGCTTCTCTAGAGGGCAGATCGTCAAGAGCCGGAACACCGAAAGATCAACGTGCATCAACCTCCAGGTGGAACAGAAAGAAATCAAATGTGATAATTGACTTGCAGCGCCTAGATTGGGCCATAGTATTGTTATCTCTGGCTAAACACAGGCGGGGATGATCAAGAATGACCTAGCACTGTCTTCTCAACGATTGGGGTCTAAATGCCGACGATCTTCCACCATGTGAATACTTGTGTGATACGTATATATATATATATATATATTTTTTGTGTGGTTTTTTTTTTTTTGCAACCTGTCTACTTTAGGTCGCAAGACTGTAACGACTTGAACACATGATTGCTGAAAGGGATAGGGATGAGGTGGAGAATGTCCCGATACAGCATCCTAAATGGTGAAAATGTGATGTTTACTTTAGTCTACTTTACTGAAAAATTAATGTTTCAAAATGTTTTATTGTTGCTCAATTTTACAATTTTTTTTTTTTTTTTTTCGGAATATGGTGGAAATCAAGGATTTATCACAAATCAGTTAGATTTCTCCTCAAATAGGGGCAACAAGGGCCGGGATATTTATAAACTCAAATCTAATAAATCTCTGCTAACAAATGTTGCGAAGCGGGTTAGGAGCGCATGTGACAGATAGTTAGGGAGGAAAAAAGAGGATTACCAGGGCAGAGCCAAGAGGGGGGAAGGGGGAATCGAGATCTGGGGGGGGGGAGAGGAGGGGAGGAGCCCAAAAATACAAGCTACAGCATTTTCCTACTCATGCATCAAAGATGATGCCATTATATCTACGCAGGATGCCACAACTCAATGATACTATATCTATTCAGCACTGGATCCGACATGTAATGATGTTTTGGAAATTTGATTATGGTTGGGTGGGTCTCCTGGAATGTGAAGGGGCTGCGTTCCCCGGCCAAACGCTTGATGATACTGAGACATCTTAAAAGGCTTCGCACAGATGTGGCGTTACTCCAGGAGACTCACCTGACACCCGAGGACTATTTTAGACTCAAAAGCTGTGGGTGGGGCGTGGGGGAAGTATATGGGTCAGGGGCAGTGAACGGAAGGGCAGGCGTTTTGATATTGATTAATAGGAACTTGGCTCATAGTGTTTTGAGAACTTCATCCGATCGAGAGGGGAGACTCATACATTTGACCATGCAAATACATAATGACTATTCAGCCTCTATAATATATACGCCCTGAACTCATCTCAGAAAACCTTTTTTGACAATCTGCAAATTAAACTCCTAACAGACCAAGAAAGTATTAGATTAGTAGCTGGGGACTTTAATATGGTAGTGAATGACCTGGAAGACCGACGTTTGGGAGACACCGGAGGGTTACGGAGACAAAGGACAATAGGCCCCCTAACATCAAGTCTATTTGGAAGAGACGATGAACAACTGTAAACTGAACGACACATGGCGTACCATGTACCCTCTTGAGAGGGAATTCACGCATTATTCCCATGCACATAAATCTTGGCAAGGTTGGATATGTTCATGGCCTCGGCTCCTGTGTTCCAGAGATTGGCGAGTATAGAGATAGAAAATATGGTAATCTCGGATCACAGCCCGGTGACACTGGAGACAAGAGACGTCTACCTTAAGGGGACAGACTTTATGTGGAGATTCCCGACACTTTAGTCAGAGAGGAGAACTTCATAAAAATGTTAAGAGAATGGTGGGGGGAGTATTATTCATGCAATTCAGAACATCTCTCTAATCCAGGTCTTTTCTGGGAGGCGGCTAAGGCGGTACTGAGGGGCAACATCCTGGCGCATAGTCTCAAGTTAAAGAAACATATAAAGGAGCAATATATGCAAGCCAGTGCTCGTGTTCGTAAATCCTACGTCCAATACCAGAATACGGCCGAAGACCAGGACAGACTGACTTGGCTGGCGGCCAAGTCTGACTTTGACAATTGGGCTAGGAAAAGGGAAGAGATCTATAAAAGTAGAACGGAGCTAGACCTATATAGGTTTGGCGACAAAGCGGGAAGACTGCTAGCCAACCTGGCTAGGGGACGAAGACCGATGACACCTATTGTGAAAATCAAGGACAAACATGGCAAGGAATGGACAGACCCCAGAGATATAGTCAAGATACTGGGAAAATATTATGCGTCAATATACAAAGAAGGGGATAGGATAGAGGGAGGAAGATCTGACTGGTTGAATATGATCAAACTGGAGGAGATTACGGAGGAGGAGTTGCATTATATTAAAATAGCCCCATTACCCTGGAAGAATTAAGGGCAGCCATCACTTCCCTAAACTCTGGCAAGGCCCCAGGTCCTGACGGCTTTAATGGTGCCTTTTACAAGGCATTGAAAGACCAAATCGCCCCCACTTTGAGAGATCTTTTTAATAGTATTTTGCAAGGCGTTCTGATTCCGGCACACATGAATGTGGCTCACATTAAGCTGCTTTTAAAACCTGGCAAGTCTCCAACTGACCCAGCGAGTTACAGGCCGATATCGCTTATAAACCAACTCCTTTCTAAAATAATGGCCGATAGACTCGCAAATATTCTTCCTAGGTTGGTCCCTTCACACCAGTCAGGTTTTATCAAGGGGAGATCAACGGCTACTAACATCAGGAGGGCGCTGTTGTTGCTAGATGTGGCAGGTGCGGGAGGGAAGAGAGGGATTGATGCTCCAGCCATGATCACCCTCGATGCCGAAAAGGCATTTGACAGTGTGAGGTGGTCGTGGTTGGACCGCGTTCTGGACTCCGTACACCTAAAGGCCCATTTCGTGACTTCCTTAGTTCTCTTTATAGCTCCCCAAAGGCCAGAATCAGTACCCCAGGCTTTCTGTCTGATATGTTTGAATTAGAAAGGGGGACGAGACAGGGCTGCCCATTGTCACCTCTCCTCTTTGACTTGGCCATTGAACCCCTGGCCATTTATCTGGAATCTCATAGCAAATACGAGGGTATCAAGGTGGGTAGAAAAGAAGCTAAATTAGCTCTCTTTGCGGACGACATGGTCCTCTTTGTCCAGAATCCTCACAGGGACCTACCTGCACTTCTTCTTGATATAGAAACTCTGGGAAAATGCTCGGGACTGAAATTAAATAGAGATAAGTGCGAGATCCTTTTTCTGGGAAACGGCACTAGATCTCAGGTGGGAAACACACTATGTGGAATACCCATAGCCAAAGATAGTGTGAAATACTTAGGTATTCATTTGGCAAGGACCCAGGGGATAACATACAAACTAAACTTTGTTCAGATAATTGAGAAGATTGAGAGGGAGCTGATTAGATGGAAAGATCTTCCCATGTCATTAATGGGTCGCGCTCATCTGATCAGAATGATCAGTTTTGCGAGACTGTTATACCCCCTTCAGACGCTGCCTATGCTGCTGAGACATGCAGACGTCAAATGGATAAACTCCGCCATCTCAAGGTTCCTTTGGGGGGCAAAAAAGCCAGAATAGCAATTCGAACCCTGATTCAATCAAAAGAGGATGGGGGTTACGTATACCTGATGTCAGAGGCTACAATATGGCATGTATTTTACGAAACGTCCTGGACTGGGTTAATGGCTCAAACAGATATTCGGATGTAGAGCTAGAGAGGGAGTTGGCCAAACCATGGGACCTGTCGGCCCTCCTTCACTCTCCTCTCTCTGAGATCCCTCCTCATGTTAAAAATGCAGTAATATTTAGAGACACAATGATAGCCTGGAAGGGAGTAAGGAAGAAACTGAAACTATCTTGGAGAATATCTAGAGATCTCAATCCCTGGGCATGTCCCACCTTTAAGCTGGGATGCGAAAATAAACTATTCCAGGAGTGGAGAGTGAGGGGTGTCAAGACAATGGGGGACCTTATGCACCCATTGGAGAAAAGATGGCTGTCGGAGGGGGAGGTCTTAGAAAAATTCAATCTACCCAGATTCCATGCTATACAATATCGACAGATAAGTCATTATCTTATGTCACATTTAAGAGACATATCAAAAGAGATAGAAAACTCCCCATGGGATGAGCTAAGAGGGATGGAAGTAACGGAGGTGACAATCTCTTCATTATATAGTAGATTACAAAAAATCCTCAGACCAGCGTCGACGCATAATCTCTTCAAAAAATGGAACAACCACTTCCAGGATCCCGAACTGACCCCGAAGATCTTGGAGGGTTGGGGGAGGATCCGGAGATATATTGTGAACGAGAGGTGGAGAGATTCACAGTACCGTATTATGCATGCCTCCATACAGGGTTTTAATATTCCACCCTCTTCAGGTAATCAAAATAGATGGGTACACTGCCTTAAATGCAAATCACCGGCGACTGACCTGGAACACGGCCTTTGGTCCGGACTCCCAAAGGTTCTGGAGGGAGGTTAGGGTGCTGGCCTCAGGTCTCTATGGGCTAGAGCAGGGGTCTCAAACTCGGCTGGGTTGGTGGGCCGCACATAGAAAAATTTTTTTTATCGGGGGCCGCATTGCTTGTAGGACTAAGGGTACCGTCACACCAGGTGACATTGCCGGAGATATCGCAGGCGACACACGGGAGTGCACACATTTTTGGCATCCCGCCAGCGTCGTGTGTTTAGACGCGGCGATACCTTTTGTGATGCTTTGGCGATGTTTCAGGCAACGTCGCTGTTGGGGTGTCTAGAAACCCCAGCAGGGATCCTGTAACATGGGAGCCTATGACTCCCATCGCCTGTAACATCGCTATTCGCGATGTTACACAGGGCGATGCTTACACATCGCCTGAGAGTGGTTGCCTGGTTTCACAGCAGTGCTGTGAAACCAGGTGACCACTCTGAGCCGATTTTTCGGTGCAAAATCGCCACTTTACACGGGGCGATGTCACCTGGTGTGACGGTACCCTGACATTTTTAGTAATACCAGATTTTTTGGTCAATGTAGTAATGTCCAAATCCTGATCCCCTTCTTGTAGTAATGTCCGCATCTTGGTCCCTTTATTGTTGTAATGTCCCCATACTGGTCCCCATCCTGGTCGCGCTCTTGTACTAATATCCCCAACCTGATCCCCTTCTGTAGTAATGTCCCCCGTGCTGGTCCCTTTTTGTAATGATGACCCCCATACTGACCCCGTTTTGTAGTGATGTCACCATCCTGTCCCCCATGCTGGTCCCCTTTTGTAGTGATGTCCCCATCCTGGCCCCCATAGTGTAGTAATGTCCCCCATGCTGGACCCCTTTTTTAGTGATATCCCCAACCTGGTCTGCCTTCTTTTTACACACTCAGACATATTCACTCACAATCACACCCACTCACACATTAACTCACCCACACTCACATTAACTCACACTCTCACACTCACTCACACTCACTCATGTGGAACAAAAGGGGGGGAAAGCACAACCCATGAGCGGTACCTGGTGGTCTAGTGGGGGTGTCAATAACAGATATGGGGGGTTTGCATCTCACCTTTGGAGGTTCTGCAACCCTGCACAACCTCGGCATATCGCAGTGGACGGCTCCGAACTCCAGTGGTCGGGGTTTCCTCCACGAGCAGCTCCTTCTTCCAGTCAGGTGACTCGAGCAAGCCGATCACCTGCCCCTGTGACGTTCTCAGCTACGTCACCGCAGGCCCTTTGGATTCTGTTAGCGGTGACTTTGGCTCACAGCTGCTCCTGCTGCAACCCTCGGATGGGGATATTATATTTGTACAGAAGTGTGTGATTATAACAGAAGCACTAGAGCACAGGAGGCACACATTTAATTACCTTTTAATATACCACAACGTGTTTCTACGGCGGTCCGCCGTCTTCATCAGGTAAATCCACCTGATGAAGAATGCGGACCGCCAAGAACTTTTGTTATAATCACACACTTCTGTACAAAATCGCGCACTCTGACACCCTCACGCATTCACACTCACAGGCACCCACAGGCACTCAAACACCCACAGGCACTCAGACACCCACAGGCACTCTGTCACCCACAGGCACTCACACACACAGGCACTCACAAACACAGGCACTCAAGAGGCACTCAAGACAGGCACTCACACACACAGGCACTCACACACACAGGCACTCACACACACAGGCACTCACACACACAGGCACTCACACGCACTCACAGGCACTCACGCTCACAGGCACTCAAGCTCACAGGCATTCACGCTCACAGGCACTCACACTCACTCACACTCACAGGCACTCGCACTCACAGGCATAGGCACTCACAGGCACTCACAGGCACAGGCACACACAGGCACAGGCACTCCCAGGCACAGGCATAGGCACTCACAGGCATAGGCACTCACAGGCACAGGCACTCACACTCACAGGCACAGGCACTCACAGGCACAGGCATAGGCACTCACAGGCATAGGCACTCACAGGCACAGGCACTCACAGGCACAGGCACTCACACTCACAGGCACTCACACTCACAGGCACTCACAGGCACAGGCACTCACAGGCACTCACA
This sequence comes from Allobates femoralis, assembly GCA_033576535.1. NCBI lineage: Eukaryota > Metazoa > Chordata > Amphibia > Anura > Aromobatidae > Allobates > Allobates femoralis. The sequence goes on from JARQOC010000004.1 coordinate 544,206,368, forward strand.
CTCACAGGCACTCACAGGCACTCACAGGCACTCACACTCACACTCACAGGCACTCACAGGCACAGGCACTCACAGGCATAGGCACTCACACACAGGCACTCACGCTCACAGGCACTCACGCTCACAGACACTCACGCTCACAGACACTCACGCTCACAGGCACTCACACTCACTCACACTCACAGGCAGTCACACTCACAGGCACTCACAGGCACAGGCACTCACAGGCACAGGCATAGGCACTCACAGGCACTCACAGGCACAGGCACTCACACACAGGCACTCACGCTCACAGGCACTCACGCTCACAGACACTCACGCTCACAGACACTCACGCTCACAGGCACTCACACTCACTCACACTCACAGGCAGTCACACTCACAGGCACTCACAGGCACAGGCACTCACAGGCACAGGCATAGGCACTCACAGGCACTCACAGGCATAGGCACTCACAGGCACAGGCACTCACACTCACAGGCACTCACGCTCACAGGCACTCACACTCACAGGCACTCACACTCACAGGCACTCACACTCACTCACACTCACAGACACAGGCACTGACAGGCACTCGCAGGCACTCACAGGCACAGGCACTCACACTCACAGGCACTCACACACACAGGCACTCACAGGTACCCACGCTCACAGGCACTCACGCTCACAGGCACTCATGCTCACAGGCACTCACACTCACAGGCACAGGCACTCACAGGCACAGGCACTGGCACTCACAGGCACTCACAGGCACTCGCACTCACAGACACTCGCACTCACAGGCACAGGCACTCACAGGCACAGGCACTCACAGGCACTCACACTCACAGGCACAGGCACTCACACTCACAGGCACTCACAGGCACAGGCACTCACAGGCACTCACAGGCACTCACAGGCACTCACACTAGCACACACTTTTATTACCCTAACCATGCTGGTCCAGTGCATGGGGACCCTGGGGCTTCCCTGTGCGGCCCCCAGCACTTTGGACGAAGAACCATGCTGGCGGCGGTCCAGTGCATGGGGCCACCGCGGTCTCCGCGCTATAACATTACTTGCGGCCGCTTCACTGTCTCTGCCGCTCGCTCTGCCAGTTCAATACAAGCCACCGTCAGCCAATGAGAGGCCCGCAGGTGACGTCAGCGGCCTCTCATTGGCTGACGGCTTGTATTGAGCTTACAGAGTGGCAGAGCGAGCGGCAGAGACAGTGAAGCGGCCGCAAGTAATGTTATAGCGGAGACCGCGGTGGCCCCATGCCCTGGACCGCCGCCAGCATGGTTCTTTGTCCAAAGTGCTGGGGGCCGCACAGGGAAGCCCCAGGGGCTGCATGCGGCCCGCGGGCTGCATGCGGCCCGCGGGCCGCGAGTTTGAGACCCCTGGGCTAGAGGTTCCTTTGAGCCCTCTTCTATGGTTATTCCATTGCTTTGAGGACTCGGGCTTACTAAGACCTTCTCATGTTCTGTTTCACACCATAGCTGTGATAGCCAAGAGACTACTCTTGCAATATTGGTTGAACGACACGTTACCTGGTAGTGATCAACTAATCATAAACATGAGATCTGTCCTTGCACTTGAAAAGATGGAAACTTTGAGAAATGTTGACAAATCAGCTAAGAAATTTTTCATCAAATGGAGACCGTTCCTTGAGGAGGTATTAACGGAATCAGAGATCAGGGACTTTATGACTTCTTTTAAATCGTCTTCATGGTACGCTCTAGAAGACTTGGAGGGTAGCTTGGGTAGATTGCGTTGTAGTTAATATTATGAGAGGTTGTATGAGAACTGGTAATTAACACTAACTTCTTTAGTAAGAGATTATTATGGGATGGAAAATGCTGTAGGGGTAGGGAGAGTAAAGGGGCTTTTTAGGGAATGGATTAGATTGGGGCTCCATTGTCGGGTTATTCAACTTTCTGATAAAACTGTGTACGAAATTCTTGTATTGCACTACCGTATATACTCGTGTATAAGCCGAGTTTTTCAGCCCAAAATTTGGGCTGAAAAGTCCCCCACTCGGCTTATACACGAGTCACTACGGTAGACTGCGTGGTGGGGGCTGAGGAGGCGGGGGTAGGCAGCTGTATGAGCGGCCCCGTCACGTGGGGCCGCTCATTATATATGCACTGCTTCCCCCTGTCAATCAGCGGCAGGGGGAAGCAGTTCATATATGCCCCCCAAAAGCTGGCACTGTCCCCCCTTGTAAGGGCCCCCCCCCCCCGCTGCTTATACATTACCATCCCGGTGTTCTGATCGGCGCCGCTCCTCGGTGCTTCTTCTTCATCCTCCCGTCCTCGCTGGCTGCATCCGGGATCTCCGGCCGTCGCAGGCTTATGACGTCATCGCGCGACGGCCGGAGATCCCGGATGCAGCCAGCGAGGACGGGAGGATGAAGAAGAAGCACCGAGGAGCGGCGCCGATCAGAACACCGGGATGGTAATGTATAAGCAGCGGGGGGGACCCCTTACAAGGGGGGACAGTGCCAGCTTTTGGGGGCTGTTGGTACCCCCAGGGGGCTGCTGGGTACCCCCTGGGGGCTGTTGGTACCCCCAGGGGGCTGTTGGTACCCCCAGGGGGCTGCAGGGTACCCCCTGAGGGCTGTTGGTACCCCCAGGGGGCTGTTGGTACCCCCAGGGGGCTGTTGGTACCCCCTGGGGGCTGCTGGGTACCCCCTGGGGGCTGTTGGTACCCCCAGGGGGCTGCTGGGTACCCCCAGGGGGCTGTTGGTACCCCCAGGGGGCTGCTAGGTACCCCCTGAGGGCTGCTGGGTACCCCCAGGGGGCCGCTGGGTACCCCCTGGGGGCCGCTGTATAACCCCTGGGGGGTGCTGTATAACCCCTGGGGGCTGCTGTATAACCCCTGGGGGCTGCTGTATATACTGCTGAGGCCTGTATACCACTGGGGCTGCTGTATATACCACTGGGGCTGCTGTATATTATTATTATTATTATTATTTATTTATTTATATAGCGCCATTAGGTTCCATGGCGCTTTACATGAGGATGAGGGAGACAAGAACAAGTACACTAAATCTAGTCGATCAGGACGTACAGGTACAGGAGGGGCAGGGACCCTGTCCACGAGGGCTCACAGTCTAAGAGGGGTGGGTTAGGATACAGTAGGATGGGGGAATATATATATACCACTGGGACTGCTGTATATACCACTGGGGCTGCTGTATATACCACTGGGGCTGCTGTATATACTGGTGGGGTCTGTATATACCACTGGGGAGGCTGCTGTATACCACTGGGGTTGCTGTATATACTACTGGGGCCTGTATATGCCACTGGGGAGGCTGCTGTATACTACCATTGGGGGGCCTGTATACCACACTGCTGGGGGCTGTACACCTGTGCTGGGGTCCACCCTCGGCTTATACACGAGTCAATAGGTTTTCCCAGGTTTTGGGGGCAAAAGTAGGGGGGTCGGCTTATACACGGGTCGGCTTATACACGAGTATATACGGTACTTATACCTCGATCATTATCGATAAGAGTGATTCTTGCATTACCAATTTTTTCATACCTGATTACAACTCATATGTTTCTTTCAGCAATGAGATGATATGGAGGGGAGGGATATTTGATATTCTGTCTTATAAACTGTTTGATTGTTTTTGTGACTATAAAACTTCAATAAAAATGATTATACAAAAAAAAAATATGACTAATATGTTGTCATAAGTATGACATGCGTATGGCGGCCGTCACATGCTACGATATATGTAAACATATTGCTGGAAAGTGCCTGAATTGGCATCGCTCCTATGACATCGTTGCGTGTGAAAGCATGATGTGACTAGCGATAAGTGGTCAGATCGTTAATGACAGATATGGGAACCGGACCCCATATCAGACGATGTCGATCATGCAATCTGCTGCATCGTTCTGTGTGACACCGCGATAACCGATCTCCTTACTGATTTCGCCTATTCACATCATTGACAATCAACGGTCTCTGGTTGTGTGAACGATAGCTGCACGTAACATCACTGCTGCGTCCTGAACGTTATCTATACATGTGACACCTCACTAACAATGTGTCCACGAGCGCGCACCACTGACATCGTTATTGAGTTCCCACACAAAATCGTAGTGTGTGACGGCCGCCTAAGATATTGCTTTTTTAACATGGTCAATCCCATGCAGTTAAAAGTGAGAATAGATAGATAGATAGATAGATAGATAGATAAGTTTGCAAACTAAGTTGCAGCACTTGGGTCCTTTCTTGTGCAAAAGGGCTTGTTTATTGCAGCATGGTACACAGCGCTGTGTACCATGCTGCAATAAACAAGCCCGTTTGCACAACAAAAGGACCCGAGTGCTGCAACTTAATTTGCAAACGTATGTATTGGGAGCTGGGAGTGGACGGGCTTTGGATGCAGGCACCACACTGAAACATGGTGCTGCCCTATATTTATAGATAGATAGATAGATAGATAGATAGATAGATAGATAGATAGATAGATAGATGCTAGAAAAGCTAGATCAGGCTGGATCATAGGCTGTTAAATAAATAATTTAAAAAAAAATGCATGGGGATTTGCAGCATTTTTAAATCTAGCCCAATAAAAGTGGACAGCTGTGAGGTCTTCTTACCTCCATACAAAGACTCCTAATGATTCACCTGGACTTTCTTATATCCACCTTACCATGCCCCAGGGAGGAAATATGTAAGCAGCCAGTCCCATCCATCTCTCTTCTCATAATCCCAGCCCTTGATATGCCCAGTTAACACTCAGTACTAAATGTGCTGCAGCTTGTTTCTTGGATTACATCATTGACGTGTCTATGACATGTCTGGTTACCACTTTACATACCCCTTCTTCTGCCCAGAGACAGGGGAGCTTGGCACTTTCCACCATCATATAGTAGATTCTTGACAGAGCATCAGCATTCCCATGTAATTTCCCTGGGAAATGCTCTACCTGGAAGCTAAAATCCTGAAGTGCTAAGAAACACCTAGACACTTGCCCATTGTTTCCCTTCCTCACCTGCATTCATCTCAGCAGTTCACTTCCCAAGATAAGACAGCACCTTTCCTTACATCTAAGATGTCCGTCTGGACTACAAACTCTTTAGGGATGTCCTCTGCCACCAACACTGCCTGTTTACAGAAGGCTAGCTTCAGTTCCCGGAATGATTTGTTCGCTACTGGAGACCATTTGGCCATAGCCAACTATTTACCATTAAGGAGGTCTGTCAAGCATGCGGCTATCATAGCACAGTCAGGGTACCTTTACACACGGCTACATTTGTAGCTTGTCACCAGGTAACTTACTGGTTGCAGTGAAATACATGGATACATGGTTCTATCTTGTTGCTGTGTACAAATGGAATCATGTATCCATGATTTCGCTGCAACCAGTAAGTTACCTGGTGACAAGCTACAAATGTAGCCGTGTGTAAAGGTACCCTTAGGGAGAACTGGTGGTAGTAGCCCACGATGCCCAAAAATGCTCTCACCTGCTTCTCTGAGAGTGGTTGCCGTCAATTCTGGATTGCGAAACTTTATTCGCTTGGGCTTGATCTCTCTATTTACGACATAAACAGAAAAAAGCTGCACAGCACTCAAGATATAGTGTGAACTGGTGCTAGCTGCGATGCTGGATTAAACAACCAGAAAAAATGTTCACTGCAGCACTCAGTTACTACCAAAATGTACACATGTTAATAAGCGGTCTATATATGAGGAAAAAATTTTAAAACTTATGTTTTTTTTTTTAAAAAACTCAGTATTCTTATCTTTTTATTTACTGGGGTTCTTGGTACATATATTGGTGGTCTGGGATTGAGATGGTGTCCACCCACTTAGAAGTGGGATAGGGAGGATTAGGAGGACAGGGATGTCAGCGTAGAACTCATCAGATCTGGGGTCACCGTGGAGTGGTTGATGAGCAAACAGATATTGGCCAAAAGTATTGACACCCCTGCAATTCTGTCAGATAATACTCAGTTTCTTCCTGAAAATGACTGCAATCACAAATTCTTTGGAATTATTATCTTCATTTAATTTGTCTTCAATGAAAAAACACAAAAAGAATTGTCCTAAAGCCAAATTGGATATAATTCCACACCAAACATAAAAAAGGGGGTGGACAAAAGTATTGGCACTGTTAGAAAAATCATGTGATGCTTCTCTAATTTGTGTAATTAACAGCACCTGTAACTTACCTGTGGCACCTAACAGGTGTTGGCAATAACTAAATCACACTTGCAGCCAGTTGACATGGATTAAAGTTGACTCAACCTCTGTCCTGTGTCCTTGTGTGTACCACATTGAGCATGGAGAAAAGAAAGAAGACCAAAGAACTGTCTGAGGACTTGAGAAACCACATTGTGAGGAAGCATGAGCAATCTCAAGGCTACAAGTCCATCTCCAAAGACCTGAATGTTCCTGTGTCTACCGTGCGCAGTGTCATCAAGAAGATTAAAGCCCATGGCACTGAGGCTAACTTCCCTAGATGTGGACGGAAAAGAAAAATTGACGAGAGATTTCAACGCAAGATTGTGTGGATGGTGGATAAAGAACCTCGACTAACATCCAAACAAGTTCAAGCTGCCCTGCAGTCCGAGGGTACAATAGTGTCAACCCATACTATCCGTCGGCGTCTGAATGAAAAGGGACTGTATGGTAGGATACCCAGGAAGACCCCACTTCTTACCTCGAGACATAAAAAAGCCAGGCTGGATTTTGCCAAAATTTACCTGAGAAAGCCTAAAACGTTTTGGAAGAATGTTCTCTGGTCAGATGAGACAAAAGTAGAGCTTTTTGGGCAAAGGTATCAACATAGAGTTTACAGGAGAAAAAAAGAGGCATTCTAAGAAAAGAACAGGGTCCCTACAGTCAAACATGGCGGAGGTTCCCTGATGTTTTGGGGTTGCTTTTCTGCCTCTGGCACTGGACTGCTTGACTGTGTGCATGGCATTATAAAGTCTGAAGACTACAAACAAATTTTGTATCATAATGTAGGGCCCAGTGTGAGAAAGCTGGGTCTCCCTCAGAGGTCATGGGTGTTCCAGAAGGACAATGACCCAAAACACACTTCAAAAAGCACTAGAAAATGATTTGTAATGGATGCCCTCCACACCTTTCGGGTGGGCTGTCCTCTTAATTGTCTGCCGCCAAATTGATACTTTGTCTAAATGTGTGCACGCCACCGTAAGAACCACACTGACAACAAGTCAAAGTAGAGCTTAATGACAAAGACCTTTATTTTAGGAGGGGTTAGCAGTTTTATTGTGAAGAGAACATTCAATTATATTCTGTGGGTTAGTATTCCAATTCCGCCTTGATTAGTACATTCGGTCCGGGAACATCTTGATAAGAACTGCTTCAGCACTGCTACATAATCTTGAGACAGAGAAATTCCGGAGGTGGGGAGGAAGAAGGAGAAAAGAGAAATAACTAGAGGAAAGGAGGAAGGCCTTTTTCTACAAACATTGTTGCTGTTGGAAGATTTCTGAATGGCTTCAATAAACTTATATAAATTATTAACTATTTATTGCCATGACAGTTTGAGAGAAAGCACTGGACCTGGAGCAGTTTGCCAAAGAAGAATGGTCTAAAATTCCAGCAGAGCATTGTAAGAAACCCATTGATGGTTACCGGAAGTGGTTGATTGCAGTTATTTTGGCTAAAGGTTGTGCAACCAAGTATTAGGCTGAGGGTGGCAATACTTTTGTCTGGCCCATTTTTGGAGTTTTGTGTGGAATGATCAATGTTTTGCTTTTTGTTTCATTCTCTTTTTTGTTGTTTCATTGAAGACAAATTAAATGAAGATAATAATACCAAAGAATTTGTGATTGCAATCATTTTCATTTTCAGGAAGAAACTGAGTATTATCTGACAGAATTGCAGGGGTGTCAATACTTTTGGCCAATATCTGTTTGCTCATCAACCACTCCACGGTGACCCCAGATCTGATGAGTTCTACGCTGACATCCCTGTCCTCCTAATCCTCCCTATCCCACTTCTAAGTGGGTGGACACCATCTCAATCCCAGACCACCAATATATGTACCAAGAAATTTTGGCCACAACTGTATATGTACCAAGACCCCCAGTAAATAAAAAGATAAGAATATTGAGTTTTTTGAAAAAAATGTAAGTTTTGAATTTTTTTCCTCATATATAAACCGCTTATTTGCATGTGTACATTTTAGTAGTAACGGAGTGCTGCAGTGAAATTTTTTTCTGGTTGTTTGTTCCAGCATCGCAGCTAGCACCAGTTCATACTATATCTTGAGTGCTGTGCAGCTTTTTTCTGTTTATGTCTAATATGTGGAATTGCTGGCTCCACAGCTACACGTAGCACCCTCATCGCCCCCAGGTGGTCTTGGATTGAGATGTTATTAGCATGTGTACATTTTGGTAGTAACTGAGTGCTGCAGTGAAATTTTTTTCTAGTTATTTACAACATAGCTAAAGTACTTCCAATCCTGGTTGAAGATCACAATGTCATTCAAGTAGGCCACTGCATACTTCTTATGGGGAGCTAGGAATTCGTTCCATGTTCTTCTTGAAGGTGACTAGAGCTCCTTGCAACCTAAATGGCATTCTGACATTCTAGAAACAAACATTGGGCATTATAAAGGCTGTCTTCTTGCTATCTTTAGATAGCTAGCTAGTGATTCTATATATTTCTAGATAGAGAAATAGATAGTAGATTTAGTGACTCCTTCCTAAACCTGCCCTTTTTATTGCTTAGTAGCAGTGTTTTTGGCAAAACCCCTGTGGTACAGTGATGTTTGTGTGAACAGCTGCACCAATCCTGTGCTGGAAACCATTTAGTGTCACATCTGGCAAGTGCCACATCCAGGCAGCAACCACAGTTTTTGCCTAGTACCGCTTTTTGGCAAATCTGGTCTGTTGGATTCGCATTCCCAGATTTTTTCTGCCTACAATAACTGACTTGCAAATCTGTTACCATCAAATGAGAGGTAAAAGCTGTGGTCGTGGTGGAAAGGGGAATAGGTGTGGTGGTAAGGGAAAATGCTTGGTGTCTGTTGGGTAGGTAGTAAAATAACAAAAAGTTCTGTTCAACAAATACTGGTGTGGCGCCCCGCAACGAGTGCGTCACAAGAGGGTATTGCAGCCATAAATGCAGCCGCAATATCCTCTGACTCAGCAATGATCCGGTTAACATAGAGATCCAACCCTACATACAACACCTAGAACAGAGGGCCAATCATAGGTCCTGGGGGGTGGAGTGTTAGGGTAGTGGAGTAGAACACACAATAATCTAGACGGAGAAGAGAGAGTCTAGAACTCGGAGAAGAAGGGTCTAAGACTAGAACTTGGAGAGGAGCGGGGGCTCCGCACCCCGTGCGGGCCCCTGGGCCGTCACCGGTCGGGTGTCAGCACCTGAGGCCTTAACAACCGGGATTGGGCATTATCTACACGGGTTCCCAAAAGACTCCCGTGCCCACAACTCACAGCCGGTTCACTGGTACCGAAGCTGGCAGCAGTTCACCTCTGCTACGCGAACCAGAAGAGTGGAGGAGCAGCTTCAAAGGAGCACCCCACCACCAGCCAACTTCCAGTCGTCTAACCAGCGGTGTACCCACTGAGGGACCCAAGGCTCCCCAAAACATCCAGAACGTACATCAGGGATAGGGCATTGAAGCAGCCTCCCCGTACCCGACCTGGTATTCCTGGGCGACACTGGCAACTAAGTAGGTAGAATTGAGGAACACTGCGGATCTCTAAGGGACACCCTCACTGCTGAGTCTACCTGGTCTACTACTCAACCACTGTATGCCATGTATTGCCTGCTGGTTACAGTAAAGACCCGTTGCAGAGACTACCTGTGTCCGTGCTTCCTTATGAACTGTCCATCCGCACTACAAGGTAACCGCAGCTGCCGCACAACATCTTGAGCAGCTCTAGCCTCCGGGGATTACCGCTCAGCCTGTGGGGAGCGTAACATCTTGCTGCTATCCATCCCCCGGGGGCTCCGCAGCGTCGGTAGCCCTTACCGAACTACTCATAGGTGGCGTCACGAATAAATTAAAACCCCTTTAATCTGTTCCACCAAGACGTCTTCACTTTTGATCTGCACTACACCGGGCCCCACTACCGGCAGGCGCGGTCCACCCGTGACAAGGAGGAAGGAAGCATCGCCTGTCTAAACCGGAGTCCCGGCCGCGGTGAGTCAGAAAATGGCGTCACGAACAGGATACGAGCAGGCCCGTTACCCAACGGGTATAACGTGCTTAAACTGGACTTTATTGTCTACAATTTGGACTTTGTTCGTCCCTAAAAGAACTTTCCCGCCTTTTCACCATTGGGTCAAGATGGCGCCCAAGATGGCGTTCCCGCCACAAGAAGCCGCCACGTGCAAGCCCAGGAGTGAGTCAACCCCCCCCTCATCGTGGGAGGGCTAAAGACAAAAGGCACCAAACTCTTTGTCCGCCCTGATTGCTCGAATCAACCATGGGGGCGGACCCCAAAGACTTTTCCCACGATAGGACTACAAAAGCCCAGAGGAAATGGGAGTGTCAGACAGACTTCTTCACCAGCTCTACCAGAACGCTTACCGGTTGAACGGGTGTGGTTTCCCTCCAAGAAGAGAATGGCCAGCACGAGACTCCAAGACCTAATGCGGGAGGTCGAGGCGGAGGCCAGAGCAGCCATAGGCCAACCGGGTCCGGATCCTGCCCTCACCATAGACGGCAGCCCCGACTTCTGGCTAGAGGCTCTACAAGACCTCCGGGTGCGACTACTTGAGACTGTGGAATGGACGATTCGCAGCTGGAGCGCGACCCTAGGCAGACGACTACACCATGCGATGCAGCAGAGCCGACCGGGAACAGCTTCTCCAAGCCCAGACGACGTCGCCAGTTTTTCAACTACCTCACCGTCGCCCACCACTTGTCCTGCTTCGTCACCGGAGCCCATAGACTGTATCATTCCTGTGAGGACCACAGATCGACCCGTTCCAGCGGATGAAACCGCAGCCGATTCCGTTCCAGAGCCGGAGCTTCCAGTACGCTCCCACGAAGAAGCCAACACCTACCTGGTTCCACCTGCGGAACCCGCGACTAGTTTCTACAATACCGAGACTGTCGCCTGTTTCTCCCCTGAACCGGAGGCCTCCTCTGCAACTACAGAGGCCTACCTGGTGACCGGGATCGAAACACAACTTCCCGCTGCTACAGAAGAAGAGGCAGGCAGCCTGGAAGTCCTGCACAACGACCCCGAGGAGACCTTTGCAGCACAGCCACCCACTGACCCAGAGGATTTCATCCCATCGTCTTCGTCAGCCGAGCAGCCCGACGTAGTCATCGAAGGAGAGGTCGAGGAGGATGATGACGAGACCTACAGCCCAGCTGAGGATCTCTACACCAGGTTTGCCTGGGGAGACACCAGGAATCCTTCTGCCGGGCGATCAGCTCGGGTGCACTGGTCGGGTGCCGCCGCAACAGCATCTTCTCCGGTTCCGTTGAACCGGGCTCCACTCCAGACTGCCCACCAAGCTCGAGCGGTTCAACAACCAGCACGCCGTAGTGACTTTATCCACACGCCGCATCACTCCGATGAAGAGGTACGTCGTATCCGGAGAGACGAGTGGCACGCTCGACTGCAAGCCAACATGCAGGCTCGCGCCGAGGCCCGCCGCCAATCTCCATTGCCTGAATAATTCCGTAAAACCGGGTGGGTAAGCACATTTAACTTGTCCACCGGGTGGGGATTCGTAAGGGAGGAGGGTGTGAGTACTGAAGTGTTTGTGGGGCGCCGTGATGTGGAATCGCACCTACCGCGAGGTCATCCAAACCGAGACTTGTATAGAGGGGACATAGTAACCTATGAGTGACATGTATGCCGTGACGGGTGGTTCGCTATACGAGTCCGGAACACTGCCCTCCATAAGTGACTATTGTTGTTTGAACTTTGTTACTAAAAGAGACTTCTTCCTGTTTGCACCGTAACACCGCGACTTGGCGGCTACAGCCTGAACTTTTATTCTAAGGACAGCCGACCGCCCGCCGGGTCCGCGCAATGTGTTAACCTGTTTAATTACCTCACTTTTATGCATACAATGACTTGTCATTAATAAAAGTGTATTACCTGTTATAAAATATAAAAACCTCTGTAATGTGAGTAGTGTGACGCTTGGGGACAAGCGTATTCAACCAAGGGGGAGTGTGGCGCCCCGCAACGAGTGCGTCACAAGAGGGTATTGCAGCCATAAATGCAGCTGCAATATCCTCTGACTCAGCAATGATCCGGTTAACATAGAGATCCAACCCTACATACAACACCTAGAACAGAGGGCCAATCATAGGTCCTGGGGGGGTGGAATGTTAGGGTAGTGGAGTAGAACACACAATAATCTAGACGGAGAAGAGAGAGTCTAGAACTCGGAGAAGAAGGGTCTAAGACTAGAACTTGGAGAGGAGCGGGGGCTCCGCACCCCGTGCGGGCCCCTGGGCCGTCACCGGTCGGGTGTCAGCACCTGAGGCCTTAACAACCGGGATTGGGCATTATCTACACGGGTTCCCAAAAGACTCCCGTGCCCACAACTCACAGCCGGTTCACTGGTACCGAAGCTGGCAGCAGTTCACCTCTGCCACACGAACCAGAAGAGTGGAGGAGCAGCTTCAAAGGAGCACCCCACCACCAGCCAACTTCCAGTCGTCTAACCAGCGGTGTACCCACTGAGGGACCCAAGGCTCCCCAAAACATCCAGAACGTACATCATGGATAGGGCATTGAAGCAGCCTCCCCGTACCCGACCTGGTATTCCTGGGGCGACACTGGCAACTAAGTAGGTAGAATGGAGGAACACTGCGGATCTCTAAGGGACACCCTCACTGCTGAGTCTACCTGGTCTACTACTCAACCACTGTATGCCATGTATTGCCTGCTGGTTACAGTAAAGACCCGTTGCAGAGACTACCTGTGTCCGTGCTTCCTTATGAACTGTCCGTCCGCACTACAAGGTAACCGCAGCTGCCGCACAACATCTTGAGCAGCTCTAGCCTCCGGGGAATACCGCTCAGCCTGTGGGGAGCGTAACATCTTGCTGCTATCTATCCCCCGGGGGCTCTGCAGCGTCGGTAGCCCTTACCGAACTACTCATAGGTGGCGTCACGAATAAATTAAAACCCCTTTAATCTGTTCCACCAAGACGTCTTCACTTTTGATCTGCACTACACCGGGCCCCACTACCGGCAGGCGCGGTCCACCCGTGACAAGGAGGAAGGAAGCATCGCCTGTCTAAACCGGAGTCCCGGCCGCGGTGAGTCACTGGCTTCTAGTCAAACAAAAATGTCAACTTCCTTTAGTGGACAGTCTGATATCAACCCTTTCTTAGGCAGCAGGACATCCCTTCGACTTTTGGATGAGGCCCAGAAAGAGCAGGTACTACAATGGATATCAAGCGCTCCATCAAGTGGCCTCTCCTCCACCTCAACTTCAATAGCACACACACTACAGTCCTCACAGGTGTCACCCAAATCACACGTGTTTACTCACGTGTCACAAGTCTCCAGCTGCCCTCTTGACTGTGGGTCAACAAAGACGGCCGAGTCAGCAAAGCTGTTCACGCATACTATAGCCTGGAAACGCTTGATTGTTCGGTGATCACGCTTCAAAAGTTTTGCAATTTCAAGACTGCTGCATCCCTCAGTAAGACATCTCACAATTTTGGACTTTTCAGAGCCCGTCAAATCTCTCTTCTGACCCATTTTGCCAAAGGAAAGGAAGTTGCCTAATAATTAAGCACACCTTACATAGGGTGTTGATGTCATTACAGCACACCCCCCTCATTACAGAGATGCACATCACGTGATTTACTTAATTGGTAGTTGGCTCTCAAACCTATACAGCTTGGAGTAGGACAACATGTATAAAAAGTATCATGTGATCAAAATACTGATTTGCCTAATAATTCTGCACACAGTGTATGTTATTATTGGTAATAATTGAGACTGTACTCCCAGCTCTCTTCAGGTCATTGATCTGGCCCTCCCATGTACTTTTGAGCTGATTTCTGATCTTTCTCAGGCGGCCGTCACACGCTACGATGTATGGCTAGATATCGGTTGTACACGGCAGATTAGACATCGCTTGAACGATGTCTGTGCGTGTGATGGAATGACATGACCAACGAGAAATGATCAGATCGTTGGATCGAGATATGAGATCCGGACCTCATATCTTACGATATCGGTTAACTGGATCAGCACAATTGACGTGTCTAAATGAACGATATCGTTTGAAAGCTGTGAATTGAGCGATGCCGAAATGTAACATGCCGGGTATTCACCTGTGTCACGCCTCCTCAGTTGTGATTCGTTAACCCTCATGCGTTCCTATTGGCTGGCGCCACATCAGCTATTATTAGTGGAAGCTCCCACGTTACGATTGGTTGTTTCTTCACAGGGCGCCATTTTGGATGAGCTGTCACTTCAGCACTACTACACCTAGGCGACGTTTGGATTATCATGCATTGTTTCTTTGAATGTACGGGCACACTCAAGGGTGGCAAGCTCAAACACTCAAGTGTTGGTATGGGCCCAATATAGTCTGCACACTCTCATACTCCCAAACGATCTTGCGGTACGCAGTACACAACGTGGCTTTACGCCACGTCCCCGTGTTGTTGGCCCGTAGGTGACGCATAAGTGTTCGGATTGTGCACGGCGCACAAGGGGGATGGCGCTTTCTACCTTTCGGTAGTGACATGTAAGGTTTTTTGGATAGCAGTACGTGTTTACACATGTACATTGCGATGCACATCACAGGACATTCGGTAAATGAGGCCGCCATGTTTCCAAGGACATCTGACCAATGAGGACGCAGTACTGGCCACCAATGATGGAGTGAGGGGCGCGGCTTCTAAACTATGTAGCCCGCCTATGTGCTCCAATTTACCTTCAAATACGCCCACATTTACCCCTACATCGTTTACGAGGCTTCTGTGTGACTGTTTGCTAACGATGTGCACAGATGATAAGTAGATCGCTCAAACGACCGCTGGATCGCTGCATCGGGGAGTCGTATGGCCTTTATAAGTTGGTAGGAGATCAAAAACATTTCATGCAATTTAATTATTTAAAAATCAAACAATTTGATTTTCTGGAATTTTGTTAGACTGTGTCTCTCACAGTTGAGTTTGCCTACAATACAAATTACAGGAACACACTATGGAGAATACAAAAGTGCAAAATAGTAAATCATAAAGATAAGACCCTATGTGAAAAGCAGATGTTG
Source organism: Allobates femoralis (assembly GCA_033576535.1). Lineage (NCBI taxonomy): Eukaryota > Metazoa > Chordata > Amphibia > Anura > Aromobatidae > Allobates > Allobates femoralis. Next base: position 544,221,593 of record JARQOC010000004.1, read on the forward strand.
CTGCTCACCTGGGATGTTGTATGATGACACACAACCAGTTTGCATTGCGTGTAATGACTGCTGCAGGATCCACAATCCACGTGTAATGCGTGGTGACAAACAGGTAAAACCAATGAATATATGTGAGCGATCTGCGCTGCCGTAAGATGAAGAGGACCACAAAAGGTATATCAGGAACGGTGGCTTTGTTTGACGCGTTTCGGAGCTATTTCCATGCTCCTTCCTCAGGAAACCAATGGAATAAAGCCTTAGGAAACCAATTGAATAAAGCCACCATTCCTGATATACCTTTGAGATCCTCTTCATCTTACGGCAGCGCGGATTGCTCATATATCCATTTACAATGCAAATTACAGACAGAAGAGAAGGGTTACTTTTGGGCTGCTGTAGATGGACACGAAAATCTGGATGGTGTGATGAAATGATTTATTGTTGAACATTTCAAAGTCTACAGTTTTTTTCCTCAGGATAAATCATATTTCCTATGCCCAGAAGAAGCCTGCGAGCTTTGAAATGCGTCAACAATAAATCCTTTCATCATACCATCCGTTTTTTCGTGTCTATCTACAGCAGCCCAAAACTAACCCTTGTTTTCTTCCTTTGGATATTCTTTATACATGTGGGTCTACTGCAGCCATTTGATGCTTTTTCTAGTGGTTGTGACTGCAGGTGAGCTTTTCCAGATTAACTCTGGTCAATTGTTATTCAGGTAAGACCCTCTGTGCATTTATTGTTTTTCCATTAGTTTTTTTTTTTGCTAATTTAGTACAGTTGGATTTTTTTTCCTGCTTTCTAGTACATCAGATGATAAAATAGATGGTATCATTCAAAAGTACACATTGTCCTGCCAAATCCAAGCCTTCACACAGCTATCCTGGTGTAGAAATAAAAATGTTATGGCTCTTGTAATAAGAGGAGGAAAAATGGAAGCGTAAGAAATGAAACATTTCTTGGTCCTTAAGTGGTTGTTTATGTTACGTACAGGTACATCTCAATGAATAAAAAGTTAATGTATTTCAGTAATTAAAAACATAAAGTGAAATGTATATATTATATAGAGTCATTACAGAGTGATCTATTTCAAGTGTTTATTTATGTTAATGTTGATGATTATGGCCCAAAGGTTGTTATCCCAGAAAATTAAAGAAGGGAGGATGAAGGGTCTAAGAGATAAAATATTATCTAAATAGGTATGAGGCTTCACCTTGTGTGGTTGTGAGAGTCACAACCACTATAAAAGCATGTCATGGCTTCTGAAGGGTTAAAAACCATGCTGCTGTATTCCACGAGACATCAAAGTGTGACTATGATTTTGATTTACTGGTCAACGCGTTTCATGTCTCTCTGGTCCCTTCCTCAGGACAAATCAATATCATATTGACATGTTTCAGGGCGTTGCTGAAAGCCCTGAAACGTGTTGACTAATAAGTCATTATTATATTCACCCTTTGATGTCTCGTAGAATACGACAGCGCGGCTTTTAGCTCTTTATTCTCCCTGCTTTAATTTTCTGAGATAATGACCTTTGGGTTTTTATTGCCTTGAAACCATAATCATCAACATTAATAAAAATAAACACTTGAAATAGATCACTCTGTATAATATATGTGTTTCACTTTATATATTGAATTACTGAAATAAATCAACTTTTTGACGATAATCTAATTCATTGAGATGGCACCTGTATGTATTAAGGATGTAAGTTTCCAAATTTCCAGAATGATGTGTTGTCAGTGACTAAAGTTCGTTTTCTACAGAATGTTGGGTATAGTCTCAGCTGACTGAGGGTTTCCCCTTTTTTAATGCAGCAAAGATACTCTAGGAACAAAAATCTTCTTGTGTGTTCCAGTGATAAATTTTTTTTCCCACACAAAACCAAAAATCAAGATGTCTTTGGGAATTGTAGGCGGACTATGCAAATACGATAAAACAGTGAATTTAAAGCATGTTGCCATGTTAAGGAGCCATCACTTCAGCAGATCTTCAAAGTAAAGATGCTGGCTTACGTCTTACTACTGTCTGCAATCTATGGATTGGAAGGGGCATCGGTCAATGTTTGCTTAGTTAAAGAAGCCATTAGATCTACAGAAGATATAATGAAGGTATTACATTGATCTATGGATGGTATTTAGTCATTTTAAGTATTAAAATGTGAATTGTTTACAAGACTTATTCTTTTTGTTTCAGTTGCAACTGAGATGTCCATGTAATGAAACATCTGGGATAGATGTAAGTATCTAACAAAAAGGATCTTTAATCTGTTTTTCCAAATTACTTTCATGTGTTGAAATAATACAGTAGTATGTATGGGTTGTTAGAAAACATGATCAGAGAAAAAGCAAGAAGTATTGGCCAACATGTCCTGTTCCCGTGAGTCACTTGTTATGGCCCCTTTACACGCAGCTACAGGTGACAGGTAGTGATGGGCGAATCCTAAATTACTCGGAATCGCTTGACTCTAGCGAGTCCGAGCCCAGGACTCGCTACTCGTTGCGAGTCTAGCGAGTCCAATGTTAATGAATGGGGAAGCGAGTAATAGCGAGTAGTGTGAGATTTACAACTCGCAGATGTGTCTCGGAAGCTTCAGCCTGAAGCAATTCTAGTTTTGTCATTTATTTGCATTGCTAGTTTACTTTGTAAGTAATCGCTGACTCGCACAGATAAGAGTCCTGTCTCCTCTGTGCTGGCTGCCAGCTCCAGGGTCCTAGAGCCTGCCTGCTGCCTGATGTAGCAGTGCTGGGATTGTTCTCAGTCTGCTCAATCCCTGTGTACAGACATGAATGTCTGTGCACAGAGATGATGTAGCAGAGCTGAGATTGTTCTCAGTCTGCTCATTCCCTGTGCATAGAGATCTATATCTATACACAGGGGATGTAGCAGAGAGGACATCGCGTTTTGGACTGCGTCGGACGGAAGAGGATTTTTTTAATTAAAGATGGAGTCCCTAATGGCTTTTTTTTTTATTTCTAATAAAAAATTTTCTTTGTGTTGTGTTTTTTTTAAAACAATTTAATAGAAATTCATGGCGGTCATGTCTAATATTGGCGTGACCACCATAAATTTCGGGCTTAGGGCCAGCTGATAATACAAAGCTGGTATTAACCCCTTTATTACTCAGCGTGCTACCGCCACCAGGGCCGCTGGAAGAGTGGGGTTCAGCGCCAGAGGATGGCGCTTCAATGAACGCGCCATCTTCTGGGGCGGCTGCGGGCTGCAATTTGCAGCGGGGGGTGCCCAGAAAGCTTGGGCATCCCTGCGCTGCGGATTCCAGCCCCCAGCTGCTTAGCTGTACCTGGCTAGACATAGAAATTGCGCGGAGCCCCACGCATTTTTTTTAAATTATTTCATGAAATTCTGAGATTCTGACTCTGACTCTGAGACTCTGACTCTGAAATTCATTAAATAATTTTTAAAAAATGCGTGGGGCTCCGCGCAATTTCTATGTCTAGCCAGGTACAGCTAAGCAGCTGAGGGCTGGAATCCGCAGCGCAGGGATGCCCAAGCTTTCTGGGCACCCCCCGCTGCAAATTGCAGCCCGCAGCCGCCCCAGAAGATGGCGCGTTCATTGAAGCGCCATCCTCTGGCGCTGAACCCCGCTCTTCCAGCGGCCCTGGTGGCGGTAGCACGCTGGGTAATAAAGGGGTTAATACCAGCTTTGTTATACAAGCTGGTATTAAGCCCGAGATTCTTAATGTCAGGCCACGTTTGACCCAGCCACTAAGAATCTCCAATAAAGGGTTAAAAAAACACAGAGAAAATTTTTTATTTGAAATAAAAAAAAAAGCCATTAGGGACTCCATCTTTAATTAAAAAAATCCTCTTCCGTCCGACGTAGTCCAAAACGCGATGTCCTCTCTGCTACATGCACAGGGAATGAGCAGACTGAGAATAATCTCAGCACTGCTACATCTCTGTGAGCAGGCAGGTTCTAGGACCCTGGAGCTGCACAGAGAAGACAGCTGGACTCGGCTCGCAAAGAAACAGCAGTTACTTTGCGAGTTTCCCTGCTATCACTGGCACAGTAGCCAGTGATGACTCGCACGAGTCTAATGCAAACAATGGCAATCCTAGTTTTGTCAGCGTTTCTGACAAAACTAGGATTGATATTGATTTGCATTGGACTCGTGCGAGTCATCACTGGGAAACTCGCCGAGTACCGAGTCCTGCGAGTCCCTTACTACTCGCCGAGTAACGAGTCCTAGCGAGTAGATTCGCCCATCCCTAGTGACAGGTTTTCCACAGGTAACTTACTGGCTGCAGTGAAATCATGGAGACATAGTTCTATCTTGTTGCTGTGTACAAATGGAATAATGTCTCCATGATTTCACTGCAACCAGTAAGTTATCTGTGGAAAACCTGTCACCTGTAGCTGCGTGTAAAGGGGCCATTATTGATAGGTTTCTCTATGGATGATATGGCTGCTTTCAGAATCTCTTGAGTTTAGTACATACTATATTAGACATTATATAATATACTATGAAATTCATTTAAAGGCAGGGTTAGTGTGATACTATGTTTTATGCTCTTATCGGCGCTTTACACGTCGTTCCGATATTGTATACAACGGCACGGGAACATTTTTGGCACTAGTCCGAGATCACATAGGAGATGTTACACAGGGAGATATCGGCAGGCTACTCAACTGCGATGTCTACACCCCTCCTTTGTGCGGTGTACGAGCGACCCAGGGAACGACCATTTAACATGGGAGTGAATAGGGGAAGTTGTGCTCCAAATCGTAGTTGCGCTGTCACACAGCACGATCCTGCCAGATCGTCAAGCCAATATCGGGCAGTTGGAGAGCCTGCACAATTTCCCAATGATACCGTTTTGGCATCGTTCTTGCATTGAATTGCTCATTTACACCACACAACGCACCAACGATATCGGCGGCAACGCACGAACCACATGACTTTTTATATTTGTTGGACAACGATATCGTGCCATGTAATGTGGCCATTAGGCTTGTATATAATTATGAGACCTTTCCTTAGTTGTATTACTTGTGATCTTAGTAAGCAAAGCTTTATTTTATGTGTTCCGGTTGGGTCACTTAGATCTTGGTATGCTGGGAGTGTGATCTATCATCTAACATACTTTTCTCTCATAGGAAAATCACTTTGAGGGTATGTGCTCACGGACCGGAGGCACTGCCTCGTGAACGCTGTGCCTCTGGACCTGAGGGAAGCTGTGGGTGCAAGGAGGGAGACTGCAGCCGCCCTACTTACCATCTGGGGTGGGTGCAGGGCAGCTGCGGTCTCCCTCCGTGCATCCACTACACAGCATAAAATGAACATGCTGTGGAAATGCGGAAGTACGGCAACCCGCACCACAGCTGGAAAGGCGCCACAGTTGTGTGAAGCATAGTAGGCATGAGATTTCTACAAATCCCATCCAATGTGTGCTACTGTACAAGGCAGCACTTTGGACACTGCAGCAATACACTGCATCCAAAATGCTGCTTTTACTAATCACGAACCCACACCTCAAGGGAAACCTGTGATCATGAAAATGCAGTCCAATCTTAAGGCACTATGTTATGTAGCAGGGGGAGCGGAGAAGATTAACTAGTTTTGTGATAAAGGTTTCATGTCAACCTGTGGTTTAATAATTTAAACCTCTGTTCTTTTTGGGATTTCTGGGTCCAGGGGGCGGTCTGGGTCCTTTCGGTGACTGATAACTTTCTTTGTAAGGCTATGAGTATAGAGGTAGCTGTCAGTCAGTGATAGGACCGCCCCATGGACCCAGAAATCCCAGGAAGAACACAGATTTAAATGAATAAAACACAGGTTGACCTGAAACATTTTTCATAAAACTATATATTGATCTTTTCAGCTCTCTCTGCACTACACCATGGTGCCTGCAGATTGGACAGCATTTTCCTGGGGTGACAATTCAATGACTTTCATTACCTTGTCAATATTAGATCCATTTTTCTAACAAATTCTTTTAATTTTCTAATATACGTTTATTATAGAGGTTAGAGCTCAATTTTTCTGACACAAAGCAATAATCAAAGTTTACTAATATAATTCCACCTGACTGTAACAGCCGTTAGGGGACGCAAATCTTAAGGCCATGTGCACATAGTGCATTTTTTGTGTTTTTGGTGCAGTTTTGTCACAAATCTGCATGCCCATCCCTATGCCAGTAAAGTCAATGAGGATCCTGAAGTGTTGTGCACATGTTGCTTATTTTTCCTTGCAGATTTGATACAGAAAATAAACTTGCAGCATGTCAATTCTTGGTGCATTGTTGCCTGCATTTTTCAGCCCTTATATAGTCAGAGATGAGGCAAGTCCAATTTTTACAGAGGGTGATTGACAAGTCTCTCCCACACATATAGATATAGAGAAAGACCTCACAATTATGTGAAGCAACACTGGGAAGAGATGGCAGGTGCCAGACTAGTCTGGACTCTGAAGATCCAGTCAGGGACCAAAGTCAAAGTCTACTTTCTCTGAAACACCAGAGATTTGATAGAATATTGTGACTGTCTGCAATAGTACAGCCAGACTGTGATTCATGCTTCCCACAGTATCTGATCTTCTGGACAATAATTTTGCGTTATTTTTCAGGGGTAAAACAGCTTATTTTTAAATAGAGTGATTTGGAAATTGACTAAGCACATTTTATTTCAAATGAGATCAAGATGTCTCAAAATACAGTGACCTGCTAATCCATACTGTTGACCTCAAAGTATCAGTAATATACAGTAAACCTGCAAGTTCCCATAGTTATGTAGAGAAGTAGAAGTGTAACATTTATCTCTATTGTTACACTCTATTGTTTTCTATTTTCTTTTTATAATAACAACCTGATAAAGATACTTGATATAAATGGAGCTAAGCTGTATTACTAGAAAATGGTCATTATACAAATTACAAAGCTACAGTGTTATAGCTCCATATATTGTAAAGTTCTGGTGACTGCAGGACCTACTAGTAGCTGATATGTAGGAGTGAAGGTTGCCAGACCCCCACAAATCTGATTTGGTTGACTTATTATTTATTATTATTATTATTATTATTATTATTATTATTATTTTATATAGCGCCATTTGGTTCCATGGCGCTTTACATGAGGAAAGGGCAGACGAAGATAAGTACAATAAATGTGGACAATCAGGTCATCGTTAGGATAGCTTATCATTTTCGTATTCCTAAACACCACTTGTGTCTGTTACAACTTTTCCAAGAAAATTAAGTTATATGAACTCAACCAGGTCGGTTTCTAGCACAACACTAATGGCATCCTGCAGAAGATCTTAGGCAGCCCTTTCAGGATCAATAACTTTTATTGCTGTAGCTTCTCCTGTTATATTGCTGTAAGTTCCAGAGAAGTCAGTGTCTAATGCCAGCTAGTCGTACATATGTAAATCCAAACTGATTATGCATTGCTCTCCTTGCCCACAATCTGCCCACCTCTCCTATGCTGGCATCAGTTATAGTAAAAATCTTCACTGTTATTTCTTATCACTGCTGAGAGGGGGTCACAGGGTCCATATGCTTTTACATATGGTTGACTAGCTGGCATGGGACATTGAATTCTCAGGGACGTATAGAAGGATAACAGAAGAAGCTACAGCAATAAAAGCTACTGATCCTGAAAGGGCTGCCCAAGCCCTAATCCTGGATACCATTAGTTTAAATTTTCCTAAAACTATTATTACTACACTCCCCTTACGATATTCATCCATGTTTATCATTGTTGGACTCTCAATGAATTGGCTTTTAGTGATATTTTGAGAATTTTAGGTGCACTTGTGATCTTATTCTACCTGTCCATAAATGAGAACATGAGAATCCTACTGTATATAACGGTATTACAAAAATTCATACTCGAGATAAAAGATGAAAAGATAAACATATTTTTAGCAGTGATTTAACATTTGCTTAGCAATGTTATCAGATTTATGTGGCTGAACTGTAAATGTGACCGGTGCCAGGAAGCTGCTCTGTAGGAAAGTATTTTCACAGACAATGACTTTTACTTTGCATAATGTATTGTTTTTGTATGTTCTTGTGATTAAATACAAAAATATATACCGTATATACTCGTGTATAAGCCGACCCGTGTATAAGCCGACCCCCCTACTTTTGCCCCCAAAACCTGGGAAAATTTATTGACTCGTGTATAAGCCGAGGGTGGACCCCAGCACAGGTATACAGCCCCCAGCAGTGTGGTATACAGCAGCCTCCCCAGTGGTATATACAGGCCCCAGCAGTGTTACAGCAGCAGCCCCAGTGGTATATACAGCAGCAGCCCCAGTGGTAGTATACAGCAGCCCCAGAGGTATATACAGCAGCCCCAGTGGTAGTATACAGCAGCAGCCCCAGTGGTAGTATACAGCAGCAGCCCCAGTGGTAGTATACAGCAGCAGCCCCAGTGGTAGTATACACGCAGCCCCAGTAGTATATACAGCCCCAGTGGTAGTATATAGCCCCAGTGGTAGTATATATACAGCCCCAGTGGTAGTATACAGCCCCAGTGGTAGTATATAGCCCCAGTGGTAGTATACAGCCCCAGTGGTAGTATATAGCCCCAATGGTAGTATATAGCCCCAGTAGTAGTATTACAGCCCCAGTGGTAGTATATAGCCCCAGTGGTAGTATATATACAGCCCCAGTGGTAGTATATAGCCCCAGTGGTAGTATATAGCCCCAGTGGTAGTATATAGCCCCAGTAGTAGTATACAGCCCCAGTGGTAGTATATAGCCCCAGTGGTAGTATATATACAGCCCCAGTGGTAGTATATAGCCCCAGTGGTAGTATATAGCCCAGTGGTAGTATATAGCCCCAGTGGTAGTATACAGGGCCCCAGCAGGGCCCCCCTCATAATTTGGCGCCCCCACCTCAGTTTCTGGGCCCCCCCGCATGCAGCGCTGCACATATACATTACGTGTCTAGCAGCTGTTACCCTCCGGTGGCAGATCGCGGCTCCCGGCTCCGGGCTCCATCTTCCTCTCTGTCTTCCTGGTTGTCATGTGACCGGCGCGATGACGTCATCGCGCCGGTCACAAAGCAGGAAGACAGCGAGGAAGATGGAGCCCGGAGCCGGGAGCCGCGATCTGCCACCGGAGGGTAACAGCTGCTAGACACGTAATGTATATGTGCAGCGCTGCATGCGGGGGGGCCCAGAAACTGAGGTGGGGGCGCCAAACTTTAAGGGGGGCCGTATGACTCGCGTATAAGCCGAGGGGGGGACTTTTCAGCCCAATTTTTGGGCTGAAAAACTCGGCTTATACGCGAGTATATACGGTAGTTGTAATACATTTAAATGCGCCTTCTTGATTTTTTTTCTCATTTAGAGCTTCCAATCGTCCTCATAAAAATAGATTTAAAAGCTAAAGTGTTCTCGCAGCAGACACCACTAAATTAGAGTTTAAGGCTATACTGTTTACACAAGCAGTAAAAACCTTATGTTCAAAATGCCCATTTTTCAGTGGTTTTGTCCCTTTTCTCCCACATTTGTTTCGGAGAAGATTACTATATGTGTTTGTCTATAGTCCATGTTTAATAAAGAAGGTAATATTCACTAAAACTACTTTAGAATTACAGTGAAAATGCTGAATTTTTGCATTTTTATAGCATTTTTTCACTTTTTCATTGCTTGAAAAAACACTGCAAAAATGCTGAAAGAATTCACCAATAAAAAAAACACAAGCATGTCCATGAGATTTCTAACATCTCTTAAGGCCCTGTCACACATAACGATGCACCAGCGATACCGATAATGATAACGATATGTCGGAATCACTGGTGCGTCATTTTTCACATCTGGTATGTTGTCAAACAGGTATCTCACCAGCGATGTCACCAACGACTTCAGCAACAATCCAGAATTAAACCGAGGTTGTTGGGAATTGTCACTCCATAGCATAGCATTGAGATCGTTGGTCATTGTCCCTGTCAAACACGACGATGTAGCTTTCCCAGCAGGAGCACAACGACGTAGAAATGACCCAGAGCAGTGTGTAACGATCAACGATCTCACAGCAGGGGCCATATCATTGGTACGTGTCACACAGAACGACATCGTTAGCGGGATCGTTTTTACACCAATCTCGTCAACGATCTCGTTATGTGTGACGGGGCTTTAGCTTTTGCTGGTACTGTAAAAAGCAGCTTTTAATTAGCATAAAAAGTACAGTGTTTTTATTGTGCTGATGGGGAAACGTTTTCTGAAAGGAGACCAGACCACCCCTTTAATGGCTGTATTTTTACTTTTTTAGGTTGACCACAAGCAAAATGAATGCAACTGTTTTCAAGTTCCAAAAATGGTCAGTATTAACAAAACACTATTGATGTAATCTGGAAAAGTAATAAGAAAGTAGTAGAGTATATGTGAAATGTTGTGACTTTTGGTACTTTGCATTAAGTAAGTGAGCAGGAATCTGAGGCATGGTCTAAGGGAAGAGACAAACTATGCGAGATGCATGCGAGATACTTACTCGACTCACCCGGAATGGTCCCTGACTCTGCACAGGAGTGCGTCAGCTGCAAGTTTTACTATGTAGCTTCACGCTCCCGTCCATTCCGGGTGAGTCAAGCGGGATATGTGAGAGTATCTTGCATGCACCTCGAATAGTGTGTCTCCGTCCTAATGCAGAGAGACACATTTGCTACAATGTACATCAGTAAACTGATATATGTTATAGATGTAATGTACTCCAACCAAGAGCAGGTCTTTTTTCTGACAAATGGACAGTCTAATTAATACGCCAAGCTAATTATGTAGTAGGCATCTCTTAAAAAACTATAGCACACTTTACTCCAATAGGCTATAGCTTCAAGAGTGATGTATGGCGTGCCAGTGTTGATCAAATCCTCCCACCTTTACCAGTCCTATGTAAAACTCAGTGACTGACAGTGACTTGTACTTTTGCAATTCCATCATGCAAGCCTCACAGCATTTTGCCCTGCAGATTTTTCAGCTGTTTATGACTTAAATGATTATTCCCATGTCCAAGGCACTATCCCAAAACGTAGTAGGTGTAATAATAATAATATTAGCAAATACCTTCAATGAGAAATGTGGTAGTTCTCCTGATATAGCCATATCTGTTATCTCATCTGCAGGCCTTTGCAGCTTAGATATTAATGGTTAAAACAACAAGCAACTAGCTAACTAACAAGCTACTATATGAATGGGATGCAACTATGGATACCTAAACTGCAAAGGCCTGAACATGAGGTAAGAGACATGGCTATATCAGGAGAACTATACTACATTTCTAATTGGAGGTATTTTCTAATATTATTATTATTATTATTATTATCATTATTATTATTACACCTACTACATATTTGCATAGGACCTTGGAGATGGGAATACTCTTTAACATTCTGTCAATGGATGGCATATGGTCTCTTAATATAATACTAAATTCATTCTAGGGAGTTTTATAGCCTCATTTAGCAAATCACAAAGAGCAGCAGAATCAGGGGAGCTCAGGAATTTCTAAAATGTATTTAACTCAATGTGTTGAAGCAAGTGACCAGCACTCCTTACATTTCTTTATACATCCTGATAGCAGATACGATGAATCATGTTAGAAGTATGACTCAACATTTTCTACTTACAGACTGATTTAAAAGGGGTCTGTAACGAGATTTCACAATTCAAACTGAAAACTTTATTACATAGATCTTTAATTCCTGATGAGTCGGGTGTACTTGCTTTGAAAATACATGTCAAAATAACTGAATATTAAAAGCAGTTTGCATTATTAAATCTGGTGACAGATCTTCATTAGAATAGGACATCATTCTGGCTTCTTGAAGCCACTACTAGAGAAAAGATAAGGTGGTAATTGCATACTGGTATATAGGGTATCCCCATCAACCCCATAATCCCCCAATATGGTATCGGCATCAAAACACACACAGAGGGACACACTCACACAGAGATACACACACACAGGGACAAACACACACAGGGGCATATACATACACAGGGAAACATTCTCACCGATCCACCGCTGCATTCCAGCACCACTCTCAGCTCCCTGCAGTTGTCCTGGTGCCGCCGATGCATGTAGTCCTGGCGGCCAATCACAGGCTAGAAACTGACGTTATGCACCAACTGGCCTGTGATTGGCTGGGACAGTGGAGGGGGGCTGAGACAGTACAGTGACGGACTACATGCATTGGCGGCACAGGACAGCGGTGGGCATTGGGACGATATAGGGGGGCTGGAGGAGGAGTCAGAGCTGCATATCCTGGTCTTCTGACCGGTGGCATGCAGTTCTGTAAAAAAAAAAAAGTATGCCGTATTTTTGGGGGGTACATTATATTTACAGGCACACTAACCCCCCCCCCACTAGTACATCTTATTTTCGGGGGGTGCCCTATTTTGGGGAAACACGGTATATCCACAGTATGTTTCATAAATCTCTTCTAGATGAGGTTCACACCTTTGAAGGCTTGTCCTATCCCTCATACTTTATCACATCCCTGTGAAAAAAGCAACAAATAAACCAGCACAACTGGAGGATAGCTTACAATAAAAGGTGTGCAATTGCACATATTCCTTCCAAACTGTAAGATATTATGAAATTGAGATATTTGTCAAAATATTGATCAGTCTTTTGAACCACCTTGTCACATCAAGGTAATCTCATCAGGGTGGTCCTACTTTATATATTTTTATTTTAGTTGTGCCATACAGCCTCCAACATACACATAAAGCAGAACCATTAAAAGCAGCATTTACCTGCAGCATTTCCAAACCCGCTCCCATGGTGCCAGACTGGTGCGTGTGAATAAAGGCAAATCAGGCCCCAGCTCATGCAGCTGATGCTACACATGCCTGTGCTTTTCAGAAATAAGCCTCACTGTACCAGGCCAGCACTCATAAATAAAGGAGACCCAAGAAAATAGAGCTTGCAAATAACTGAGCCTGAGGGCAAGGTAAGATAACTAAATATGAATGGTTACTAAGGTTTGCCACAAAAAATACGGATGGAATTACAAGCCAAAAGTGGAGTGCAAGGCACAGTGGGGGTCAGCCACAAACCAGTAACAAAAAGCACTACCAGAAGATAGCTTTCAATTAAAAGGGTGCAATTGCATATATTCCTTCTGAACTGAATAATATTATGAAATTAAGATATTTGGCAAAATATAGATCAGGGTGGCTCAAAAGATTGATCAATATTTTACCAAAAATCTCACTTTCATAATATTATACAGTTTGGAAGGAATATGTGCATTTGCATGCTTTTTATTGCAAGCTATCTTCTGGTAGTGCTGGCTTATTTGTTGCTCTCTATCACATCTCTGTCTTGTTTGGTGCCACACCCGGTGTCAGCAAAGAGGTGTCAATACATGGATGTTCCACTGAGGTTAATAGAAGCTGGTCAAAACATCCCAGAATTGCCAAATGCCAAAGTGTAGAGAGAAATATCTCCCCATCAGCAAACAGCAGAAACCATAAGGAAGCATGAAATACCTTCCTGGTACAGTGTCTATTTTAGGACAAGATCATATATCAAAGTCAAACCTCAGAACCTCTGTCTGATACTTGACTCTGACTCTGATACATAACTCTTACAAATGACAAATATGTTGATTTATTTATTTGTTTCAATGAGTGAAAAGTGGGGTGGTTCACATTTTTTATTTTAAAACTGATTGCTTATACTATATACTGCAATAGCCTCTATTCTCAGATATGGTGTCAGGATGGGGTTAATTGAAAATATTTTTTAGTTTAACTTCCAATTTTAATTTCCGAGTGAAACTGCAGCTGTAGCTGGATAAACCTGAGAAATTATGCTACAAAAAGTCTTGAGTAGACTCAGCGTGTGACCTATACACCCACACTTTCTGACTGGAGTCACATGGTATGTGTAGTAGTAATCAAGTAGAGGATGATTTATCACTGATAAAAGCCATATATTTTTCCCATTGATGTCCATCGGATTTGCAATTTGAGGCATCAGAAGTAAAATATTTAGCTTCGTAAGAAGTAAAAACAATTCTTGGTGTTAAGAAATCTTTTTCTGATTTAGTCACAAAATTGCAACTTGTCCTGCTTTGAAGATGGAGTCAATCAGTATAAAGAAATGGAACCATAGGAGAAATTGCTGATAAGAAACTGAAAAAGTTTGTTCAGAAAAGTTTTCAAGCAAGAGTTACAGCTTGTAATGTAAGTAATTGTTTTCTTTGAAGCTAGAAGACTTGAATCAAGTAAATATTACACATGTATTGGTGGGGTAAATCTGTTTCGTACCTAAGACCAGCAGACCGGAATCAGTAGGCGAACAAATAAAAATCTACTGTAACTTATTCGGATGTGTCATGTTCTCCAAACGTTGCATTTCCAGGTTGACCTCCTGTAGTATAATGCAAAACATATATTTAGTCTCTTTCATTTTAATTCTATTACCTGTGGTTATGACTAATGTTCAAAGTAAATAGCACATCCTGAAGGGTTATTCCTATTTTAACAAGATATCAAATATCCTGTAAAAGATATAAAATATAATTTAAAGGCACCGTTACACGCTATGATATCGTTAACGATATCGTTGCAATGTCACTGGTTTTGTGACGTTGCAGCAACGTCGAAATGACATTGTTGCGTGTGACATGTATCAATGACCAATGATAAGTTCGTTGATCGTTGATCGTGGAAGAATGGCCAGGATCATTTTTCTTATTGTTGGGTTTCCCACTAGGCGGCCAGCATCGGCGTTTATGACAGCTGGAGACCAACGATCAATGACCTTGCAGCGCTGCCCGGTACACACTGGGAGCTGTAACCAGGGTAAACAGCGGTAACTAAGCGCAGCGCTCTGCTTAGTTACCCGATGTGTACCCTGGCTTACCAGCATTCTTGCTGGTCGCTGGTAAGTCTGCCTGTGTGAAAGCTCACCAGCGATCAGATAACGATGTCCCAGCGACCCCCATCGTTGGTCGGATCGCTGGGACATTATAGCATGTAACGGGGCCTTTATTGTGCCCCAAGATAGCTGAACATTGTATTCTCATCAATCAGTTATCAGCTGTGGGATTGTTCAGTTCTTCTCCAGCGCCACCGCAAAAGAGAATGAGCGTTACAATGTTCCCATGCTAAGCAGGTCCTCCTCAATGGAAGATAATGGGTCTGATTTGCTAAGATTGGTACTTTATATGCCAGTCGTAACAAGGAGCTACCAGGAATAAAAAGTGCTAGTTTCATTAAGAGGCACATGCATCTCCATATACTTCACAAGTCCAGGACTGGAGTAACATTTCTATCAGAAGAAATGCCATCACTATTGAAGAATTAAATGGATGGGCATAGTTATGAATAGGGATGAGCAGACCTGTGAAAGTTCGGATTCTTGGGGTTCAACCGGATTTTTTTTAACATTTTTGTTCTCGATTCAAACTTGACCCAAACCTCATTGGATTCTCTGATGGGCAGATCGCTCTTGCCCTCATACAGCCAGTCACAAGCAAAGCACTTGCAGCGGATGGAGGGCAAGGTTTGGTCATTTTCATTTCTTTGTACACACTACATCCAATAACTCTGATTTTACCACCAGTGTGAGCTGAACACTGTAAGCGACTTGCCCTGGGTCGAGCACCAAGCGTACCTGAGCACAGTGATGCTCGTTAAAGAGGTTTGCATACAAAAAGCACCGGAACTCCAAACCTGAATACTGAAAAAAGTTTTAAAGTCTGTGTCCGGTACTAAGTCCGAACTTTAAAGCCTGGTTCACTGATGCCTAGTTATGACAAGTCCTATCCGGTTCATGCCGCTTTAACAGGCTTAAGGGTGTGAAAGCACCAAAAGTCGCAAATATTTGTGGAACATTCTGTTGCGCAAAACTAGCAACTTGAAAGGTGGTTTACAACAGAATACTGGCATAAACACTTCAATAAATTAAGGTGAATGTAGCTGCTCTCGGTGATGATCTCTAGGTGATGATGGATGAGGTCCTGAATGTGGGATCTCTGTTGTCCATGAGCGTTTTAACACTGTTTTTTATAGCATTCTGCTGATACGTATCACAACCTTTTTTGTTTTGCCTGAAAACAAGTAACAAACCAACATCTGGCATGATAAAGGCCAATAATAAACTTGACTATTACATGAAGAAAATATTACACAGTGTGTCAATTACCCATCATAAGCTACAGCCACAAAGAGTGCAGGTTTATGGACGGTTATATAAAAGTATAATTGAAGTTTAAAGTACAATTAAAATAACCTGGGTGAATAAAAGTGTTAACAAAGCATCTTTAACAGTAATAATATAATAATAATAATAATAATAAAAAAAAAAAAGAAAAAGTAACTGGCTTCAAAATAATACTGTAGGCTAAATCATTTTATATACCAGTTTTAAATGGATATGGCAGACAGGAATGTAAAAGGAAAAAAAAAGATGAGGGAAACAATAAAAGGAAAGAGAGGAAAAGAGTTAAAGAGTAGGTAGTTGTCAATACAAGAATATTATAGCTTTTTTGTGACAAAAATGCTGTTGCCAGTCCATTGTGTAGCTCAATAACCTATTAAATACATTACAAGTAGAACATTTTCCCAGTTTTGTGATTTTGCATTTTAGGGGTAACTTTCTTTTTTTCAATTGGGGGGTAGAAGAGTAAGGCTATTTTGCCATAAGCTATTCTCTATCACAGGGGTCGCCAACCTATAGTTCAGGAGCCACATGTGGCTCGCGGGCCTGTGATGTGTGGCTCACAGCTGTCTTTCAGCTTAGTGCTTTAGTACCAGGTTCAGCAAACAACTATGAAGAACAGGTCTCCATATAGTGACATTTGTGAGGAACCCCTGGATCTTTCTGTACTGCCTCATTGTGATTTTTGTGGAAAAGCGTGAGCTGATATTATACTGTAGTGGGGGCTCTGGGTGTGGATTGGAGCTGAATGTGGCCCGATTGGAGCTCAATGTGGTTCTCAATGTTAAAAAGGTTGGGGACCTCTGCTCTACAGGAAGGAAACACATGAAATAAGCATGTATGAAGAGAAACCGGGACCTTAGCCACTTGGAATAAAATAGTCTCATTTGTGAAAATAATATAGATATGTATCAGTTAGTAAATATATCTACCGATCAACAGGTATCAATGATGTATGCAGTATAAAACATACTAAAATACTACATATATTGTATTTAAAACAAAAAATAATGCATGTGTTATGTGTGTTTCTTTTTAGTATCCATGTTACCATCCATGTGACGAAATGGAAAAGGTTAATGCAACCAAGTTTTGGGAAACACTTCGTGAAGCTTTTACAAAAATAAATAACTATCCTTCCATCAAAGGCTAAAGCTTAAATAATTATCTATATTGGTATTTAATTTATTCATTATTTATTTTTCTATCTTAAATATTTTTTCAATATGAAAAAGTTTTACTTCATTGGAAGATATCTCAGGGTGATATTAAAATGGACTCTTGACAATAGGAACAAGGAATTGTGAAATATTATTTAATTTATACTTTATTATTGTATGTTACTTTTTTTTACTATTAAAATGGTTTGCTTAATGTGAAAATATCTTGGGTTATGCTGCTGACAATACGGAATTTTTATTATTCTCTACTCTAATGTTGTCATAGAATTAGGAGCCATCCAACCGGCTATGTATGAGAACCTGAACATGTGTCACGTGCTGACTGCTTTACAGTCCATGTGTAATGCTGCTGTAGTTTAAATCAGAGTATATTTCCTTTGACACATCAGGAATTAATGCCAGAAGTTGCTGTTGTCTATGTTTAGGTGGCTCTGCAGGTGGGGGGGAGGGGTCAGACTATTCAGTTCTCCACTCCTTCAGCCTTTAAGTAGTTCCACTTCCTCCCACTAGGCATTGCTGATAGATTTTATTCACTATAAGGACCTCGAGTAGTGAAGATGTGTGTACTGTTCATGGTGGTGCTTTCTGCTGTTTCCTTAATCTGTAAGAGTTGCTGTGTTTCCCAGTCCGTGGGTGGAGGAGAGGGCTTTTAGCCTAGGGCTGATTAGTAACATAGGGCAAGGGTGGCAACCCAGATCTCTTCACCTTTAGAGGTACGTCTGGGAGCAGGGTAATCTAGCGACCCCAGTGTAGGGGTCAGACTAGTTCCCCTTACCTCCTTTAGCCCATCTTACCATCCTGCTTCCTAATTCCCTTACTGCTATACCATCCCTCGTGACAACATGTAAATGAGAATCTCAAATCAAGTTGGATATAATTCTGTTGGTCCAGAGCTGAGTTCATCCATTTCAATCTTCTAGTCATAATGAAAAGTATTTCAGCAGGGTATTTTATTAGAAAAATGGGTGGCTCCATTATTTAAAGTGTAAAGACCTGCTGAATCATTGGTACTTTACTGCAGCATTCAAGTCTCTAAGAAGCCATTCATTTTAAGATATGCCAGAAAGAGGATACATGTGGTAACCTTTGAGGCACTGAAATTAAAAGCGTTATCCAATATTGGTAAGCACTTAAAATAAAAACAGAGGTATATACACCATCCAACGCTCTCAAGGGACAGCGTAAAGCCCCCGTTACATATAACGAGATCATTTGCGAGATCGCTGTAACGATCTCGCTAAGTGTGACACTTAGCAGCGATCAGGCCCCTGCTGTGAGATCGCTGATTGTTACTAAGTGCTCTGGGTCATTTTTTGGTCGTTGCGCTCCCGCTGGTCAGCATGCATCACTGCGTGTGACAGCGAGAGACCAACGATCAGCAACCTCACCGGCTGGTAACCATGGTAAACACCGGGTATCTAGGCAGCTCGTGCTGCCTAGATACCCAGTGTTTATCATGGTTACCAGCGCTAAGCAGGGAGGATGCTGGTAACTATGATAAACAGCGGGTATCTAGGCAGCGCGCGCTGCCTAGATACCCGGTGTTTATCATAGTTACCAGATTCCTCCCTGCTTAGCGCAACCTGTAAGCAGGGAGGACGCTGGTAACTATGATAAACACCGGGTATCTAGGCAGCACGTGCTCCCTAGATACCCGCTGTTTATCATAGTTACCAGTGTCCTCCCGCTTCCAGCGATGTGGAGGTGGCTACCTGGTCCCTGAGGAGATCTGCCTGTTTGACCGCTCCCCAGCGACCAGGTAAGGACGCACCAACGATCCCTACAGGATCGTTATCATTTTCAGGATCGCTGTTGCGTCGTTGTGTGTGACAGGAGCTTTAGGCCAATGACTAAATGAGCACATCATTATATGTTTCTCAGCACAAAAGATGAACTCTTTTTCAAACAACTCTTGGAATTATGGGGTGGAGTAGCATACTGTACAGTAGCCGGACCCCTCCATTTTCCATTCCAGGGATACTAAGAGCTTGGGGTTACATTGATTTTTCCATGGAACCAGTGATACAGCCATTTCTCCTAAGTGTCCCAAGAGCTCAGATGTCATTGGTTGCCAAATGTAAAGGTAGCTGCTAGCATTGGATCTTGATGATTTGCATGCCCAAGTTCATAATGTGTGGTAGAACATTCCTCAGAAAACAAAACCTTTGCATGCTATCAGTTAGTTTATGTAAGAGCATGGATTTCTGCATGTGGTGCTTATATTCGGTACTGAAAGTTTATTTGTTTATTTTTTTCAAAATTTGTGTATCATTAAATATGTTTATCCATCCTGTGATTCACAAAGTTTCATGACATTTTCTTCTTGGTGTTGAAATTTCCATATTGAGATGTGTAATATTCCAACTACTGTGTATATCATAGAATGTGTAACATATGATAGTCAAGGAGTTGCTTTAAAAATCAGACATATTTTGTCACCTTAGGATCACATAGCCTAGAGTGTTTGTATAGAGAGCAGACGATGTGATGCTCCTGTTCTACAATGGGGATATCTTGAGCATTTCCTTATAACACCAACATTTCTCAGCCTTTCAAGAACTTTAGATAATATTATAATGCCCCAAAGTTTGGGATTACAAACATTTTTTTACAGTGTGAATTGTTCATAAACTGTGAATTTAAATACTTGAATTGATGCACCACCATAGTAGCTAGTCAGTGAAGTAGCAGAGGCCAACATAGAAGAAATGTTTTTGAAAAAAAGAGAGCACATTATTCTGTTTACTCTCTAATAGGAGGAATGCTCTGGTCCACATATTCACGCAACTGTGCTAGATGTCAGAGAATCCCAGAGATGAGACTCAGGAAGGCCAAGAAGCAGATATGAAACTGATCAACAACCTACATGCAATGAAGAACAGTAGATACTAGGATTTGGAGGCCCCCTGTAGTGTATCAACCCGTGTATCAACCCCGTATAGAGTGGAAGATATTTAAGCCCCCGTCACACCAGGCGATGGGGCTGGGGATGTCGGCGGCAATTGGTGGGTGCGCGCACGTTTTCGGCGCCCGCCAGCGTTGCCATTCCCCGTTTACACGGGGCGACATCTCCAGCCCCGCGCCGGCGACCTGACAGGTGGCATTGCTGCCGGGGTGTCTGAAAACCCCAGCGGCGATGCAGGACAATGGGAGCCTATGGCTCCCATCGCCTAACAGGTCGCCGGCGCCCGGTTACATGGGGCGATGTGTGCACATCGCCCCATGATGGTTGCCTGGTTTCAGAGCACTGCGCTGAAACCAGGCGACCAGCCGACACCGCCGACATCGCCCCTTTACATGAGGCGACGTAGGGGCGATGTTGCCGCCAATAGGCCACGCCCTCACATCACCTCTGTAATCGGCGGCGATGTGGCCCCGTGTGACGAGGGCTTTAGGAAAATATGCATTTAGTTCAGTCTTCTAGGTTAACCATCCGTTCCTACCGACAGTCCTGGCACAGTACTGCATTCCCATTTATTTGCAGTATGTTTATTTCTGCTGCTGTTATTGGAACTCGTCTTAAAGCACCACTATAGTAGTTTTTTTTAATTGTATTGCTGTAATGGTGCTTTATAAATAAGTCCCCTGCCCCTAGTTATACTCACCTTCCGTCATGTTCATCTTTTTCAAGCAGTGCTACGGTTAGTCTGCACGGTAAGAGACCTGCCAGCAGCTATTCATAAAGTACGTCGAAGGTCACTGTTCAATACATTTCTGTGCGATTCTCATTCCAGCTCTCATAGAGAGGTATTGAGTGCTTGTGACATAACATTTGACATCAGAAGTTATGGGCACAAGATGGCATTGTGGAAAAGAAGCAGCACCACAGAAGGTTGAAAACGCCAAAGAGTGAATTTAAGACTAGGGTCAGGGGGTTTATATTTAAAACACCACTCCAGCTCTGAAAAAAAAACGCTATATTGGTGCTTTAAGAAAAGTACATCTGTGATAATCAGATGTGTAATCATCATCAGCTGCTATTTTATATCTACTGCTGTTTAAGAAAGTTTACTTCTGTTTTACAACACCATACCTGCTGACTCTTATGTTTGCTCCCCATTTAAAGGAACACTAATTGCCGGCTTCACCCCCACACACTCGCTACTCGCTACCCTTTGCCCACCACTAACTACTATACGCACCGGACACAGACACTGCTAATAATATCAGATACAACCCATGCCCAAATGTATAGGGTTTCCTGCACAATGGACTATAGACAACTTTTGGATGAAAGATGGATATGTCTCCTGACTCTTCAATACATGGAAGCACTCGCTCTGCCAAGCGATCCTGTGTTCTCTGTGTCAGTGTCAATGCTCAACTCATCTGGCAGTAGCTTTTCCTGCTGAGTTAAAAAGGGGCAAAAAACGATGTCTTTTCATCATACAGCCGACAAAAAAAGTGGAATAAAAGGCAATCAACAAGTTGTATGAAAATATAGATTGTATCAGTGAAACAGTCATCTTGTCTCCCAAAAAACAGCCCTCATACAGCTGACATCAAAAAAATAAAAAAAAACTATAGTGGTCAAAATAAGGCTATGCAAAAAGCATTTTTTTTTCTATAAAATTGTTTTTAATGTGTAAAAGTGGCAAAACATAAAACAACAATATACATTAAATGCAGTATTGTTGCAATTGTACTGACAAATGTTACCACATGGTGAATGGCATAAACAAATTCCTGAATTGGTGCTTCTTTTTGATTCTTCCTCAAATAAAGCAGAATGTAAAGCAATCAAAAATTGTTATGTGCCCCAAAATGATACCAATGAAAACTCCAACTCATGCCAGAAAGAACAAACTTTCACATTACTCTGTTGGCAGAGAAAAACTATAACCTTCAAAATATGGTGATTCAAAAAACATTTATTTTGTAAAAAAAAAGTATTTTTTACTGTAATGGTAGCCAATTCTAAAAAACCTACATAAATCTGGTATCGCTGTAATCATACTCACCTGAGGAATAAAGCTGCCTAATCTCTAACACCTCATAAAGACCGGCGTAAAAAATAAAAGCAATTCTTCATCTTCTGTTCGTTCGTTTATAATGCCTCTAAAAAATCGCAGTAAGGCTCGGCTCACATTTATTTATCCTGTGCTCTACGCTTACATCGGTGATTACGTCAGGAATAAACAGCTGAAAAGAAGAATGGACGCACAATAGTGTGTATCTGTCAGCAAAAAGTCTGTAAATAAATGGTGGATTTGCTCACCTGTCGCAACCACCCTTTGCGCCTGTGAAAACTTAAGATGTCAAGCTTTCTTCGCGGTCTGCAGCATTCCTCCCTCCAGTAGTAGTCCAGGAAAATAGATATAAGAATAGGTATTTGTGGCCGCGCTCCTGCTCGAACAAAATCCAAGAGTCAAGAATTTATTGTACATCTTATTGGTGTGGCATTACTGAGGAAGGGGTTTTCCCCGAAATCGTAGAAATAAATACCACCATATGAATTCAAATAATCCTTGACTCTTGGATTTTGTACGAGCGGGAGTGAGGCCACAAATCCCTATTCTTATATCTACTTTCCTGATCGGTGATTATGTGTAAATCTCTAAAAAATGTGATTCAGACAAAATTGCCAATGGAAAATTCACTGTAATGAGACAGAGGGAGTCACTTTGAACTCCTCTCTGGCTTGTGATCTGGAGGTGTCCATCTTTTTAGGAGTGCACAATAGTGTGGTCAACAACAGTGTTGTGCACCTTTAAAAAGATGGACACCACTAAACAGAGGCTAGATGAAATCCTGAGTAACTCTGCTGCCTCATTTGTGAATGCATCTATCGGGGATTTCACCTGATTCACGTATTTCGGAGAAGTAACTGGAAACCTTAAAGTATGTGCTCATCATAGAGCACAGGATAAATGTGAACTGTTCCAAAATGTTCTGTACCCAAATTTTCCACATGTAGCATTCAACTCAATCCACAAAAAACAAGTCCCACCAAGGTCCTTCATCTGTGAACAAAAATATTAGGGGCTTCCACATTACTAGTAGTACAAAGGCTCTGAAGAAGTGCTATGGTTCACCCCCCCTCCCCCCAAAAGAAAAAAATCCAGCAAAATCTGCATTCCCAAATTTAAATGCCCCGTCACAATGTGCCAAGACAACATTTAGCATCCACATGTTTGGCATGTAGTGGGTTGAGCCCAGTTAATTTATGGGGTATGTGTCTCCAGATGCCCAAGTTGAGCACAATGTACTGTCACTGCAATATACTGGGCAACACAAGTGCTTATTTGTAATTTTTAATTCTTTGACATTCACTGCGTTTGACTCCATGGGTGTGTGGCGCCCTGTGACCAGGTGGCCACAGAGAAGAACTGCAGCTGGGATTGGAAGGTTGGTCACCTTGCACCAACACCCCACACACACACTCCGATTCTAAGACTAAATCACTTCATGTCAGGTGGGAGGAGCTACGTGGAGTGTGGAACGTAGTACAGCACCCGGAAGGGGTGGAGAACTGGAGTAAAACACAGGAACACTAAGTTGGGGGAGAATCTGGAGAATCTAGAGATTCAAGAGAAAAGGTTCCCTGGAGTGTGGTGAGTGGGAAGCATCCCCAAGCAGAAACACCCATCAGCTAATCAGTGACTGAGACCAAACTGAGAATAGAGGGGCCCCCGTCTTGCCCCGGGAACCCAGGCTGAAACTAAAGAAGGATGAAGGAGCCACGTGTGCCCGACAGACCCAGGACACTGTTGGCTGGGCCAAAGAACCAGAGTGCCGACTCTGTAGATGTGGCCCGGTAGCTTTAAGCCCCAACCACAAAACCCTGGTGGGGTACGGGAACTCTATGTCCCGGAATCTAACAACCAGTGCGATGAAGGAGAAGGCCATCGTACTAGGGCTAGTAACCCATGGAGAGGAAAACTAAAGGGCCCGAGAGGTACTCTGAGGGGGGAGTGACGCAGATGAACTGTCCCGGCTGCAGTGAGAACCTAAGGCTGTAAAGAGCTGCTGTGTGAGCCCAAGTCTGTTGTAACTTCTGTGAAAGCACTGTGAAGCTGTTGTGAATTGTGCTGCTTGAATTAAGAGCAAAAGCCGGTAAAGCCCAGTACGGTGTGGACCTAGTTTGTTTCCCAACAGGAGGACACCACGACGAAGCTGAGACTGTGTATGCTGCCTGAAGGTACTGGGAACTTGTCACTCTTGCACTTCATTACACCTTCAGATGCCCTGGGGACCAGCCCTACCCGTAGAGGGCTCACCATCTAGCTGCATCTACCATCACCCCAGCGGCCCTTGATTGCAGCAGTGGCTCATCTCTCCACACTACGGGTGGTGTCACGATTTATTCTTTCAACAAGACTTTAATTTACAAACTCTCCCCTTTTATTTGACCGCCCGGGATCACGAAGCTGGGTCACATCACCGTAACTATCCCAATCAGCCCAGACGACGTCGAGAGTACCCGGTTACGAGTACCCCACAGTCCCAACGGGCAACTCAGGTGTTTTCCAGAGACAGAATAATCACTATACAAGAGGGGTGTAATTTCCAAAATGTGTTCACTTGTTGATGCTTCAACTGTTGGGGCACTTAGGTGCTCTGTAAACAGGGTCCGCAAACTATTCTAGGGAAATTTGTGCTCCAAAAGTCAAATGGCGCTCCTTCTCTCCTGAGCCCTGTGATGTGGCCAAACAGTACGGTACAGTCACATGTGCAGTATTGCCACTGTGAGGAGAAATTGTGTAATACATTATGGTGCCTTTTGTATCTTCATATGACCCCTTAAGAAAATTGAAAATCTGAGGCTAAACCAACATTTTAGTGGTAAAAATGTAATTATTTTTTCTGCCCCAACTAACAACATAAAATATGCTGACTACACCCCTAGTTGAGGTGTATAGTTTGTAAAATGGGGTCACTTGTGGGGGATCTTAAAAGCAGTTCCCGGTTACTTGGAGGGTTTTTTCTTATTAGCCCTTATAAAAATTAAAAACTTGGGGCTAAAACAACATTTTAGTGAAAAAAATGTTATTATTCATTCTTCCCCACCAAACTGTATAAAATTTTGTTGGACACCTGTGATGTCAATATGCTCCCTGAACTCCTTGATGAATTAATTGAGGGGTATAGTTTGTAAAATCGGGTCACTTATTGCACACTACAACCTTAGATGAATTTTTTGAGACGTGTAGTTTCTAGAATGGGTTAAATCTGGGGGTTTCTGCTGTCTTTGTATATAAACTAGATCCTTAATCTAATATATAAAGCTGAATGTGTGTATGTGTGTGTGTATGTCCGGCATTGGCATCTACACCGTCACAACTACAGCCACAAAATTTTGCATAGTCACATGTCTGGACCCCGAGAGCGTCATAGGCTATGTTGTGAGGCGAAATTTTAACCCGGCGCGTTCCAGTTCACCAAACAATTTTGCCCCTATCTACATAATGGAGAGAAAGTGACAGTTACCAGTTGACAGTTGTGAATGAGAGGGGCTTAATGACAGCACCAAAGACTAACAGCATATACCAGCATTCAGTCACTAAGGTGGGGCCCTGACATGGAATATTCACCACGCACGGGGACATATATACACACCACATGTACACAAAGAGTAACAGCTAAGGTGGAGCCCCAACATTGGATACTCACCACGCACCCGAACACAAACACACCACACCACAAAGAGACATACACAACACAGAGACACACACCACACAGACACCCCCACAGGGACACAACACACACATACACACCCTATAGGTACACATGCACTCACCCCACAGGGACACACACACCACAGGGACATACACACCCCACAGGGACACAGAGACACACACACACCACAGGAACACACAGACCCCATAGGGATGGACACACACCACAGAGACACCTCTCCTCCCACAAGGACACACCACAGGGACCCCCCCACAGGGACACACGCACACCACTGGGACACACACACACCCCAGGGACACACACACCACACAGACAGACACAGATGTGCACAAATCGTCTCACACAACTCGCCTCATACTTCTGGTATCTTTAATTTCCAAAAATAAACATCTGATTAAAAACAGCCAATGTGCAACACATGTGCCATATAGGGAATTAAACAATTTCAGGGAAAGTCGGTGTTTTCCGGTCCGCGCTGCCAGGTTCATTCACATCAAAGAAAACCAATAATCGATGTTTAGATCCAAACCTTCCTTTATTCTCCTCCTACGTGTTTCAGTGCCCACCTGGCACCTTCATCAGATCCCTGGGCAGCAGCCATCAGGATACTAACCTATGAGCCTTCAAACCAGTTGTGGGTCACACAACTGGAATAGGTGAGTGGATTGCCTTTTCACCACTTTACGTTCTAGTGTCGAGTGATAAGGGCACTATTGCGCCTCTTGTCCCCCCCCCTTTTTTTTTGTCTTTGATATAGGGAATTAAGGCAGATGTCAGTCACATGACCTGTCTTTTATGTGTATGTGTGAGGTAATATATACTGCCCGGCCGGGGGGAGGGTTTACTGTTGGCTGGAGATTTATTAGGCTGCCTATAGCAACCAATCACAGCTCAGCTTCTATTTTCCTACAGGTCATTAATATGACATATTCAAATTCTATTTTGTTATAGTTAACAGCAGTTATTTATTAACCCGGGCGTAGCCGAGTAGTACAGCTAGTAACAGCTATAATAGTAACCAGGGAGACATCTACAGGCTCAGAAATCGATGATCCCAGGGAGATTCTCCAAGAATATAACAAGTACATAAAAACCCATAAATAAATAAAATTATTTTATTAAAAACAATTAAAAGGTGAGGTATAAAATATGCAAAGTTTAAAGGACAAGGGCATGTCAGGGGCTCTTCAAACGTGACATGGCATCCACTATTGACTCACCCAGGGCAGGGTACTCAGATCTCAGGCACAGTTGGGAGGTCACGGGTGGCTGCCTGATGCTGTGGCCCTGGTGGTCAATGATAAAGGGGGAATTATTTACAAGGATTCTTGAAATAAAGAAGGCGGCACTCACCGGTCTGTTGCTGTGCTTTTATTCAGGGTGCAATATTCACATGGTGCAGGGAGGGGGGGTGTATAGCTGAGGTGACGACGGGACCGTTTCGCGCAGCGTGCGCTTCCACGGGTCACTGGTGACCCGTGGAAGCGCACGCTGCGCGAAACGGTGCCGTCGTCACCTCAGCTATACACCCCCCCTCCCTGCACCATGTGAATATTGCACCCTGAATAAAAGCACAGCAACAGACCGGTGAGTGCCGCCTTCCTTATTTCAAGACTATATTGTATGTTGCCTAGTGACGGGCACCACCTGGCCGAACACCGGTCGCTCCAGAGTGCTCTGTCCGATAAGCCGGCAGCATTGGTGCCCCTGTTCCTTCTGTGTTTTGATTTACATGGATTATGTACAAGTTTGTCATGATGCCACCTGCAGTACCTGGTGAGATGTCACCAGCGCCGCTACAGTCCTCCAGTGGTCGATGGTATTGCGGCAATAATGGTGTAGTCCTCCGCAGGCATGACTGGACTGCCGGGGGCAGCGATTCTGTGGAAGGAATCAGTCTATGCTAGGAAAGATGCAGCAGAGTCGACAAGTCACTGCTCCAGGTACTTTACTGGAACTCAGCAGTCATTACAGTTCACAGTGCAGTATGATGTTATCAGACAAATGGTTACAGGTGGCTGCAAGTTGATTTCTGTAGGTAGGCGGAACCTTGTATATGCCTTTCTTGTTCCTCTTGTTCCCTCGCATCCCACTAGCGGGGTGGAGCCTGATTTCATAAAGATTTAGCCTGACCTCCTGCTGTCTCTCTTTACCTCCCTTTTGCTCCCGTCGGGTGTACCTTCTGTTGAACACTGCAGCTCCTGTGACTCTGTGGCCTACCATACACAGCGGCTCGCCAGCAGCATCTGGTTCCCCTCTAATGCGTGCTTTAGGAGTCAGGGCCGTATCTAGATATACCCCCGTTCTACAGATTTTCGACAGGCCGTGAAGGTTTCTGCAGGTGCGGGCTCCGGTACCCGGTTTCTTACTTTGAGCGGACTGCCGCCCAAGTTTCTTGCTCCTTTCTTCTCTGTCTGGGATCTGTACTCGTTTCCCTGGGTCCCTCAGCCGAGGAGACCCTCCTTCGTGCTGGGTGAGCCTGTCCCAGACGCTCCTTATCTGGTTCAGACCCACCATCTATCTCACCGTCCACCAACCCCACTAGTTCCCCCTGGAGGTCACTATATACCCTCCCGGCGTCCCTTCCACTGACTATTCTAGTGTGGGATGTGGGTCTTTGGTTCCGCCTACTGTCCATAAATCCACTTGCAGTGGGGTGACTACACCGCTTTTATGGGTGTAGTACCCCTTTTGTGGCACCTACATAGTGGGGCACCACATACCCCCTTGATGGAACATACTCGTCCGCGAGCATCACACTTGCCTAACGGGAAGTGAAAAACATTTTTATATATATATTAATACTAACGGGTAACTATATACAGTAAGCAAGCTTAGATTTCTTCCCATTTCTGGAGGCCCATAACTTCTAACGTTGCACATATAAACAATGCACATTATTCACCTCGGCCCAACTGGACCGGTACTAGGTATGCGGGCTCAGCGGTAATCTCTAGTCCAGCACAGTCCAGTGTGTGTTATCACCGCTGGGCCGCTATTCATAGCACACATCATTGTTCAAAAAGGGGCAGTTCAAATAAGAGTCTTTAGGGTCGACGGGGACACACTCTTCATTAAGAGGGAAGGGGCTTGTTACTGGTAAGGTGAGGGGCTATGTACAGGGGCAATGTCTCGCAACGGGAGTCTATTGCAATAGGAAAAAGTCATTATTCAACGCGGGTGATACGGATGGCGAACCAGCCTAATGGGCCGAGGTAATGCTCATAAGTTACCTGTTCTCCTCTGTAAAGATCGCATCGGGGATGTCCTTTTCGCAAGAATGATTCCACATCCCGCTGGGAAAAGAATACATTGTCAAAAAGTCCTGGCTCCCTCAGGAAACCCCATCCATCTTCCTCATAAACAGTTCCAGATTTCTGCAGTTCAATGGGAAGTGGGGGCTGAGCTCGGGTTTCATCCCGTAGTCTCCTTGTGGCTTCTTCTCTTTGGTATCAGTCCTCGCATTGCCGTTGCATCGCCACCTGAACTCGATCATCCAGGGCTGGCCAGGTGCTCTGTAGAGGCTGGTACTGTGGGGATGGTGAACTGCTGCTGGATACCTTCGGTGTTGTACGCATCTCCGCGGAACTTAGAATGGCGGGAACTCCTCGCTGGTGCCACTGTCATGTGGTCCACCAGGCTGCTTCGGGAGTGCTCCCTCCTGAAGCTCCATCCGGCTCCTCGTCGTCGTCGTATAGCTCTTCAACTTCCACGTCTGGTGCTGTGGGTGATTGAGCTGCCTCCAGCCGGAGACAACTGCTGGCCCGGGACGGTGGTGGCGTCGGGGGTTCGGTTTGGGTCCCCGAGTCCCGGGTCTGGACGGGTGGTGGTAAGGAGGTGCGGTACTCCTCTACCGCTCTTTCTGCAATCGCTGCCTCTCGTGCCTCGAGGGCCGTCCTCCTAGCAGACAGCTCGAAGGTCCGCTCGGCACTCCACTGCCGACACACCCAAGTTAAAGTCTGCTCCATTTCTTGGCGGAGCCTGGTAAAAGCATCCCGCCAGTAATCAGCGACGCCTTCTATGGTTAAGAGGGACGCCGCTGCTGGGTCGCCTCGCTCGGCGTGGGTCTGCTCCTCCAACTCCCGCAAAACGTCTCTCCACCGGGGTGCTGCCATGCTGCCGGGTACGAAGGAGTCTAATGGCTTCTGTCCTTCTTTTCCAGATTGTCCAGCTATGGGCGGGCACTCCCTGGGAACTTCCTGTGGGCCGCCACCCTGATTGATTGATGGCAATTGGGGAGGCCACACTTTTTGGCCCCTCTGTCTAGGCCTTCCTTCTTCTAGGGGCTGAGGCAGGCCCCCGGGGATGCACATGGTGTTTAGTACATGGCTACGGCGCCATCTGGGGTCCTTGTGCAATAATGACGAGAACCCATTTTTGGCGCTTAGCAATGGTGGAAAAAGTCAGTTTTAAGTCCAAATTCGTAGGCGCACAGTACCCAGTGGTACTGGGCATGAGATCCTGTTCATGACGCCAAAGTTGACTCACCCAGGGCAGGGTACTGAGATCTCAGGCACACTATCTATTCCAGCCAAAATAGCGCTCCAAAATTCAAATACAGCTCCTTCCCCTTCGAGCCCTGCCATGCACCCAAACAGCAGGTTTTTTTCACTTATGGGGTATTGGTATACTCAAGAGGATTTTCAAAACAAGTTTGTGTGGTCCATTTTCTCCTAATAACCTTAAGAACATTTAATAATTTGGGGCAAAAGCAACATGTTTGTGGGAAAACTTTATTTTTCCAATTTCAGGGCTCAATGTTCCAAAATTCTGTGAAGCACCTGGGGGTTCAAGGTGCTCACCACACATCTATATAAATTCCACGCGGGGTCTAGTTTCCAAAATGGGGTCACTTGTGGGCGGTTTCCACTGTTTGGGCAAACAGGGACTCTACAAACGTACATGGCGTCCACTATTAATTCCAGCCAATTTTGCATTCCAAAAGTCAAAGGTTGCTCCATCCTTTCTGAGCCCTGCTGTGTGCTCAGACAATAGTTTTCCACTACACAAGGGGTATCAGCGTACTCAGGAAAAATTGTATAACAAATTGTATAGTCAGTTTTCTTCTGTGAATCCTGTGAAAAAGTTTTGTGGGAAAAAAGTAACATTTTCATTTTGTTCATCCATATTGCTTTAATGCTTGTGAAGCACCTAAATGGTTAATAAACTTCTTGAATGTGGTTTTAAACTGTTTAAGGGGTGCAGATTTAAAGAATGTCACCTTTTGGTATTTTTTATCATATAAGCCGCTCAAAGTCCCTTCAAATGTGATAGGGTACATAAAAAATAATGGTTTCTTAAATTTTGTTGGCAAAATGAGAAATTGCTGATATTCATTTAATTTTTCTAAATTCCTAACAAAAAAAATGATGCCGATATAAAGTAGACAAATTGGAAATGTTATTTACTAACTATTTTTTTTTTTACGTAACTGCGGTTTAAAGGCATAAAGATTAAAAGTTTGGAAATGGCAGACAAAAATGCACGATTTTAATTCCTATTGTCATCCTTTTTCATCTTTGTGTCATCCTTATGTCAATTTTTTACATCAGTATGGCATCTAATTTTTTCATATCAGCAATTAGTACAATTTACAAAACGAAATAGAGTTTTCCATTTAAATAATTGTGTGGCACCCCAGGGTCCGGTTGCCATAATAGCGTTTTCTCCTCCGGGGACCATGCTGTGCTTGGAAGCAAGGGAAGGTGCCCACACCAGGTGAACCACGCACACAATACCTTCCCAATGCCAGGCCAGAAGGGGGAGCTCCGAAACCCGATCCAAAAGGGGAGGTCCCTCCTATAAATTCTGGTCTGGGGGCAGGATTAGGCAGTTCAGTGCCTAGGAGAGCTGTGAAGAGGTCCCGTGGACTGGAGCAGAGTAAGGCTCATCCCGGGACAGACACTAGCCAGTGTTAGGGACCCGTAGGAGACGGTCTGAGGAAGTGGAGAAGCAGGTTTGGGAGTGGAGCCAGTGCCAGGCTCGCCCCAGTACAGAGCGCAGGAGCGGACACCGGAGTCCGAAATTGTGAGGGACTATAGGCCCAGCAGCCAACACCGGAGGGCGAGAGATTCCAAATCACTCATCCACCACGAGGCCCAGGAGACACAGCAGCACCAGAGAGCTCAGGGAGAAGCAGCCAGAGGAGAGTAAGCCAGAAAGGGCTCAAGCCACCTGTCATTCAGGCCAGAGACAGCACACAAGAGGGGAGAGGGTCGCAGCGTAGCTACAGGCAGCGCAGCGGGGAGGCCTCAGAACTTGCCAGGTGTGAAGGGCCTC
This sequence comes from Allobates femoralis, assembly GCA_033576535.1. NCBI lineage: Eukaryota > Metazoa > Chordata > Amphibia > Anura > Aromobatidae > Allobates > Allobates femoralis. The sequence continues at coordinate 544,253,829 of JARQOC010000004.1, forward strand.
AACTTGCTCCCAGGCTCCAGACCCCTAACATCTCTTGTGGACGGTGCCCTGGACGAACCTGCTACTTCTCCCAGTAAAGGTAATGGAGACTGCAACCCTTGTGTCTGTTGGTTATAGCACAACCGCCAAGTCCTGCACCCCCCATTGACCTACCACCGCCATAGACTCTAACAGTTGCCCTGGGGACTCACTCCTCCTGTGGGGAGCTATACCATCACAGCTGCAACTCCATCACCCCCAGAGGTCCCGGACTGCAGCAGCCCCCCCCTACTGGCCGCCTTCCACAGGTGGCGTCACGACAAATTCTTTATTTTTATTTTATTTTTGCCTTTTGCTTTCTATTTTTCCATTTTTATCCCCCCCCTTTTTACTGACTGCCCACTGGGGACCACGGACCGGGTCACGCCACCGTGAGATTCCACATCCCCGATGACTTCGAGAAGGCCCAGTTCTGAAGACTCCCTGGCCCCCACTGGGGCAAGTGAATTGCAATGTGTCTTTAAAAAAATCTGATAAAACATGGATAATCCATGTAGGAACTGATTTTTGGAGGGGCACTCAATTGAATGGCCAAGTTTCAAACTGAATACTTAAAGGGATCCTGTCACCTCCAGAACGCCTCCTAAGCTAGCAAAACATGTCCATGCAGCATCCCATCACTAATCTCACACTCCTTTTGTCTCCTAAAAGCATCCTGTGAAAGTGCATAAAAATGTTTTAATACTTACTCATTATTGATTATAATTAGCAAGGGCTATATTCTTTAGTCACCAGGTCGGGCTGTTTTGCAGCCTGAATGATCCACCCTCCCTCCCAGTGGTCTACTAGGCCTTGCTTCCACCTAGCCAGAATCCTACTCCACACTGATGAGGGGCAACACCCCGAAACAGCTGTCTGTGGATGGATACCTGGTCTTGGTATTCCCTTGTCATATCTCTAAGCTTGTAAAAGAGCTGGATATTGACTAAAAGGGCCACTTAACATGGTGGTTATGGTGTTCTCCGCAAGGAGCCACCCCTTGACTGGGTCCTTCCCTGGAAGGATATCTGGCTAGTCCTGTGTTTGAGACTCCTAACCGAGGCTCCACAGACTTATTTGCATGCTACATCTCTACCAGCAGATGTATGTATCAGCTGATAGAGATATAGCAGAGCTGAAGAAGATCTCCTGTAGACTACATCAGTTTTTTTCTTCAATAAAGATGGAGTCACTAATTGTGTTGTGTTTTATTTGTAATATAAATCTTTTTCCCTGTGTTGTTTTTTTTATATGATTACTAGAAATTCATGGCAGTCATGTCTAAAATTGGCATGACGCCATGAATTTCACGCTTAGGGCCAGCTGATAATACAAAGCTGGCCCTAACCCCATTATTACCCAGTGAGCCCCCGCACCAGTGCTCTGGATGAGCCACATACAATTGCTTCTATGAACACGCAATTTTCTGCACAGCAGCTTCCAGCCCTCAGCTGCCTAGCTGTACCTGGCTGGACACAAAAATAGGGCGAATCCCACACATTTTTTTTAACACACATTTTATGTGTTTGGGGTCTTATTTATATATATATATATATATATTTTTTTTTTTTAATGTATTTTTATTAAACGACGTGGGCTTCGTCCTATTTTTGTGTCCAGCCAGGTACAGCAGGCATGTACGGGCTACCCCCATCCACCAGCTGCCTATTTGTACCTGGCTGAGAACCAAAAATATAGGGAAGCTCTTTTTTTTATTTAATTATTTCACGAAATAATTTAAAAAAAAGACGTGGGATTCGCCCTATTTTTGTGTCCAGTCAAGTACAACTAGGCAGCTGGGGCTGGAATCCAAAGTGCAGGGTGGCCCAAGCTTTCTGCTCCCCTTCCCCCCCGCTGCAAGTAGCAGTCCGCAGACTCGCCAGAAAATGGCGCATTCATAGAAGCGCCATCTTCTGGCGCTGTATCCGGCTCATGCAGAGCACTGGTGCGGTGGCTCACTGCTTAATAATGGGGTTAGGGCCAGCTTTGTATTATCAGCTGGCCCTTAGCCCGAAATTCATGGGATCCCGCCAATATTAAACATGACCGCCATGAATTTCTAGTAATCATACAGAAAAAACACAACACAGAGAAAAATATTTTTATTACAAATAAAACAGAACACAATTAGCGAGTCCATCTTTTTTAAAGAAAAGAAACCCCCCTCCGACGTAGTCCAGGGTTGAGGGTCCTGTGACATCCAATTCGGATCCAATATCATCTGATAGGTTTGCCAGACGGCAAACTGATCAGATGATCAATATCAGGTTCAAGGACCTGAATGAGATGACAGATCAGCTGATTGTTTACCTGCAAACAATCAGCTGATGTGTCATCAGTAAAAAAAAAATCATACTCACCTCTGCAGACACGTCCGACAGCTGCAGCACCTCTCGGTAATCATCTGATGCTGTGTCCTCACAGCATCAGCTGATCGTCTGGGGGTAAAAAGCCGGCTTTATCCTGCCGGCTAGTTTAAATGATCAGCTGATGCTGTGAGGAGACAGCATCAGCTGATTACTGGGAGGTGCTGCCGCTGTCGGACGCGTCTGCAGAGTTGAGTATGAGGATTTTTTTATTTTCTTTTTACTTTTTATTTTGCTTAGCAGAAAATGTATGTGGCGCCCCTGTGACTAGGCGCCACAGGGTAGTATTACACTTTAATATAAAAATGTGTTTTTTCTTGTAAGTCATCAGCTCAAGGTTCACTCTATGGAGTCTGTTTTTACATCCACCTAGGACCACACCACTTAGAATAGGGAGGGCCGGTGATTTAGTAGGTCCCATAGGGGTGGGGGTGGAGGCTAGGATAGAGTAGTGGAAGAGAAAGTGACAGTTAGTCAGATGGTGCTGGGAAGGCAGGCAGAGAGGTCAGACCTGACAGCCCAGCTGACAGGAGGGAGCCCCATCTCTAAGTGGGGGCCCAGGACAGAAGGCAACGGACCAGGACTGGTTGGAGCCAGCTGGTCACGTTGGGGAAGCATCGGCAGTGCGGGTAGCTGAAGTAGTCAGGCGTTTACCACTGGCTATAGACCGACGAGCTGCGGGCCCAACATAACCTGGTTGCCGTACGCACCACAAGATACCTTGCCCCTCAGGACCACAATAGATCCAGGACCGCAGGAGTAACGGCCTGATTACCGATGTCGGGGGAGAGGACGACTCCTCTTAAATCCGGGAAAGGATAACCGTGCCTCAGCGAGGGAGATCAGGGGACTGGCGGGAGAGCTCTGCGAGGGTGGAGAGTAAGAAGGACAAGTTATCCCAGAAAGCCATAGAAGGAAGGACATCTAGAGACAACATAACAGGGAACCTGGAGCTGGTGACCGACCCCCGGTAAACCGGACTGCACCGTATACCATCATCATCTGCCGGTACTCATTAAAGTGGAGTAAAGCTGAACTGGGACTCTGTCATTCTTATTGTGGTGCCCGGAGGGCTCAGCATCAGCATCAGCTCAGCAGAGGGGTAAGAACTGCAGTACCAACATCTATTACTACTCCTCTCATCCCCATCATCATCCACACATTTCTATCACTGCTGCCCTGAGGTAATAGCTCCACCTGTAGGGAGCTGCACCACACTCAGCTGCATCCACCATCACCTCAGCGGCCGGCTTGCAGCGCCGGTACCAATTTCTGGGAGCTACAGGTGGCGTCACGATCCCCTGTAAATAACCCCTTCTCCCCCATCATCAACATCTACTTCAAATGATCACCAGGGCACGGCACCGGGATCCCATCCACCAGTGACGACTCCCTATTCAGCAGACCCGGTGGCCGAGTACCCCCTTAGCCCTGGCTAATCATGTACAGGAGCCAGAAGCTGCCGCACATACGCTGCTAAGCGAAAGTAACATGTCAAATGTCACACGGGGGAAAGAACACAGGATTCTTCCTCCTCCCATGTGACAACATCACATCCTGCTTCTCCTCCTGCGCCCAACATTATACGCGCTGGAATTGCGCTTTGTCTGAACAGTGATGCATAATTCCAGCGGTATAATGGGGCCTATGGGAGAAAGCGCACGCAAAAAAGCGCCAATAATTAACATGTTGATTCTTTTTACGCGCTCGCTTTCTTCCATAAAAGTGTGGCGTATATTTACGCAGCTTCTGCATGGTAAAGTGGATGTACATTTGGGGGAGAAGTGCAGCGAAAAAACACTCTCACATACACACATTCTCACATACACACACACTCACACACACAAACATACTCACATACACACACACAAAACACTCTCATATACACACATTCTCTCACAGACTCACACTTACTCACATTCACACACTCACTCTCACACACACACTTACATTCTCACATATACACACACTCACAAACACACTAACACACAACACTTACACACACAAACACACTCTCACATACACACATTCTCTCACACACTCACACTTACATTCACAGACTCACTCACATTCACACACTCACTCTCACACACATTCTCTCACACACACTTACAATCTCACATACACAATCTCACACACACATTCACACTCACTCTCACACAGAAACACACTCTCACATACATTCTGTCACACACGCTCACATTCTCACATACTCACTTTCACATATACACTCTGAAACACTCTCACACTCACAAACACTCTCACACTCACACACTCTTTTCTAACCTTTCACAACCAGCGGTACAGTCCAGGAGGAAGCCCCTCTCCCCGCTGTGCTATAGTTTCCGGCCGCATCACTGTCAAGGCTCTGCCACTCAGTCAGTAACATTAATGAAAGCTGCCAGAAAATGAGAAGCTTCAAGCCCCTAACCATGAAGTAACCGGCTGGGTGCGGGGGTCTTCATACCCCGTACCCTACCCCCAATACAACGAAGGAAAGGCAGTTGTGGCACCCTGCTCTTACAGGTAGCCACAGAACCACTTAAGGCATGGAGGGATTTCCACAACAGGTACCCTTACACACACAACACCTTCCACTCAGGCTTGTAGGGGGAGATCCACTTGCTGCCTTTAAGCAAGATCCCCTATAAATATCGGTGCGGGGCATGGAGTTAGGAAGTGCAGTTCCTGGGAGAACTGTGAAGAGGTCTAGAGAGGGAAAGAGCAGTGCTAAGCTCCTCTCAGGGACCAAGTCTGTGCAGTACAGAGTAGTACTTTGAAGACCATCTGATGAACGGTGCCGCGTTAGGCAAGCACCAAAGACCAGCCTAGCCAGTGTGAGGGCCCGAGAATGAGGTTCAAAGGCAAGGCAAAAGGACAAGGTGAAGAGCAGGTTGGGGGCAGAGGAGCCATACCGGTTCATCCCAGGAAGCAACCAGGACACCGGAGTTCGAGTCTGCAGGAAAGCATCAAGCCCAGCAGAAAACACCGGTTCACGGAGGAGACTCCAGTCTCCCAGACACCTGTAGCACAACCAACCCGAGAGCCAGGAGCTGCAGGAGAAGTCATATCAGTAGCCCACAAAAAGGTTCTCAACACTACAATATGGGTCAGAGAGAGAGAGACACACAGAGGAGGCCAGGCCTAGTTCTACACAGGTCAGGGGCTTCACCAAGGGAAAATAAACAAGGAGGCCTTACAAATCACTCACTGTGGAAATCCTGAAGTGCTTCCCGACCACCTGGAGCATACCCTGGACAGTGCCTGCCATAATATCAGTAAAGGTACGGAAACAACTCCTAGCGTGTATGTCAGTCATTTCAGCCCTGATCCTGTGCAGCCCAGAGACTGTAGCAGCGGCCCAGTTGTCGAGCTACCTCCCTGTGCAAATCCTCATCTCTGCATCACTCCCCTGGGGACGCACCCCCGCTCCACCTACAGGAAGCGCTGTCAACTGGCTGCCCGTCCATCATCCCCCGAGGTCTGCAGCAGCTCCGGTGCCTTAACCGGACACCGTAGGTGGCGTCACGAGACTTTACACTTTTTCTTTTATTTTTATTTTACCAAATTTCCCTAACTTTTTAAGCGACCACCAGGGCCACGGGCCCGGTCAGGCCACCAGTGACATCCCCTTACAGCAACCGCCTTGGTAGCAAATCCCCACGGCTTTGGGGTGGGTCAGCTTTCTGGCTTTACGAATAGGATCCCGTGTGTGTTGTATATTGACTGTGTTTTGTGGACTGTTGAAATCGGGCCACCATTACTGCGCCACAGAGGGTGAAGAAAGGGGGCATTACAGTCGCAAGGGCGCGAAGCCAGGTTCCTGTAACATGCTCTGCTGACAACTTCTGAAGCGCCACGACCCGATCCGGAAACTCCTGAGTGTTCAGCTCCCCGCCTGCGGAGTCACAGCTTGCTTTGTATTAAAGAGACTGACCGTGATTCACTAGGGGAAAGTGAGAATATCCGAACCGGGAGACACAACAGTTCCCAGACTGAATATCGCTGGCAATGCAGGCGGCTGGTACATCAGCCGGGACACCCGCCGGGGGGGGGGGCGGTCGCATCAGCGAACATGCCCTTCTCCCTGCCATATGTCCCGGGAGCTAAATGGCTACCTCAGTATGGCTGGATTTAAAAGGAAAATCTATAGTGTGTTGAATATGCATGCAATGACTGGCAAGCAGAGAGCTTCTGTTGTATTGGGACTGTTAACCGATGCAGCAGAGCGGTAAATTGAGACCTGGTCAGAGGAGGATCAGGAATCAGTGACTGTTATTTTTGATAAACTAAAGGCTGCTTTTGAAAACCGCACTAAGACTGACCTAAGAATGAGATTTTATCACTGCTACTGTCATGGCAATAAATAGTTAATAACCTATATAACTCTTATAGAAGTAATTCTGAAAATCTTCCAGTGTACTACCAGCATGCTATGTTGATATAAACCTTTGCTCCTATTCTTCTCCCTCATCCTCCCCCTTACAGAATTCCACTGTCTTAGAATTAGCTGCGCAGAAGCTCCTTATCAAGATGTTCCCGTACCGACTGTACTAATCCAAGGCTGAATTGAAATGCTAACTAACACAGTTCTATAAACTATATGAATGAATGTTCTCTTCAGAATAAAATGTAGATTCAGGATAATATGATGCAATCACCCCTAGTAACACCCCTAAGTAATATCCCTTTAAGGAGCCATATAAAACTGCTAACCACTCCCATAATAAAGGTCTTTGTCATTAAGCTCTACTTTGACTTGTTGTCAGCGTGGTTCTTACGGTGGCGTGCATACACATAGACAAAGCATCAATTTGGCAGCAGACAATTAAGAGGACAGCCCACCCGAAAGGTGTGGAGGGCATCCATTATACTACCAGCAGCAGGACAATATCAGAGATTATGCATGGCACCTGCAAGAAGCGCTACGGGCCCTAAAACAGGTCAGCCCAGCTAGTGTACTGGACAAAAATAAAACGTTGTTTGAACAATGTATTCGGTGACTACGGTCACCAGATGAGAGCAGACAAGTGCGCTGGTGGGCCACAGATCACCCGGATGCAGATTTCACCACCCTAAAGGACATGGCTATTAAGGGGCTGCAGCCCCCAGAAACCCCAGACTCTGCACTCCAGACAGAGACCAAGTTATCGGAAAAGATACAGCTCGCCGAAAGCCCGGAGGACGTCCCATGGATGAAAGGGAAGAATACCATGTCGCTCCGTGGGAGGACCAACAATCGTCACAGCTCCACAGGAGAACCTATCTGCCGTTGTTGCAGCAAGACAGGCCATATTGCAAGGCATTGTCCTTTAAATCAGCAACCCCTGTGGGCAGGGGCCAAACCCCAGAAGTAGACCGACCAGGCCCATCAGACTGGTATGATAGATACATAGGAGGAAGACCGCTCTTATATATCATACTAGAAGGAATTCCAACACCTGCATTGCTGGACACTGGTTCGCAGGTGACCACCATACCTAATATCCTTTACAAAAGATTCTGGTCTAACTCTGAACTTAACCCACCAGAACCAGGCCTCTCTATTTTTGCTTCTAATGGGTTACCAATTAACTGAGTCGGGGTTAGAGAGGTAACAATAAAATGGGGAGGGTGGAGTTAAAAGACCAAGGGCTTATTGTGGTGAAAACTAATTCTAATGACAGAGATCCATATATCATTCTTGGTACAAATGTCGTTGGAAATTGTTTGGGTGAAGTGTTCTTGCTCTAACAGATTGCAGATACTGCCAAACCCGGGCAGCAGAGAGTCCTTCTGAGAGAAATCAGAGCCCTCCTGCATCAACAACAGGTAAAACTGACCGATGGTGAAATTGGTAGTGTATGGGTAACAGATCCAATTCCCATTGTGGTACCCCCAATGAGTGAAATGATAATCTGGTGCCGAGCAGCAACAGCTCTCAGAGGGCAGGACTAACAGGCCGTAGTAGAGCCCATCAGTTCAGAACATAGACCTACACTCTTGACCACCAGGGGGGTAGATGATGTACGCAAGGGAAGGGTACCCATACGCATCTTGAACTGTGGAGAGGACGAGGTTAAACTACCCAGGTATTCCACCGTTGCTAAGCTGTACACTATAAATAATAATAACGCCATACAAGCAGTGGAACCCTTGACCCCACCAGGTTTGGTGGAGGATAGCAATCCCAAGGACAGCTAGAGGACTGGTGTCAGGAACTTCACATAGGGACTGACTCCACTCCTGCTCTTAAAAAGCATGGTGTCTATCAGGTAGTCCAGGAGTATGAACGGGTATTCGGTAAGCATCAACTTGATTTTGGGAGGATAAAAGGGGTACACCATCATATACCTACAGGTGACATTCCACCCATTAAAGAGCGATATAGACCTATTCCACCAGCTCATTATCAGCATGCCAAAGAGATGTTGCAGGACATAAAGGACGCAGGGGTCATATGTGATAGTTGCAGTCCCTGGGCAGCGCCACTAGTCCTAGTCAAAAAGAAAGATGGCAGCATGAGAATGTGTGTGGATTATATGCAGATAAATGGCATAATACATAAAGATGCCTACCCGTTACCTCGCATAGAAAAGTTACTTGCTGCATTAAAGTCTGCTAATTACTTTTAAACCCTAGATCTCACTAGTGGGTATTGGCAGGTCTCTGTTGCAGAAGAAGAACGAGAGAAGACGGCAATCACCACACCTATGGGCTTGTGTGAGTTTAACAGCATGCCATTCGGACTTTGTAATGCACCCGGATCGTTCCAGAGACTGATGGAGTGTTGCCTGGGGCACTGAAACTTTGACACTGTGCTACTCTACCTGGATGATGTCATAGTGTATTCCAAAACCTATCAAGAGCACCTGAAACACCTGGCAGAGGTATTTGAAGCATTGTCCAAATTCGGGATGAAGCTGAAGCCATCCAAATGCCATTTACTAAAACCAAAGGTCCAGTACCTGGGATATGTGGTCAGTTCAGGAGGAATAGCACCAGATCCAGATAAGATCACCATAATCAAGGAATGGCCAGAACCAACGAGTGTCAGAAAAGTACGTCAATTCTTGGGGCTGGTAGGATACTACCAGAGATTCATCAAGGGGTACACAAAGATAGCAACGTCTTTACAAGATCTCCTGGTAGGCCAGACCAAGAAAGGCAAATCCAGAAGTCCTCCGTTTGAGTGGGGCAAGAAAGAAGAAGAGTCCTTCAAACAGATGAAAGAGGTCCTGACTGGCGAAGAGATACTGGCCTACAAATATTGAAGGAACTCCGCACCAGACTTGTTGCAGTTAAAATTCCAGATCTTTATTCAGACATCTTTAAAGGCATTAGTGGGGTACGCAGCCCCCTTCCTCCACGCCTCGTGTTTCGGATACAAATCCCTTAGTCTTAGGCATGCTTGCAAATGTGAACATCACATATTTATAGAGAAACTAAAAGCATTCATACCACCCCCCTATCACATGTGCAATCATTCACCATTAATTAAGATCTGGATAAGTTGCTTTTCAGCAGTCTTTTCATTTTAACTACCGTATATATTCGAGTGTAAGCCGACCCGAGTATAAGCCGAGGCCCCTAATTTTACACCAAAATCTGGGGAAACTTATTGACTCAAGTATAAGCCTATGGTGGGAAATGCAGCAGCCCCTCATGCTGGTATATAGCGCCCCAATCACTGGTATATAGCACCCTCCATCACTGGTATACAGTGCCCCATCACTTGTATATAGCTCCCCCATCACAGTATATGCCGCCATCATTGAATATAGCACCACCAATGGTATATAGAACCCCATCACTGGTATACAGCCCCTCATCACTAGTATATAGCCCATTATCAGTGTTTAGTAGCTCCTCATTACTGTATATGTCCCCATCATTGGTACCGTATATGGCCTCATCATTGTATATAGTCCCCATCACTGGCATATGGCCCCATCATTGTATATAGCACCCTACACTGGTATAGCGCCCCCTTCGCTTGTATATAGGCCCTATTACTGGTATACAGGCCCCATCACTGGTATATGGGCCCCCTTTGCAGGTATATGGGCCCCATCGCTGGTATATGGGGCCCATCGCTGGTTTATGAGCCCCCTTTGCAGGTATATAGGGACTCATCGCTGGTATATGAGCCCCTTTGCAGGTATATAGGGGCCCATCGCTGGTATGAGCCCCCTTTGCAGGTATATAGGGGCCCATCGCTTGTATATGAGCCCCCTTTGCATGTATATAGGGGCCCATCGCTGGTATATGTGCCCTATGCTGCCGCGTATAAAATATTATAACTCATCTCACCCTCCGACGATTGTGTGTAGACTCCGTGGCGTCCGTGATGTTCTCCTTCCAGTCTTCCTGCTTCTAATCATGTTACCTATGTATATAAGATAACTTCGGCACTCGCGAAAAAATGAGTGGTTGAAACTGTTATGATGCAAGCAAATGTCTTTTTATTTTTATCAGTCCAAAAACAAACGTTTCGGACGAGGGCTTTTTCAATGCGACTGATACTGAAAAAATCTAAATATATATACAATAAACAAAGGTTTACATGATCATCTCTATACATAATCACGAGTTTCTGGCATCCGGCCACTGTGCCGCTATTCCAGCATTCATTGCGGCCGGATGCCAGCGTGTGCGCCATTGCGAGCGCCAATTAACGCCCCTTCGAGCACACACGGTGCGAGCGATGGTGCGCATGCGCCATCGCGAGCGCCGCCGTACCAACAATCTACCACCGCGAGCCTCTCTGCCAATCCTCGCCGCGGCCTCCCGACGCGCACGCATGCGCAGTAAGCTGCGGATATACACTCCGACAGGACCTTTGGTGATGTCACAGCCATGTGATCACACACATGACCGTACATCACTGGAACTCCGCCTACTGTAGTCTTCACTTCTTCCTAGCCATGACACGGAGCTGTCACAGCTCGGAAGGAGTTAATGAGGCCCAGGGACACAGAAGGAGGGAGCACACACAGGGAAGGGGGGCACTGTAACACAGGAGAGAGCAGAGACACGGAATGAGGGGCAGAGACACAAAAGCACAAGAGGAAAAAGGCATGTAAAGGCAGGGGCACAGGACAGGGACTCAGGACAGAGGCTCAGGACACAGGAGAGGATAAGGGCACAGGACAGAGCACACACACAGGGGCACCGGACAGGGGCACAGGACAGAGGACTGGGTCACAGGCCAGAGGACAAGGACCCAGGACAGAGGACAGGGGCACAATAAAGAGGACAGGGGCACAGAACAGAAGACTAGGCCACAGGACACAGGACCGGGGCAAAGGACACAAGACAGGGGCACAGGACAGAAGACTAGGACACAGGACCGGGGCAAAGGACAAGGACACAGGACTGGGGCACAGGATAGAGGACTGGGGTACAGCACAGAGACAAAGGACAAGGGCACAGGCCAAGTGCACAGGACATGGCCACAGTACAGTGGCCCAAGACAAGACTGGGGCACAGGACAGAGGACTGGGGCACAGAGACAGAGGCACAGGACAGAGGACAGGGGCACAGAGCAGAGGACAAGGCCACAGGACAGGCCCTGAGGACAGGGGCCCAAGACAGAGGACTGGGGCACAGGACAGGACAGAGAACAGGGACACAGGACATAGGACACAGCCACAGGACATGGGCACAAGACAGAGGACAGTGCCACAAAACAGGGCCACAGCCCAGAGGACAGGCCCACAGGACAGAGTCACAGGACTGAGGCACAGGACAGAGGCACAGGACAGAGGCACAGGACTGAGGCACAGGACTGAGGCACAGGACAGAGGCACAGGACTGAGGCACAGGACAGAGGCACAGGACTGAGGCACAGGACAGAGGCACAGGACAGAGGCACAGGACTGAGGCACAGGACACGAGCACAGGACACAGCCAGATAACACAGTGCTAACCACTGAGCCTCCATATACACCATATACATCCCGCAACAACACCGTACTTTCTAGACTGAGGACTGTACTATTCAGCGGCTATTTCTACCCCATCTGCTCATTTCACCGCACTCCCGATGCAATAGCATCGGGCCTTTTTACTAGTTCATCATAAAATTCAGATAAGACTGTTCTCTCTTATTAATCTAACTATAGTTCCACCTGGAGCTATATCATAAATAACACATATTGAAAATCAAACAATGTATACACACAACTAGGAACTTTACCTAGGGAAAATCAAAAGATAGCGTGCATTGTTTTGGAATGTTCGCTTTCCACTACGGTTATCACGGTTCTAAAGAGATGGGATACATCTTTATTAAAGATCATAAATGAAAACATGCATAGTGTTCTGTTGTAATGAGGTGTGCAATTCTGATTGTATCATAGAAATGGATATAGAAATGAATTGTGCACAGTCTGCTACTGCCCCTTGTGGACAATTGCTGAGATGACTGCAGAGAGGAAAAAAAAAACAGCATTGATTGCTGCTCCCCTCCCCCAACAGCCATGTGCTGAGGAGGAGAGAGGGCGGGAGATCAGTACAGACACAGAGTTGAACAAGAGAACATCTGCCTGTGGATGTGTGTTGAAAGAGGGCTACTTTGCAACACCTTGTCGGAGAAATCACCCCGCAGAAGCCCCTGTGACTGATCCTGGGCCACTAGACTTTGATGCTGTGACTCTGGCCGCTCTGCAAAACCTTGCCCGCCGAGCACCCGGATTACATGTGCAGGGGCCGTGACCGACATAAGGGAGCCATTTGTGCTGCTGTGATCTCCCTTCTGCTCCTCTGTGTGCCCTGAGACTGGGAGAGACAGACTGTTACCTGCAGAAGGAGACCAAAGAAGAGTGAGGAGATCCCCAGGCCTGCTACGTGGGAGCGACATCTTCTTCTGTGATAAGACTGGTACGTGATTTTAGGGAAAGTTAGGGAAAGATACCTTCATTGTTGTGTTTTCTTTTCTTGCTGCGTACCCGGAAGAAGTGAAGATCCAGAGACTCTAATATATACAAGTGCGCATATAGTTCGGTTGACTGTGAGATAAATATGTTTTACAGTAAAGAAATGTTATTATCGGTTAAACCTGAGTATGGGGATTCTGTTGAGAAAGATCATACACACACACCCGCGGCCTTACCACCGGTCGCTACATCTGGCGTAGTCGGCAGGATGTGTGATCAACAGAATCTCCTCCCGGTAGTAGCTTATAACCAGACTTATACTACGGCCTGCAGGTCCATATCTGGTGCCAGCACTCCGAACAGTGACACGGAGGAATTGAAGCAGATAGTAGCAGAGTTGCAGAAACAGATACTGCAGCTACAGCTCAGGCTAGACCAACAGGCGGACAGGCAAGCGAGACAGCAACCCAGTCGGCCTATGGGAAGGTGCTGGACATGCGGCGACCCCCGCCATAGGGCAAACCGTTGTCCGCATCCTCCACCCGTGGTCCGATATACCAGAACCAGCAAGCCATGCCCCACAACAGCAGCCACCTTTAAACTAGACGCCCCAGCCAAAGCGGTTCGCTCGGCAGGGGAGATCAGGGAAAAGGGTGTGAAGAGACAGAGCCAGATCGATAAGCAAGTACTGGCCACTCGGGTCCAGGGGACGGTGAAGTGGTTTAATGTCCGCGATGGGTATGGCTTCATCAACAGGAATGACACAAAGGATGACGTGTTTGTACATCAGACTGCCATAAAGCGTAACAATCCTCGTAAATGCCTCCGCAGCGTTGGTGATGGGGAGGTGGTACAGTTTGATGTTGTGAAGGGAGAGAAGGGTACAGAGGCCGCCGACGTCACCGGTCCTGGGGGTGTTCCCGTTAAAGGAAGCAGATTTGCCCCCAACCGGCGCCGCTACCGCCGGCGATCCTACTCTCCCCGGGTAGAAACTGTGACTGAGTTTATTGGAGATATTGTGAGCCCTGAACAAGGGAGCGAAGGTGAACGGGGGGATGACGGTTTCCCCCAACAGAGGTCCCTACTCCGCCGGAGATCAATCCCTGTGATATCAACGGCCATCACTGCCTTGGAGCCGATGGTTGTTGACAGGGACTGTCAACCTTTAAGTGGGGGGGTATGTAATGAGGTGTGCAATTCTGATTGTATCATAGAAATGGATATAGAAATGAATTGTGCACAGTCTGCTACTGCCCCTTGTGGACAATTGCTGAGATGACTGCAGAGAGGAAAAAAAAAACAGCATTGATTGCTGCTCCCCTCCCCCAACAGCCATGTGCTGAGGAGGAGAGAGGGCGGGAGATCAGTACAGACACAGAGTTGAACAAGAGAACATCTGCCTGTGGATGTGTGTTGAAAGAGGGCTACTTTGCAACACCTTGTCGGAGAAATCACCCCGCAGAAGCCCCTGTGACTGATCCTGGGCCACTAGACTTTGATGCTGTGACTCTGGCCGCTCTGCAAAACCTTGCCCGCCGAGCACCCGGATTACATGTGCAGGGGCCGTGACCGACATAAGGGAGCCATTTGTGCTGCTGTGATCTCCCTTCTGCTCCTCTGTGTGCCCTGAGACTGGGAGAGACAGACTGTTACCTGCAGAAGGAGACCAAAGAAGAGTGAGGAGATCCCCAGGCCTGCTACGTGGGAGCGACATCTTCTTCTGTGATAAGACTGGTACGTGATTTTAGGGAAAGTTAGGGAAAGATACCTTCATTGTTGTGTTTTCTTTTCTTGCTGCGTACCCGGAAGAAGTGAAGATCCAGAGACTCTAATATATACAAGTGCGCATATAGTTCGGTTGACTGTGAGATAAATATGTTTTACAGTAAAGAAATGTTATTATCGGTTAAACCTGAGTATGGGGATTCTGTTGAGAAAGATCATACACACACACCCGCGGCCTTACCACCGGTCGCTACACTGTGAGAGTGAATTAATTACCATGCATACATATAGGTGATTGAATAGTCACAATGTGACGTTATCCTCCTATGTTGTGTGTGTAGTCTATTGAGCTCACTGGGTAACCGGACCTGCGGTATAGTACGATATAGGAATTATGAGAAAAAGGTATACAAGGATTGACATGACCTGGTAATTTTATCCAAAATTCATACCTAATAAGGCTCAATATCTTGAGACTGTAAGTACAGAAAGATATGGTGTATTTTTCTATACACTGGAGCTGTCTATTTCAACAGTTCATTCAGTGTAAGGATTCTGAGTCCTATATGACATTCAATGAGGGCCTGTGATAGAGAAATCATTAATACTTGATATCGCAATAAAGTATATATGAATATATAGAGGACTCAAACCTGGGAGTCAGGGTATCCCTTCAGTGATTGCTGTCCTTATTTCAGGGGCTACAATAGAGGATATTGGAGGTTAAATATAAAAAAATCATATACTAGGTTACCAGAGCTGCTGTGACCATCTGTTGTAAGCTGTCAGGTACCTCACTGTGTGATCCGGAGGCTGCGGTATAAACAAGGCTCCAGTTTAATAATTATGATCATGTGCCATACCTTATAGAAGGGTCTAGAGAGTACTAGGTGGCCTACCATCCCGGGTGAGCAGCGTGGGTGCTGTAAGGACAGCAATCACCTACATGCTCAACTTCTTTTTCTCTGGATATGGAAAACCAGAGAATAAGTCGATGTGTAAAAAATCGGGGATATAAAACTTGGATGATTGAGTGAGCGCATAATATGGTAAAGAAGAGAACAAGGGAGTCCCTACTTGATAATGTAGAAGAAGAACCCCATGTAAATAACATTTCATGACAAAATAGTCAAAAAAGTAAAAAATCTACCATTCCAACTTTCTCTACTAACTTTAGTCAGGATTATTATGACATTGTGGCTATTATCAAAAAACATGTGCCCATGTTATATTAGGACGAAAAGTTATCTAAAATCTTGAGCGAAGGGTACAGGTGTGTGCCTAGGAGGTCTAGAACCTTGGGATACATGCTCTCACCTAGCATGTTAAGTGAGCCGAGAACCCCCACTTGGTTGAAGCATGCGGAGGGAATAAATGCAATCTATGCCGCCATATAGACAGGACTGATAGTTTTGTTAATTCAGTAACTGGAAAGAGCTATAAAATCAGAGCGTATATAAATTGCAATACGCATCACGTAGTGTACATGGCGACATGTACAAGCTGCCAGAAATACTACGTGGGATGCACTACGCGGTCCCTAAAAAAAACGCATCAGTGAACATGTTACAGCTGCGAACCCTAATAATGCATTGAGCCGTCATAATATTTCAGGACTATCTAAACATTTTTTAGAAGTCCATGGAGGGACTATGGAGTCCCTTCTAGTGAAGAGTATACATAGGGTGTGTCGAGCCCACTGGGACGGGGTACTCGGTACCGGACAGGGTTTGCTGCTGGGGAAGTCACGGGTGGTCCTGGTCCGGACCGTGTCCCTGGCTTGACAGTGAAAAGGGGAATATTTACAGGGGAATGTCAGTCATGACACCACCCACAGTGTGTGGCCAGTAATGGGGCCACCGCTGCCGCAGAACCTCCGGGGATGATGTAATGGCAGCAAGGATGGAATAGTTCTCCGTGGGCAGAACTGTGTTCCTCGGGGCAGTGTTGGTTACAGTCTATTGTGTAGTGTGCAGGCCTTGTGCTGAGTGTAGTACACTTACTGTCTAGATGCTGCAGGAATCCTCCTTCAGCGATGGAGCTTGCACGCTGTGGCTCTCCAGGTGGGGATCTGCTGCAAACCTGTATGGAGGGAGTCGTGGTCAGGCAGAGAGATGCAAGGGAGTCAGATTCAGGGTTCACCATGTTTACTTCTCAAGTTCTCAAGTTCAGTTCATAGTTCAGTACAGTTCTTACAGTGCAGTTCAGTACACGGGCACACTCTCCCCTCCGGGTTCCCTTCACTCCCTGCAGCCAGGTCTTTCCTACTGTGACCCCTCACTCTGTCTCTGCGTCCTTCCCAGGCTTCCCAGACTCTCTCTCTCTGTTCACTTTGGTGTGCGTGACTCTGGACAGTATGGCGGTGGCTCGGACTCCTGTGAGCCATCCGGGTTGCCACTGAGCTGCCTGTCCTTTGGGGTAGGGACCCTAACATGTAATTGTGGTCCCCCGTCGGTTGTCTGGGGATGCCGGGTGAAACTACGGTCCCCTCTAGAGCCTACACTCTACTCAGCCTACCCTCCAGCAGTCCTCCTGTGTGAGGCTCTACCAGGCTCTCTCTACTGTGTCTTCAAGTATCATAGGAGGGCTACTCCGCCTGCAGTCTGGTCGTCTCGGCTGTAGTTCTAGGGCCCGGTATCACCGTCCCTCTCTTCCCTCACACTCCTGGGGTATTGGCTTCGGACGTGCTTTCTCTCTGCGGCTCGCACTGGCTCTGTTCAGATTCTGAGCTCCTTACACCCCACTCATCCAGGACGTGTGATTCCGTCTTTACTGCTCAGCCTACACTGGCCTACTGACTCCTTTCTCCTCCCCCTTCACTATTTCTACCTTCTGTCACCTGACTACGTGTTTTCCCACCCACTGTCTCTAAACCCACCACCCCTCGCCTGCCTAGAGTTCCCAGGCTCCGGGTTGGGTGCTGCCCTCTACTGTGCGTGGGTTGTGTGGGCTGTGAGGGTGTTGGTGTTCAACTGTCGTCCTACCTGCCTGACTGCAGTTCCCTTTGTGGCCTCCTGGACGCAGGGGCGCCACAGGTGCCCAGACCAATAAGGGGTGGAGACTGGGAGCAAGCAGTGTTATGTCAGGAAGTGCGGTGGATTCTAGTGTTGAATGCTCGCTTCCCCGAAGGTTTAAATTTCCAAACGGATCTAATGTATTTCTATTAGATGTTTATAGGGACGCAATATCATGCTCCTAAGGTGAATGTAATATAAAGGGGAGAACTATGTAGAAACTAATAGTAACACTATCCTTGGTTGTCCTTTGCAGAATAATTATAGTAGATGTGGTGAGAAAAGAGTCAACTGTGACATATATCAGTGAGCTTACCTGGGATGTAACAAGCTGTATCGAAACAGTAAAAATGATGTATTGCATAGGTATAAAGAAATTATATTTCATGTGAGTGGGTATGTTTCTCCAATTTTTTGGCATACTCTGTAAAAACGAGGTGTTTGGGGAACCTTATCACTCAATGTGAATCATATAATAATAATAATAATAAAACTTTATTTGTATAGCGCCAACATATTCCGCAGCGCTTTACAGTACAATGGTACATGTAAGAAAAATATACGGTACAGAAAGGTAATGCAGAACAGTAGTTACATACAATAAACATAAAATCAACTCAGGAAATACAATAAAAAGGCAAAAAATGAAGGTGACCCTGCTCGAAGGAGCTTACAATCTAAGACGGGATGGGAACACAAAGTACAGGGGCTTATAACAATGAATATCTTATGTTTAGGTGACTACTGTTAGGGAGAAGGATAGGCCGCCCTGAAGAGGTGTGTTTTTAGGGAGCGTCTGAAGCTATGCAAGTTGTGGATGGTCCTAATTTCTTGGGGTAGAGCATTCCAGCGGTTTGGTGCAGCTCGAGAGAAGTCTTGGAGTCGGGAATGGGAGGTTCGGATTAATGCTGATGTTAGTCTGAGGTCACATTCAGAACGAAGGGGACGGGTGGGGTGGCAGACAGAGATGAGGGTGGAGAGGTAAGGAGGTGCCGCACCATGAATAGCTTTGTGGGTGAGAACGAGCAATTTGAATTTGATCCTATAGTGAACGGGTAGCCAATGTAGTGACTGGCACAGAGCAGAAACATCTGAGTAACGGTTTGCTAGATAGGTGATCCTGGCTGCTGCATTGAGGATAGACTGGAGAGGGGAAAGCTTACTGTGGGGGAGGCCAGCTAATAAAGAATTACAGTAGTCAAGGCGGGAATGAATCAGGGCCACGGTGAGGGTTTTAGTTGTTTCCATGGTGAGAAAGGGGCGGATTCTAGAGATATTTTTCAGGTGCAAGCGACAGGAGCGGGTGAGAGATTGTATATATGGGGTGAAAGAGAGATCAGTGTCCATCAAAACACCGAGACAGCGAGCCTGCTGGCTAGGCGTTATCGTGGTGCCGCACACCGAGAGAGAGATGTCAGGTTTAGGGAGGTTGGCAGAGGGTGGGAGCAGAAGAAGTTCAGTTTTGGAATATTTTTGTAATATTGTATGAAGTTTTACAAAAGTGATTTATATTATATCTATTAGTGCAATATATTTATTTGTTTATATCATTTTAGCAGTTTTAGTCCAGTATTGATATACCGTATATACTCGTGTATAAGCCGACCCGTGTATAAGCCGACCCCCCTACTTTTGCCCCCAAAACCTGGGAAAACCTATTGACTCGTGTATAAGCCAAGGGTGGACCTCAGCACAAGTATACAGCCCCCAGCAGTGTGGTATACAGCAGCCTCCCCAGTGGTAGTATACAGCTGCAGCCCCAGTGGTATATACAGCAGCAGCCCCAGTGGTAGTATACAGCAGCCCCAGAGGTATATACAGCAGCCCCAGTAGTATATACAGCAGCAGCCCCAGTGGTAGTATACAGAAGCCCCAGAGGTATATACAGCAGCCCCAGTGGTAGTATACAGCAGCCCCAGAGGTGTATACAGCAGCCCCAGTGGTAGTATACAGCAGCAGCCCCATTGGTAGTATACAGCAGCAGTCCCCAGTGGTATATACAGCCCCCCCCCATCAGTATACAGCCCCCCTCTTACTGCCGCAATCCTGTAAAAGAATACATTAGTATACTTATCCCTGCCGCTGTCCCGCCGCCGCCATTGCGCTCCTCCGGCTTCATCCAGCGTCTTCCGGCTTCCTCCTCTGGCACGCAGACAATGACGTCATTGCCTGCGCCCACCGGAGGAAGCCGGAAGAATCCGGATGAAGCCGGAGGAGCGCGATGGCGGCGGCGGGACAGCAGCAGTGGGAAAGCGGCAGGGATAAGTATACTAATGTATTCTTTTACAGGATTGCGGCAGTAAGGAAGGGGGGGCCTGTATACTGATGGGGGGGGTATGAATGATTTCACAACGGTAATCAAATAATGCTAAAAAATTGCAATCTTTATTATCAAAATAAATAAAATCTCATCAGAGCTAATTCCCAAAGGGAAAATCACATAGTACAGTATAACTCCTTTTCCAATACAGAGTAAAAACATTATAACACTAAACCCATACAAAAAGACAATGCCTCTCAGGGTAAAGAAATAGGAACCAATATAAGTATGGCACCCTTAGGGTACCTTTACACGCCTCTACGGCAGGATGGATGCATCCCGCTACAGGCTACAAATGTAGCTTGTAGCGCCAATATAGCCCGTCGTAGCGGCGTCTGAAGACGTGACGATACAGCCGGCAACAGATACATCTGTTTACGACCTCTGCTCGAAAACAGAGACTACAAAGCCGATGGTAGCAAGATGCATCGGCGTGTAAAGAAGTTACGGAAGGGAACTCTGGACACCCTGCAATGTAGCTGCAATGTAGCTAAGGCGTGACCCTGGCTCCGTGTTACCGCGCCCCATGTGCGATCACTAGTACGTCACGTCTCGGCCATCCGCCCTTTCCGTCGTGACCAATCACAACTCCGTAGTGTTGGCCAATGGTTGTGGTTTGGGCGCGGCGTACAGGACTGTGGCATGCCTATTTGTTTTACGTCCTGCCTTTGTTGCTCCCAGATCACTCTGTGGTGGCGGCGTGTGAAGCGGGTACGCTGAGCTACAGATGGCTACTTGAGACACCCGGCGATGCAGCTAGTTACAGATGTCACGTAGCGTAGCGCACCTTATGGCGGCGTGTAAAGGTGATGCGTTGAGCGTTTGTAACCGTTTGAGCGTGCTCGTGCACGTGAAGTAGTGGGATGCATCCATCCTGCCGTAGCGGCGTGTAAAGGTACCCTTAATGATCAACTTGCAGCCCTTCAAAAAGTCAAAAAGATCCTATAGTCTGCCTGCTCATAAAAGGCAGGCTCCCAATCTCCTTTTGATCAAAATCAATCATTGACATAAGGAATAAGCTGGAAGTATCAGAGAGTACTGACAGAAAAGGGTTAAGTGTCTATTACCTGCTGTGAAGGAATACTGTGCCTGGGTTTCCCACCCCTACGCCGTTTCGCAGTAGCTTCTTCCGGGGACAAAGGGATCATGCGCCTTTTTATATCCCCCCAGCGCATCACGTCATCCCTGTTGCCTCATTGTCAATGGCGCTGGTAATCGCAAACACCGGACGCTTGCCCCGCCCACAAGCGGCAGCGTGTGCAACTGCACATCGTAAGTCCGCTTGTCAGAGCGTGCTGCGTCATCAGCGCTGGATCGCGCACTCGCACTAATGAGGAAACCCGGAAGAGGGATTTGCGCATCCATTGTCTCCTAGGTGATCATCACGTGATGACAATCACGTGCTCTGATCACATGCTTCCGATATACCGGAAGTGGCTTAAGTTGTCATGGTACTTGTAAGGTTTTTAAAGATACATAAGACATATTTCAATTTTGACTGTATCTCCACCAAAAACGAGGAAATAATTTTGGAGAGGGATCATATTACTAAAGTGCTAAGTGCTAGGTGATAATTAATAAGTAAATCCACATCAATTTACTCATAGGTATACTGTGATATAAGAAGGGAATTATCCCCATAGGGGGCAGTATATATACCCTGAAACAGGTGAGACATCCATAAAAAATACAGGATATCAACAAAATATATAAGTGAAACGAAATTAATCTATTAAAATTAGTAATCCAATTATATACATATTAGATATTAAATAAATATTATTATCGCAGATATGTCTCTCTCTAAAGACAATAATCTTCAATTCAGTCAATCAATCAGTCTTCATCTTCATCAACTTCCAATTTATCCGATAGCTATATCCAGGAGACAATATGAACCTTTATAAAAAGGCCTGAATTGAAGATTATTGTCTTTAGAGAGAGACATATCTGCGATAATAATATTTATTTAATATCTAATATGTATATAATTGGATTACTAATTTTAATAGATTAATTCCGTTTCACTTATATATTTTGTTGATATCCTGTATTTTTTATGTCAATGATTGATTTTGATCAAAAGGAGATTGGGAGCCTGCCTTTTATGAGCAGGCAGACTATAGGATCTTTTTGACTTTTTGAAGGGCTGCAAGTTGATCATTAAGGGTGCCATACTTATATTGGTTCCTATTTCTTTACCTTCAGAGGCATTGTCTTTTTGTATGGGTTTAGTGTTATAATGTTTTTACTCTGTATTGGAAAAGGATTTATACTGTACTATGTGATTTTCCCTTTGGGAATTAGCTCTGATGAGATTTTATTTATTTTGATAATAAAGATTGCAATTTTTTAGCATTATTTGATTACAGTTGTGAAATCATTCCTTGATTGAGACTTCGGTCTTCTTCAGTTGATATTATACTGTATACAGTGTATACAGTATACACTGACTCGCGTATAAGCCGAGGGGGGGACTTTTCAGACCAATTTTTGGGCTGAAAAACTCGGCTTATACGCGAGTATATACGGTAGTTAAAATGAAAAGACTGCTGAAAAGCAACTTATCCAGATCTTAATTAATGGTGAATGATGGAAATGTGATAGGGGGGTGGTATGAATGCTTTTAGTTTCTCTATAAATATGTGATGTTCACATTTGCAAGCATGCCTAAGACTAAGAGATTTGTATCCGAAACACGAGGCGTGGAGGCAGGGCTGCCACTAGAAATTTTGGGACCCCTTACTAGCAAAATTTTGGGGCCCTCCTGAGACTCCACCCCAACTCCGCCTCCACCAAGCTCCGCCTCCATCCAGGTTCCGCCTCCACCCACGCTCCGCCTCCACCCATCAAACCTTCCATAGTTTCACCACCCACTATTGGAAAAACTCCCTTTCTGCACCACGTCCTCGCCAATCACTCATTAATCTCTTTCTATACATTGTTATTTATCAGAGCTGTGGAGGGATGTGAACAATAAATGCCACATGAGGCAGAATAATACTGGTGCTGTTATTTATCACCTTGTACAGGGGTGGGGAACCTTTTTGCTGCTGGAGGGACATTTGGAAATTTCTACCATCATTTAGGGGCCGCACATCACAATGAAAATTACTGGCTACATTAAATTAATTACCTCACCTAATTTGACGGTTGCAGCTGCTTCTCTGTGTCCTGCGATGTTCGGTGATATCTGATCTTCCAGGTTTGTGTTGGTCTGGAGCGCAGTCGACTCTGTGACAATAGTTTTGTAAATCAAATACATCACATAGGAAATTGTTACATATACAATATACAGGACAAAGAGTATATACAGCACTGCAGAGGGCTAGGGGACACAGACTGGGGGTGAGCTGAGCTCTGCAGGAGCCACAGAGATGTATGATCTCTCCCCGGGCCCCCACCCATTGAGGGGGTGAAGTGAGCTCTGGAGCCAGGGGTCACAAGCTTCCAGAAAATGGCAGTGGATCTCGATTACTTATTATCAGAGACTCTGGAGAAGAATGCTACCGGCAAAGGCAGCTGAGACTATAAGAGTGGGAGCGGCATCCGCTGGGGGTTACCACTGGTACACACACCTCGTACTCACGTGGCTCCACTCCGTACACCTTGTACGCATGCAGCTCAGCTCCGTACACCTCATACGCACGCGGCTCAGCTCCGTACACCTCGTACGCACGCAGCTCAGCTCCGTACACCTTGTACGCACGCGGCTCAGCTCCGTACACCTCGTACGCACGCGGCTCAGCTCCGTACACCTCGTACACATGCGGCTCAGCTTCGTACACCTCATACGCACGTAGCTCAGCTCCGTACACCTCATACACATGTGGCTCAGCTCTGTACACCTCATACGCACGTAGCTCAGCTCCGTACACCTCATACGCATGTGGCTCAGCTCTGTACACCTCATACGCACGTGGCTCAGCTCTGTACACCTCATACGCACGTGGCTCAGCTCTGTACACCTCATACTTACGTGGCTCAGCTCTGTACACCTCATACACATGTGGCTCAGCTCCGTACACCTCGTACGCACGCAGCTCAGCTCCGTACACCTCGTACACACGCAGCTCAGCTTCGTACACCTTGTACGCACGCGGCTCAGCTCCGTGCACCTCGTACACACGCGGCTCAGCTCCGTACACCTCATACGCACGCAGCTCAGCTCCGTACACCTCGTACGCACGCGGCTCAGTTCTGTACACCTCGTACACATGCGGCTCAGCTCCGTACACCTCATACGCACGCGGCTCAGCTCCGTACACCTCATACGCACGCGGCTCAGCTCCGTACACCTCGTACACACGCGGCTCAGCTCCGTACACCTCATACGCACGCAGCTCAGCTCCGTACACCTCGTACACGTTGTTCCACTCCGTACACCTAGTACACATTCGGCTCTGCTCCGTACACCTCGTACACACTCGGCTCTGCTCCATACACCTTGTACACATGTGGCTCCGCTCCGTACACCTCATACGCACACGGCTCCACTCCGTACACCTCATACATACATGGCTCCGCTTCGTACACGTTGTACACACTCAGCTCTGCTAC
This sequence comes from Allobates femoralis, assembly GCA_033576535.1. Classification (NCBI taxonomy): domain Eukaryota; kingdom Metazoa; phylum Chordata; class Amphibia; order Anura; family Aromobatidae; genus Allobates; species Allobates femoralis. The sequence continues at coordinate 544,278,691 of JARQOC010000004.1, forward strand.
ATCCACACTGTAAGTCCATCCTGACCACAGATACACTTTACCTCATCCAGCACCATGACAACTGAGGAGCTGATCATGTGACCCTTGACTCCTCCCCTCCAAGTGAAGTCATCACAGGTCCTGTAAGAACAGAGCAGCTATGTAGCGTGCTGCTCTGCAGGTGGAGAACAATGGGGGGGATCCCGGGCCCCCACAGGCTAATAGAGGCTGGGCGGGCCCTCTGTGCTTTAAGGCATGGTGTGGGCGGGCCGGGCCCCCACAGGATAATAGTGGCTGGGCGGGCCCAGGTGGCGGCTGGGTGGTTCCCTGGGCTCTGTGCATTGAGGCCTCTGGGCCCGGGGGCGGGGTGAGCGTGGATGGGCGGGCCGCCGGGCTTCCACGGGATAATAGATGGTGGGCGTGCCTGGGCGGCGGCTGGGCGGTTCCCTGTGCTTGCTGGCCTGCCCAGCCAGCCCCAGCCTGTGTGTGTGTGAGTGTGACGGACGGCCCCACCCCGCCCCTGGCTGGTGTGATGATGACTACGACTCGACGAGACTCGTCAGGTCAGCTGCGCCGGCAGCGCCGGCGCGTATGAACTACTGTGTAGTCTAGTGACTGCTACTGCTGCTGCTGGCCAAATGGGCGGGCCTCATTGCTCCAATGGCCCCGCCCACAGCCAGCGCACCCGGGCCCCCCTGCTGTTTGTTTTTGGCCACGCCCCCTCCACTTATCTTCGGGCCCCATACAGCTGTATGGCCTTTAAGGCCCTATTGGCGGGACTGCGTGGAGGAAGGGGGCTGCATCCCCCAATAATGCTTTTAAGGATGTCTGAATAAAGATCTGGATTTTTAACTGCAACAAGTCTGGTGCCGGAGTTCCTTCAATATTTGTTCAAGTGAATGGGAACCAGCCATTACTCTGAGCACTAACAGCCTCTGGAAGCCGTGGTGAGCAATATCCCCTTTCCCTTCCCTTATACTAAGCTTAAATCCTGGCCTACCCTGACTACAACCAACCATTCTTACTGTACACTGATGCCATCAACGTGGGGTTAGGAGCTGTATTGGCACAGAAACAGAATGGCAGAGAAAGAGTAATTGCGTATGCCAGCAGAAAACTTCGCCCTACAGAAAGGAATCCTGAGAAATACAGTTCATTCAAGTTGCAATTCCTGGCCTTGGTCTGGGCCATAACAGAACGGTTCAAACACTACTCAGTCTACTAAGTTCACCGCCTTCACGGATAATACTCCTCCTACACATCTGGAAACCACGAAGCTAGGTGCAATGGAACAGCGCTGGATGACTCAGTTATCATAATTACCAGTTTACCATCAAGTACCGGGCGGGTCTTAAGAATGCCAATGCTGATGCCTTGTCAAGGATGCCTCATTTACCAGATGTGGGAGAAGATGTGGATGAGCTAGAAGAGGTAGAGCTAACCGCCTTCCATCGCCACAGAGCATCCCAGTGCCAGCAAACCGCAAGAAGATATCCTGAAAAGACATTGAAACCTTTACCTCATCATAGTTGGAAGAAACCCAAGACAGTGACCCAGCTATAAGTTTAGTTAAAGAGCTGATAACTCTAAAATGTTCCCGTCTTGATCCAGATGCTCCACCAGAGGCAAAACACCTGTGCAATGAGAGAAGCAAGCTATTCATCTATCAAGGACAGTTATGTAGGTGATGCATCAATCCCAGAACCCATGAGATGGTCTGGCAAATAGTGGTACCTAAGAAGGATGTCCAGATGGTGTTGGAAGCATACCACAATCAATCAGGTCACTTCAGATGGAAAAAGCTTGAAATGTTATTAAGAGATAAATTCTATTGGGTTGGCATGAGAGGTTCCATAGAGAGATGGTGTAAAAACTGTGGACCATGCAGCTTGAGGAGAAAGGACAGTGAACGTCAAAGAGCACTGCTACACACAATTGTAACCACTCAACTGCTTGAGATAGTAGTCTTGGATCACGTGAAGTTGACACCCAGCAGATCAGGTTACACCTAATATTATTATTTATTTATATAGCGCATTAAATTCCATGGTGCTTTACATGCTAAAAGGCAGACAAGGACAAGTACAATAAATGTGGACAATTTGGTCGTACAGATACAAGAGCGGAGAAGATCCTGTCCGCGAGGGCTCACAATCTACAAGGGGTGGGTGGGGACACAGCAGAAGAGGGAGGTGCCGGTCATGAGGCGGCGCGGTGGACCAGGCCTCATAGGAGGTTGTAGGCTTGGCGGAAGAGGTGGGTCTTTAGGCTTCTTTTGAAGGTTCCCAGGGTGGGAGAATGTCTTATGTGTTGGGGCAGAGAGTGGGGCAGAGAGTTCCAGAGTATGGGGGATGCCTGGGAGAAACCCTGAATGCGGTTGTGTGAAGAGGAGATCAGGGGGGAGTAGAGGAGGAGTTCTTGGGAGGATCGCAGGTTGCGCAAGGGTAGGTATCGGGAGACCATGTTGGAAATGTATGGAGGGGACAGGTTGTGGATGGCTTTGTAGGTCAAGGTTCATGTTTTAAACCGGGATCTCTGGGAAGCAGAGAGCCAATGAAGGGGTTGGCACAGGGGAGAGACAGGGTAGTAGCGGGAGGACAGATGGATTAGACAGGCAGCAGAGTTTAGGATAGATTAAAGAAGTGCAAGGGAGGTAGCAGGGAGGCTGGAGAGCAGGAGGTTGCAATAGTCGAGGCGGGAAATTATGAGAGCGTGAATAAGGGTTTTAGCAGTGTCATGGTCAAGAAAAGTGCAGATTTGGGAGATATTTTTGAGCTGGAGATGGCAGGAGGTGACGAGGGCCTGGATGTGGGGCTTGAAGGAGAGGGAAGAGTCGAGGATGACCCCGAGGCACCGAGCATGGGGGACTGGGGAGAGAGAGCAGTCATTGACGACGATGGATAGGTTAGGTAGTGAGGGGGAGCAGCTTGGGGGAAAGATGTTGAACTCGGTTTTGTCCATGTTCAGCTTAAGGAAGTGAGCGGAGAAGAAGGATGAAATGGTGGACAGGCATTGTGGAATTTTGGATAGTAGGGAGGTGATGTCAGGTCCAGACAGGTAGATTTGGGTGTTGTCGGCGTAGAGGTGGTACTGGAGGCCAAGAGATTCAGTGAGTTGCCCTAGGCCGAGAGTGTAGATTGAGAAGAGTAACAATGATAGACCACTACTCCAGATTTCTAGTAGTAGCTCCAGTGAAAGACTTGACAGCTGAAATAGCAGCAAAAACCTTCCAAGCCTATTTCTGTAGACCACACAGGTATCCAGAACAGATATTGACTGATCAAGGTTCTGCATTCAAAGCTGAGTTATTTCAAGAGTTTTGCCACATATATGGATGCAAGAAAATGCGAACCACACCTTACCATCCGCAAACAAAGAATGTGTGAAAAGATGAACAATACAGTCATAGACATGTTGAAACCCTTGCCTTTGGGAGAAAGGAATCAGTGGCCAGAGAAATTGCCTGACTTAGTGGACATGTATAACCATATCCCTGTAAGTTCCACCAATTACACGCCAGCTTATCTTATGAGAGCAAGACCAGGAAGATTACCGGTTGACCTAGAAATGGGGATTGTAGTACCAGAAACAGGTTCATCTGATGTAGATTGGGACACAAACCGCCAAGAACAATACAAAATGGTGCAAGCATGTGTAGAAGACAATCTGAACCAGATCAAAGAAAAACAAGAAAGAAGCTATAACAGAAATGCACAAGCTAAACCTCTAATGTCTGGAGAAATAGTACTAAAGAGGAAGAGAAGAAACCACAGACTTGATGACAAGTGGGAGAAAGAACCTTACACTGTGTTAAACTCCAATTTTGACAATACTAAAATTAATCAGTAGAGATGGAAGTAAAACTACTGCACCAGTGTCAAGAGATCATCTTAAAGTATGTCCAGAACAACTAAGACCACAAGAAGAAGAAACCCCTTGTACAAAACAAATAGAACCAAAAGAAAAAGTGATTTACACAATACTTGGAGACTTCCCAGAAGACTGGCCCCAATGTGAGGGATCTATAATTGTACCAGTACTAAAATTTTACCAACCAGTGGAAGAACAAAGAAAACTGGAAGAAACAGCGAGAGTTCCCAAAGAATCAGTCCAAGTTCCAAAAGAATCACCCATTGTAGCAGAACTAGAGGATCCTGCAATCGGTGAAACTACCAGCCCTGTAGTGAGACTAAGGCCGCGCAGTTACCCAACCTACCACCTATAGCACATAGGTCAACCCAAAGAACATATACCTCTACACATCACATAGTGTTGAGCGCATCACCTGAGACACAAACACTACGTAGGTCTTGTTGTAGTAGCCAAGGTCAACCCACGTACAGGTAAGGAGAATGGGTGTAAAGTATAAAGTGTCAGTAGGTTAAAGTGTAAATATGAACATGTATGTACATTAAATGTGAATAGTAGTGTACAGAAGGGTGGAGGAACTGGGCGTAGCCCCATTCACACTAAGTTAGGAAGAGAAAGTGCCTGGGGTGGAGAGAAGGTACCAGGTCTCCTAAGCAGAGACACCCATAGGGAAAATGTTTGTTTTGCATGTAGTGGACTTTTGGAAAGAGTATAAAACCGTTTAAACCCTGAACTTGCAGAGACTATACTGTTAACATTTTCCCTGAAATTTTCCCTATTTTATTTAAAAAATGGACCAAACTCACAGGATTGGTTGTAACAACAAACTTTTACAGCCTGCGGTGGATGGACTAGCACCATATGGACTGCACCCTATTTTGCTTTTACCATTTTTCAGTGGTTTTTGTACATTTTTCATTTTGAGACTCTGTTATAAAAACCTGTTATTGGTATTGTTGAATGTTTGAAAAACGGTTTCTCAGTCCGGGAGTACTGACTTTAACTAGGGGGGAATGTGGCACCCTGCCCTTAAAGGTAGCCACAGAACTACCTAAAGCATGGATGGATTTCTACAACATAAACCCTTACACACATAACATCTTCCACTCCAGGCCTGTAGGGGGAGCTCCACTTGCTGCCTTTAAGCAAGATCCGCTCTAAATACCGCTGCTGGGGGTGGAGTTAGGCAGTGCAGTTCCTGGGAGGACTGTGAAGAGGTCTAGAGAGGGAAAGAGCAGTGCTAAGCTCCTCTCAGGGACCAAGTTCGTGCAGTACGGAGTAGTACTGTGAAGTTATGGGGAGTTAAGTTATACTCCACCTATGGGGGAGCATTGTCAACTGGCTGCCCGTCCATCATCCCCGGAGGTCTGCAGCAGCGCCGGACACCGTAGGTGGCGTCAGAAGACTTTACTCTTTTTCTTTTATTTTACCAAGTTTCCCCAACTTTTTAAGCGATCACCATGGCCACAGGCCCAGGCAGGCCATTAGTGACATCCCCTTACAGCAACCGCCCGGGTACCGAGTCCCCACGGCCTTGGGGTGGGTCACAGTCACATAGGGCTAGGAGTCCCGAGTGGGACATCAACCGGAAAGTCCGCGATTGCTGGCCCAGAGTATGTGTGTGGGATTGAAGAGGCCCGAAAGGTACAAGGGAGGGGGTGCCTCTAGTAAGCCGGCCCATCTGCAGACCGGCAAGCAGGACCGAAAGTACACTGCTGAAATGTGAACTGTATTGTGTAAAAATAAGAACGTTGCAGTGAGTAAAGTATCGGTTAACTCAGGACTCTGTGTGAGAGACTTAATCTTGTGGTGATTTGCCGGAGATTACCTGCACCTGAGGAGCCGCTGACTGCATTTTCTGAGCAGGCAGAGACAGCCTGCAGGAAAGAAGAAGACAGCGTCTGGACGGGAGCCATGGGAGCTCCAGAGATGCCAGTAAGTGATACCACAGAACCTTCACACACATCGTACTATCATACATAGACTATATACTGGCCCAGTGGATAACTAGCCCTGTCCGTTGATGGCTTAACACTTCACTGCCCCTTGCCATCATCCCCGGGACCATGACAAGCAGTGGTGGCTCATATTGGCCACAAACCACGGGTGGCATCACTTCCATGACAAACCCTTTCCTTTTTTCCTTTTTATTTTTATTCCCCTTTTATAGCTACGGAAACGGTCCGCGGCCACCACCATGACATCCCCCCAGGCAACAGAGACTGAAGGGGACCAGTCCCGAGTACCCCACAGCCCTGGCGGGTGACTCACCCATAGACGTCGGTGGCAATGGCCTGTGATGTGCGGTTTAGGCAATGAACAAGGAAGCAGAATAAGCCATTATAGTTAACAGCAGAAAGTCTTTTACTTAGGCTTTCAAATAGATGGTTCTTCATGGCAGTACTTTACATTTCTTCTTCAACAAGATTTCAAAATCATACGATCTTTATCAGTAGAATCCATTGTTAATATTTCTTGCATACTGGCAGCAGCAGCTACTTTTTTAGATGCTTCCATGAGGCAAGACAAAGAACTCCTTCTCTAAATCTACAACACTAGGCTGACAAATTGCAATCCACCACTTTTACAGGACAACCGTGTCCAGCCGAAAGCAGACTCCACGTTTCTTCTCAAGTACTATATTCTTCTGTTTGGGCTTCTTGCAGCTTCCCACTAAACTGTACTCACTTCTCAGATAATGCTTCGGCTAGTGATGTGTCGGTCGTGACCCATCTGACACAAAGGGCTGGCTTGCTGCTGTGAACGACAGGAGCCGGCATGCAAATGAGAGCCACAAAATGTTTTTATTGGCTCTCACTGTGCAGCAAATTCCGGTGTTCTGGGACAAAGCTCCGCCCACCTGAAAAAACCCCGCCCTGGGTTTCAATCATATCAAGTGATCACTGTTATGTTAAATACAGTTGTGGCCAAAAGTATTGACACCCCTGCAATTCTGTCAGTTAATACTCAGTTTCTTCCTGAAAATGATTGCAATCACAAATTCTTTGGTATTGTTATCTTCATTTAATTTGTCTTCAATGAAAAAGCACAAAAAGAATTGTCCTAAAGCTAAATTGGATATAATTCCACACCAAACATAAAAAAGGGGGTGGACAAAAGTATTGACACTGTTAGAAAAATCATGTGATGCTTCTCTAATTTGTGTAATTAACAGCACCTGTAATTTACCTGTTTTGGCAATAACTAAATCACACTTGCAGCCAGTTGACATGGATTAAAGTTGACTCAACCTCTGTCCTGTTTCCTTGTGTATACCACATTGAGCATAGAGAAAAGAAAGAAGACCAAAGAACTGTCTGAGGACTTGAGAAACCAAATTGTGAGGAAGCATGAGCAATCTCAAGGCTACAAGTCCATCTCCAAAGACCTGAATGTTCCTGTGTCTACCGTGCACAGTGTCATCAAGAAGTTTAAAGCCCATGGCACTGTGGCTAACCTCCCTAGATGTTGACGGAAAAGAAAAATTGACGAGAGATTTCAACACAAGATTGTGCGGATGGTGGATAAAGAACCTCGACTAACATCCAAACAAGTTAAAGCTGCCCTGCAGTCCGAGGGTACAACAGTGTCAACCAGTACTATCCATCGGCGTCTGAATGAAAAGAGACTGTATGGTAGGAGACCCAGGAAGACCCCACTTCTTACCCCGAGACATAAAAAAGCCAGGCTGGAGTTTGCCAAAACTTACCTGAGAAAGCCTAAAAAGTTTTGGAAGAATGTTCTCTGGTCAGATGAGATAAAAGTAGAGCTTTTTGGGCAAAGGCATCAACATAGAGTTTACAGGAGAAAAAAAGAGGCATTGAAAGAAAAGAACACGGACCCTACAATCAAACATGGTGGAGGTTCCCTGATGTTTTGGGGTTGCTTTGCTGCCTCTGGCACTGGACTGCTTGACCGTGTGCATGGCATTATGAAGTCTGAAGACTACCAACAAATTTTGCAGCATAATGTAGGGCCCAGTGTGAGAAAGCTGGATCTTCCTCAGAGGTCATGGGTCTTCCAGCAGGACAATGACCCAAAACACACTTCAAAAAGCACTAGAAAATGGTTTGAGAGAAAGCACTGGAGACTTCTAAGGTGGCCAGCAATGAGTCCAGACCTGAATCCCATAGAACACCTGTGGAGAGATCTAAAAATGGCAGTTTGGAGAAGGCACCATTCAAATATCAGGGACCTGGAGCAGTTTGCCAAAGAAGAATGGTCTAAAATTCCAGCAGATCATTGTAAGAAACTCATTGATGGTTATTGGAAGCGGTTGATCGCAGTTATTTTGGCTAAAGGTTGTGCAACCAAGTATTAGGCTGAGGGTTCCAATACTTTTGTCTGGCCCATTTTTGGAGTTTTATGTGAAATTATCAATGTTTTGCTTTTTGCTTCATTCTCTTTTGTGTTTTTTCATTGAAGACAAATTAAATGAAGATAATAATACCAAAGAATTTGTGATTGCAATCATTTTCAGGAAGAAACTGAGTATTATCTGACAGAATTGCAGGGGTGTCAATACTTTTAATAATAATAATAATAATAATAATAAAGCTTTATTTATATAGCGGCAACATATTCCGCAGCGCTTTACAATGTAGGGTTAGAGTACAGAAAATATACAGTAAGTAATTACAGTAGAGAACAAATACAGTACAATAATTGGATACAAAACAATAGGCATAGAATCAATGTATAAAAGAAAATACAATAAATAAAGCAAGAAATGAAGGTGACCCTGCTCAAAAGAGCTTACAATCTACAACGGGATAGGGGTTGCACAAGGTGCCGGGGCTTATTGCACTGATGGTCCAGGCATCTTGAGGAAATGGGGCATAGGGCTAAGCTTACATGGATGGTCATTATACAGTCTGTGTAGACCTTTATGGTTTGGTGGAGTTTGTAGAAGAGTAATGTCCAGAGGGATAGCCCATTCACTGTCTACAGTACAATGGACTTCTATTAGGGAGTATGATAGGCCACCTTAAAAAGATGCGTTTTTAGGGATCGTCTGAAGCCATACAAGTTATGGATAGTCCTGATTTCTTTGGGTAAAGCATTCCAGAGGTTTGGTGCAGCTCTGGAAAAGTCTTGGAGCCGGGAGTGGGAGGATCGGATTAGTGCAGATGTTAGTCAAAGGTCATTTGAAGAACGTAGAGAGCGGGTGGGGTGATAGACAGAGATGAGGGAGGAGAGGTAGGGGGGTGCTGCTCTGTGAAGAGCTTTGTGGGTGAGAACAAGCAATTTGAATTTGATCCTGTAGTATACGGGCAGCCAGTGCAATGACTGGCACAGAGCAGAGGCATCTGAGTAACGATTGGCCAGATGGGTGATCCTGGCTGCTGCATTAAGGATGGACTGGAGAGGAGAAAGTCTGGTGAGGGGGAGGCCGCTTAATAGAGAGTTGCAATAGTCAAGGCGGGAATGGATTAGGGCCACGGTGAGGGTTTTTGTTGTTTCCAGGGTGAGAAAGGGGCGGACTCTAGAGATATTCTTCAGGTGTAAGCGACAGGAGTGGACGAGAGATTGCGTGTGGGAGGAGAAGGAGAGATCGGTGTCAAACATAACACCCAGACAGCGAGCCTGCTGTCTAGGCGTTATCGTGGTGCCGCATACTGAGAGAGAGATGTCCGATTTAGGGAGGTTAGTGGATGGGGGGAGCAGAAGAAGTTCAGTTTTGGAAAGGTTTAGTTTCAAATAGAGAGTGGACATGATATTGGAAACTGCAGCTAGACAGTCGTTGGTGTTCTTTAATACCGCAGGGGTAAGGTCAGGGGCTGAAGTGTATAGTTGTGTGTCATCAGCATAAAGATGGTACTGAAAGCCAAATCTGCTGATGGTCTGTCCAATCGGGACCGTGTAGAGAGAGAAGAGGAGAGGACCAAGGACTGAACCCTGAGGGACCCCAATAGTGAGGGGAAGAGGGGAAGAAGTGGAGCCAGCAAAAGATACACTGAAAGAGCGGTCAGAAAGATAGGAGGAGAGCCAGGAGAGAGCAGTGTCCTTTATGCCAATGGAGTGCAGCATAAAGAGTAGGAGCTGATGGTCAACAGTGTCAAAAGCTGCAGAGAGATCAAGGAGAATAAGCAGAGAGTGGTCACCATTACGTTTTGCTGTCAGAAGGTCATTGGTCACTTTGATGAGGGCAGTTTCTGTGGAGTGAAGGGGGCGGAAACCAGACTGTAATGGGTCTAGAAGAGAGTGAGTGGAGAGGTAACGGGTGAGGCAGGAATAGACCAGGCGCTCCAGGAGTTTAGAGATGAAGGGGAGATTGGAGACTGGTCTGTAGTTATTTGTGCAGGTTGGGTCGAGAGTGGTTTTCTTTAATAATGGAGTAATGATCGAGTGTTTGAAGGAGGAGGGGAAAATGCCAGAAGAGAGGGAGAGATTGAAGATTTTGGTTAGATGAGTGGTGACGACTGGAGAGAGGGACTGGAGCAGGTGTGAGGGAGTGGGGTCAGTAGTGCATGTGGTGGGACGAGAGGAAGAAAGGAGCCTGGAGACTTCTTCTTCTGTGACTGGGTCAAATGTGGAGAGTGAACAGGAGGAGATGTGGGGAAGAATGGGGGTGGCAGCGCTTGGAGGCTGAGAGCTGATTTCCTGGCGGATGTTGTCTATTTTCTCCATGAAGTAGGAAGCCAGGTCATCAGCACAGAGGTCAGTGATGGGGGCCTGCACTTTAGGACTGAGGAGAGAGTGAAAGGTGTCAAAAAGTTTTTTTGGATTGTTGGATAGTGAGGAAACCAGGGTGGTGAAGTAGGTCTGTTTGGCAAGGTGAAGGGCAGAGTTGTAGGTTTTTAGCATGAATTTATAGTGGATAAAGTCTCCTGGTGAGCGAGTTTTCCTCCATAGACGTTCAGCACTCCTGGAGCATCGCTGGAGGAATCGAGTTTGTGGTGTGAGCCAGGGCTGTTTTGTTCTCTGTTTGGAGGTTCTGCGGGTGAGGGGCGCTACTTGGTCCAGGGAGCTTCTGAGAGAGTCATTGTAGTGATTTACTGCCTGATCTGGAGAGGAGATTGAAGAGATTGGGGACAGAGATGAGATGAGGAAGTCTGTGAGTGCTTGAGGGTTAATGGCCTGTAGATTTCTGGATGTGTGATAGGTAGGATTGGGCTGTGTTGGCCGAGGGTTAGTGAGTGAGAAGGAAAGAATGTTGTGGTCAGAGAGTAGAGTTGAGTTATCCAAGGGGGAGGATGAGCAGAGCCGGGTAAAGACAAGGTCAAGGGTGTTACCGTTTTCGTGCGTCTTAGAGGTTGAGAGCTGTGATAGGCCAAGAGAGGTAGTTAGAGATAGGAGCTGGGATGCAGATGGGGAGATGGGGCTGTTTATGGGAATGTTAAAGTCTCCCAGAATAAGGGTTGGTAAATCTGAGGACATGAAATGCAGGAGCCAAGTGGAGAAATGGTCGAGGAACTGGGTGGGTGACCCTGGGGGGCGGTATACCACCGCTACTTTGAGGGGGAGGGGATGGAATAGACTAATGGTATGGACCTCAAAAGAAGGGAATGAGAGCGATGGGGCTGGAGGAATGACCTGGAAAGTACATTGTGGGGACAGGAGGAGGCCAACTCCACCGCCAAGTCTGTTCCCAGGTCTAGGGGAGTGAGAGAAGTGTAAGCCGCCGTAAGAAATAGCAGCAGGGGAAGCAGTGTCTGAATCCTGGATCCAGGTTTCTGTGAGGGCCAGCAGGTTAAGAGAGTTGGTAAGGAAGTAATTGTGAATGAAGGGAAGTTTGTTGCATACAGACTGTGGATTCCAGCCACAACTGTATGTTATTGTTTTATTGTTATTCTTTGTTAACACTAAATTGTTCAGTCCAGGAGTACTGATGTTACCTGGGGGGGGAGGGTGATGCCCTGCTCACGCAGGTAACCACAGATCCCTCTAATGCACAACTGGGTTTCCACAGCAGGTACCTATTACGAACAATACCTTCTACCCCGGAACAGTAGGGGGAGCCTAACTTGCTGCCCTTAGGCAAGATCCCCTATATATATTGCTGCTGGGGAAGAGCTAGTCAGAGTATGTGCAGATGCTAGAAGAGCTGCAAGGAACTCCTGGTGGTCGGTGCTGCGTACAGGCCCGAGCCAGTGACCTGGAGTGGGTCTTCAGCGTCCCACAAGCATAAGTGGGACTGAAGGCAGGAAGCTCAGAGCAGAAAAGGGAGCAAGGAGCTCAGAGGGAGTTTGTTCCAGGAGAAACGCCGGATATTGGGGATCCGCACCTGTGGGGAACTATAAGCCCATAGAAAACTCCATCGCACTGTGGAAGCTTCAGCTACCGGTCTCCCAGGAGGGTCAAGAGAGGGAGCCAGGAACAGCAGGCCAGCTGCAGTGTCCAGAGAGGGTCATCCCGGAGACCGCACAGGAAGAGAAAGAGACAGGCAAAGGAAGAGAGTGGAGGCAAGTCAGGCTACAGCAGGCTGTGCTTCAGCAACAACACAAGCAGAGGAGGCCTTATACCCACTTGCTGTGGGAACCCACTGCGCAACCCTGTCAACCGTCGGTTCCCTGGACGTATTTATCTGAAAAACATCAGCAAAAGGTAAAAGAGACTTCTGTGTGCATGCATCCTTCTTCTTCACTCACCGTGCCCCTCATAGACTATTCCAACTCTCCCTATACAATCTCAGCTCCACTACAACCTGCTCCCCCCTTACTACGCTGCCCCAGAGGTCCCAGTCCTGCCTGCGGAGTACTATACCATCTCAGCCGCAATACCACTGACCTCCGGAGGACTCTGGCAGCGCTGGTGACATCTCACCAGGTACTGCAGGTGGCGTCACAACAAACTATAAACTGGTACATAATCCTTGTAAATAAATCCCCCCTTTTTGAAGGGTCACCCAGGACACGGGATCAGGTGCGGCCACCATTCCCCGTGACAAAGTTAACCCTCTGCCGCTTGGTACCCGAGTACCCCATGCCCTGGGGCTCGACAGATGATGGGTGGAAGAGGCTCACTGATAGAGCAGTCCCCATCTGCTGCCTGGAGGGAGAAGTTAATCGAGGGGGTGAGGTTTTAGGAGTTAGAGTAAGTGAGAGAGAAGGGGAACAGCATGAAGGCAAGATGGAGTGAGTTCTAGGGAACTCAGGCAGCTGAGGAAAGCAGGACTCATGAAGGAGGGTCAGCTGCTGATCTCCAGGCTTGATGACCCAAATCTATAGCTGGCTGGACAGCCAGGTAGAGGAACGAGCTGCACAGAGGTGCCAGCCCTCAATTCGGTCTGGGATCTTCAGGGCCAGCCGAGAAACCGGAGGTCACTGAACTTCACGTGCAGTGACCACCACCGTGGAATCTCCCAGGCGAAGGGACTACAGAGGGTGGAGAGGACTTGCAAGGCAGTCACTCAGAAGGACCCACAGTCACCTGCTTTGGGACTTGTAACCACAAGGAAACTAGGGAGGAAACGAGTAATAGAGTCCCAGACAGGAAAGGGCAGCAAGGAAAGGCCTTGTACTCCTTGTCTCATCAAAGTGAACTCGGACTACCTGTGAGCTGGCTAAGCTACAACCTTGGAAATTACAGTACCACGGCAGGGTTGTCTCTGTACTAAGCTGCAAGTAAAGGTGACAGGTAAGAACTGCAACCCCTGTGTCTGTCTACTCTTTCCTGTGCCTCTTTGGATCAACAACTACTACCACCATAATCCATCTCTTACCATTTGTACATCCCAGGGCCCGCTCCACCTGAGGTTAATACTCCATCAAGCTGCCACACCACCTATCCCCTGGGGACCACTACTGCAAGCAGCGCTCGTGCAATCTAGCCAGAAACCTCAGATAGCATCACAATAAACTTTTCCCCTTTAACTTTCCCCTTTTCAATGACCGGTCGCAGCCACGACTTCCAGGGAAGGCCATCGTGACTGTTGAGCCCTGGAGTGTTGAGTACCCTGGCCCCATGACCGCTGCAGTAAAGGCCTCAGGTACTCAGCAGCTGGACCAGTAGTTAGGATCACGGTGGCAATGCCCAGTGCTTTAGCCCTGGCTCACAATGAAAAGGGGGAAGTAAAAATTGAGAAATAAATGTATTAAATAAATAAGTACGGTAGTTTGTGACGCCAGTTATAATATTCAGACTATAGGTGTCTGGCACTGCAGGGGATCCCTGGGAGATAGGTGGTGTAGTAGTATAGTTGTCAACCACTTCACGAACTATCATAGGTTGTCTCCCACCCTTTGATGCGAGCTTACACTGTGAGCTTGCATCCCCCCACATCTCTGCTGTTCTAATCAGCGGAGATGTGTATCTAACAGCGATCCGATCGGTGCTGTTAACCAAGTGGATCGTGCTGTCAGTCACTGACAGCTAGATCCAAAGCATCCAGCAGGGATCGTGCTGATCCCCGCAGGGATCATGCTGATCCCCGCAGGGATCAGCAAGCAATTATGGGACCTGCATCCTGTTACTTGGACAGCCCGGGGTCCTGTAATGACCACAAAAGCTGTCCTTTTGAGCAGCAGCTCATCTAAAGACAGGACAAGCCCTCACAGTGTGCAGAATTGAGGCACTCTAGGGGCCAGTGTAAAAAATATATATAAAATAATAAGTATAAAGTATGATATGTTTTTGAAAGTATGAAAAAAACCTAAGTTCAAATCAACCACTTGAAAATAAAACTATTAAAAAAATGTAAAAAAAAAAAGCACATTTGGTATCGCCACATTCAGAAATGCCTGATCTATAAAAATATAAAATCAATTAATCAGATCTGTAAACTGCACAATGGAAAAAAAAAAGACCAAATGCCAAAATTATGGGTTTTTTTGGTCACTGCAACATTGCAATAAAATGCAATCACGGCGATCAGAACATCGCATCTACCCAAAAATGGTATCATTAGAAACGTCAGCTCAAGCTGCAAAAAATAAGCCATGACACAGCCCCAGATCCCAAAAAATGAGGACACTATGGGTCAGGGAAAATGGCACCAAATTAGCAATTTAAAAAAAAGAAAAGTCTGAATTATTTTTCACCACTTAGATAACAGTAAAAGTATACATGTTTGGTATCTACAAACTCGTACCAAACCAAGGCATTATACCATTATCTCAGTTTCACCATATAAGTGAACAAGGTGAATAAAAATTAAACATAAAATTACACTTTTTTTTCCAATTTCACCGCACTTAGAATTTTTTCTCATTTTTACTGTACACTATATGGTAAAATAAATAATTTTATCTGAAATTACAACTCGTCCTGCAAAAAACAAGCCCTCATATGTCTATACTGACAGAAAAAAAGAGAATTTTGTTTACGTACCGTAAATTCTTTTTTCTTTAATCATCAATGGGAGACCCAGACAATGGGGTTTAGGGCACTGCCCTCCGGAGGTCACACTAGGTACTACAAGTTTGTAGACACCGCCTCCTCCGCTTATAAACCCCTACCGCAGGGAACATCCTCAGTTTGGTCCATAAGCTGCGAGGAGGAAATAAACCACACCCGAAACATCGGGAAGAATGCCGTGCACAGACGGTTCAACAACCCGGCAAACACTGTCTCAACAGAGAACAGAGCAAATGCAAAAACATGCAACGGAACAACTGGGTGGGTGATGGGTCTCCCATTGATGATTAAAGAAAAAAGAATTTACGGTACGTAAACAAAATTCTCTTTTTTCTGGTCATCATAATGGGAGACCCAGACAATGGGGATGTCCTAAAGCAATACCCCAGGGCGGGAAGAGTTCCTCAACAAGACGGGCAACACATGGTTCCCTTTTAAAGGTGGGCAACCGCCGCCTGGAGAACCCGCCTGCCCAAACTTGCATCCGCAGAGGCATGGGCATGCACCATATAGTGCTTAGAGAAAGTGTGCAGGCTGGACCAAGTGGCCGCCTGACACACCTGTAGAGCAGACGCTCGATGTCGCAAAGCCCAGGAGGCACCTACAGCTCTGGTAGAGTGAGCCCTCAATCCCACCGGGAGAGGCAAACCAGAAGCCCGGTAAGCCTCTTGAATGGAAGCCTTAATCCATCTGGCCAATGTCGATTTTGATGCCGCGGACCCCTTACAGCGACCTGTCGTAAGAACAAATAAGGAATCCGAACTCCTAAAGGAGGCGGTCCTGGACACATAAATGCGTATAGCTCTCACGAGATCCAGAGTATGGGGGTCGCGTTCAACCTGATGAACGGGAGCGGGGCAAAATGATGGGAGAACAATCTCCTGGTTCAGGTGAAAAGTTGAAACCACCTTCGGCAAGAATTCTGGCCGTGGACGCAACACCACCTTGTCTTGGTGAACCACCAGAAAGGGTGACTTGCACGATAGTGCAGCCAATTCTGATACCCTCCTCAGAGACGTAATTGCCACCAGAAAGGCCACTTTCTGGGACAGACGCGATAGAGAAACATCTCTCAGCGGCTCAAACGGCGGTTTCTGTAATGCCGCCAGGACCATGTTAAGGTCCCAAGGGTCTAGAAGTCTCTTGTAGGGCGGAACCATCCGTGACACCCCCTGCAGAAATTGACGGACCTTCGGGAGGAGCGCCAATCGCCTGTCAAACAGCACTGAAAGTGCTGATACTTGACCTTTCAAAGAGCCAAGGGATAATCCCAATTCCAAACCCGACTGCAGGAAAGCCAACAACGTCGGAATGGACAAGGGCCACGGAGACCGTCCGCCAGAGGCACACCAAGTAAAAAAGATTTTCCACGTTCTGTGGTACATCTTCCTGGAAACTGGCTTCCTAGCCCGATTCATAGTGGCAACCACCGTAGGGGAGAAACCCCTGGATGTCAGCAGCCAGGCCTCAAGAGCCATGCAGTCAATCTGAGGGCCCTGGAATTGAGGTGGAAGAATGGGCCTTGCGCGAGTAAATCTGCGCGTTCTGGAAGAGCCCACCTGTGTCCGCCTGACAGTTGTCACAGGTCCGGATACCAGGACCTCCTGGGCCAGTCTGGAGCCACTAGAATGGCTACCCTGCACTCCGACCTGATTTTCCACAGCACCCTGGGAATCAGAGCCAGAGGCGGGAACACATACGGTAGATGGAATCTGGACCAATTCAAGATCAGGGCGTCCGCTCCCAGAGACTGGGGGTCCCATGACCTCGCCATGTATTGCGGCACCTGATGATTCAGCCGTGAGGCCATCAGATCCACGTCCGGAGTGCCCCATCTGCTGCAGACTTCTCTGAAGACCTCCGGATGAAGAGACCACTCTCCGGCGTCCATCCCCTGCCGGCTCAGATAGTCGGCCTCCCAGTTTTCGACCCCTGGGATGTGAACTGCGGAGATCAGGCAGTTGTTGTTCTCCGCCCAGGATAGGATGCGGTGAACTTCGGCCAGAGCCTCTGCACTCCTGGTTCCTCCTTGATGATTTACATAAGCGACGGCCGTCGCATTGTCGGACTGAACCTGAATGGGTTGTCCTGAGAGGAATCTCTGAAACGCCAGGAGTGCCAGATAGATCGCCTTGATCTCCAGCACGTTGATCTGCAACGCCGACTCCGACTGAGTCCAGAGGCCTTGGGCCCTGTGGTGTAAGAACACCGCCCCCCAGCCCTTCAGACTGGCGTCGGTGGTCACCACTAACCATGACGGTTTGATGAAGGACCGGCCCCAAGACAAGTGATGTGGCTGTAGCCACCACTGCAGGGAATCCCTGGTCGGTAGGGAAAGGGTCACCAGCCGATTCAGAGAAATCGTCCTTTTGTCCCACCTGCGGAGAATCTCCAGCTGGAGAGGACGGAGGCGAAATTGTGCGAACGGCACCGCCTCTATTGCTGCCACCATGCGCCCCACCAGCTTCATCAACACCCGTAGGGATGATTGTGGTGACAGGAGGACTGCTTGCACTCCTGATTGGATCGCCATCTGTTTGACTCGTGGCAGAGACACCAGGGCTGAGGCTGTGTTGAAGTCCATGCCCAAATATGTCAAAGACTGGGTCGGAACTAGCGTTGACTTCTGAATATTGAGGAGCCAACCGAACTGTTCCAGAGACCGCATGGTCACATCCAGGCTCTCTTGACAGAGGTGTTCTGATGGCGCCCTGACCAGCAGGTCGTCTAAATAGGGAATGACGGCATGTCCCTGCATGTGCAGGAGAGCCATCATGGAGGCCATCACTTTTGTGAACACCCGCGGTGCCGATGCCAACCCGAACGGCAGCGCCACAAATTGGAAGTGTTCTTCCCCCACTGCGAATCTCAACCAGCGCTGATGAGCCGGTGCAATGGGCACGTGAAGGTAAGCGTCTCTGATATCTATGGACGCTAAGAAGTCCCCCTGTGACACAGCTGCGATCACGGAGCGCAGTGATTCCATACGGAACTTCCGAACCAACACGTGATGGTTGAACAACTTCAGGTCTAGTACCGGGCGGAAGGATCCGTCCTTCTTCGGGACGATAAAGAGGTTGGAGTAAAAACCCCTGAACCTCTCTCCGGAAGGCACCGGGACCACCACTCCGTCCCTGCGGAGACCCTCCAACACCAGGTAAAAAGCCTGAGCCTTTTCTGGTGATGGGACCGACCGATGGAATCGGGATATCGGCTTTGACGTCAGCTCTATCCTGTAACCTCGCGAGACCACGTCTCGAACCCACTGATCTTGAACGTGAAGTAGCCACTTGTCCTGAAAGCGAGACAAGCGGCCCCCCACCTGTGGGGAGGCAGGAAGGAGAGAGCGAGTCATGTAGAGGGCGGGTTTGGGGGTGGCAGCTGCCGCCCCCGCCGTCTTCTTTGGACGACTCTTAGAGCGCCACTGAGAAGCGGGTTTTCCCCCTCGGTCAGCACGAGGGACGGTGCTGATGACTGCGAGCTGGAACGAAAGGATTACTGCTTTGGGTTCCTTTTAACGGTATACCGTGGCTTAGGCTTATTCTGCGGTATCTTAGACTCAGCAGAATCCTTTATCAGCTTGTCCAGTTCGGTGCCAAAAAGCCTGTCACCAGCAAACGGAAGATTCTGCAAAATCTTCTTGGATGTGGTATCTGAGTCCCAAAGACGCAGCCACAACAACCTGCGGATCGCTATAGCATTGGCCGAAGCCACAGCTGAGCGTGTGGCAGTTTCCAGAGTCGCCGTCCTGGCGTAGTCCGCATAGGCCCTTGCCCTCTCGGTAAGTGCCAGGACCTCTGGACTGGACCTTGCCAGGTCAGAGATACCATCCAAGCAGGTAGTAATCGCTTGTAAGGTCCAGACCGTGGCAAAGTTAGGGGCAAATGAAGCCCCCACAGCCTCATAGGAAGACTTGGCGAGCTGCTCGACCTGTCTATCCGTCGCATCCTTCAGCGAGGAGCTATCAGAGGCAGAGAAAAGGGAGCGTGCAGCAATCCTGGTCATGGAAGCATCCACCTTCGGGGACTGCGACCACTCCTGAAGCACCTCCTGGGGAAAGGGGAAGCGATTGTCCTTGGGTTTACGGACATAACGCCGCCCAGGATGTAACCTGGGAGCTCTAACCACCCTTCCAAAGTTCGTGTGGTCCATGAAGGAACCACTTGGTCTAGCCTCTGGCCGCAGCCATTGATAGACCTCCTTCGGGTGCACCGTCACCTCCTCAGGGGGTGTCACGAGACGTAAGGTCTCGTTGATAGAGGACACCAGATCCTCCACCCCGTCTGGTGGTTCAGATACAGACACAGACCCGAAAGTTGAACCCCCATCATCGTCCTCACCATCAGAGGAACGCTCCTCCTCAGAGAGAGCCTGGAGCTCGGGTGACTCCTCACGACGAGCCCGCTTAAGGGGTCTCACAGCAGAAGAGGGAGACGCCCGGGGGTAACTGGACGGAGTAACTGGGCTATCCAGCCTCCTATTAAGTGCCTCCAGGGATTGTGACATGGAGGACAGCTGGGACAACAGAGATTCATTGATCTTATTCTGAGTCTCCCATGGCCCTGGGACCACCTGGACCTCAGGGTATAGCACCGGAGCTGCTGACTCAGCAGTGTCAGTCCGGGCCTCTGGGCGTCCGCAGTTATTGCAGGACCCCTCCACCAGTGTCCCATTGCATGTAGCACAGGTAACGGTGGTCTCTGCCGCCCTAGCAGCACGCTTCCTAGCTGAGGACATCGCCACAGTAGGGGAAAATAAGCCAAATTGCAGACAAAAAAAACGGGAGTCCCGGTGGCTTACCGACCGCAGCAAAGCGGTAGGAGGAAGCGGTGTGTGTGTGTGACCTCCGCGAAGGTTTCCGGTCTCCCCTGGAGTGCAGACGCACGCTGCATACAGATCCCAGCCGGGAAGTGAGGGGTAAAGATGGCCGCCGACAGTGATACTGTGGGCGGCGCCGAAAACACGCGGGAAGCACACACACACGCCCACCGATGACGTCACCGCACGGGCTGCTTCCCATCCTCCAAGCTGCCTCAACATGAAGGCGCCAGAGCCCGCAGCGCGGGAATTAGTGTGACAAACACAACATACAGACTGCATGCACAAACATTCGCAGCCTACAGCCTCAGCCCCTGTGACACACAGGGCGGTCAGCCAGGGTGACCCCAGCACAGGGTACACCAGCAGATCCGCGGACCCGAGGGTAACGCGCGGTCTGAGTGTCAGGACACATAAAGTGACAGACACTACCCCCAGGCACAAAGGAGACACAGAGTGCCTCAGTGCCGGTCCGGTCTGTAAGCACCATTTAGGGAGGCCTCGGACGGGGGTTCAGCACCAGTCCGGAGTGTAAGCACCATTTAGGGAGGCCTCGGACGGAGCGGAGCTGTGCAAGGCTCCTATCTCCCACTCTCCAGAGCCCCCCAGAGAGGGATGGAAAGGAGCGCGACAGCGTACCGGGAGAACACAAAGTGTCCAGGCTCTAGGCCCTCCGGTACCTCCACCTGCGTGTTCCACAAGGGTGAGCGGGGAGACTGTCGCCGGTCCCGACCGGAACCATTTTACCTTGTCTTCAGACGCCATCACGTAAGCTGTGAGAATGCAGTGAAGTGCAAGCAAAGCGTGATCCTCCGAGCACACTAAGTTTAAAACTGAGGATGTTCCCTGCGGTAGGGGTTTATAAGCGGAGGAGGCGGTGTCTACAAACTTGTAGTACCTAGTGTGACCTCCGGAGGGCAGTGCCCTAAACCCCATTGTCTGGGTCTCCCATTATGATGACCAGAAAATCAAAAAGTTATGGCTTTTGGAAGAAGGGGAGGGAAAAATGAAAAATGGAAAATCGCCGGAGGGTGAAGGGGTTAAACTCTTCCAAACCAGGCCTGGCTCCCAGGGAATGGTGATGGTGAGGGTGTTAGTAGTGGTGCAGGGTAGCAGAGAAATGAACAGCAGGAAACAGTCTTTTGCTTTACCTTTTACTATAGTTCTTGCACTGTCTCCAAGGTAATACAACCACCACCAGGCAGGTGACCAGGCCAGTCGGATGAGAACTGTAGCCTGCTCTGATGGGTGATTAATTTTGCCTTTCTGATGACTACTGTAGTTCTTAGGATTCTTGGTGCCTGATGCACTCCAGTACTCCCTCTTAGTAGCTGTGGGTTACCTCCTGCCAGGCTGGTAGTGCGGCTCCTGTGGTTACCTGTGCTTCTATAGCTGTTCCTAACCCTCCATACTGCTGATGTCCAAGAAAGTTCCTGGTGAGCATATAACTCACCCAATCTCCTACTTCTGCCACCAGATTCTCTAAGCCTGAGTATCCAAGGGACAGGTACCCTCATTTGCAGCTTGTCCTTTTAGGAGCAGCTCCTGCTACATTCCCTCAGGACCTTCTTCTTCCCTGCTCTGTGCCTTACTAACCTAACCCCTCCCATTAAACCAGAAGCTAAGTCATAGTCCAAATTAGGTCTTCAGTGCTCAACTTCCTGGCCAGAGATCAGGTTGTATTGGTTGCTTCAGACTTCCAGCCGAGGGAGGTCCAATTTTCTTCAGACATGGCCTCATCCTTCACATATATTACTCCCACAGTGCCCATCCTCCTACCTTATTATTCACATATATTACCACCACAGGGCCCAGCCCTCCCCCTCATCCTTCACATATATTGCCACCATAGGGCCCATCTTTATACCTTATCCTTCACATATATTACCCACACAGGGCCCATCCTCCTACCTCATGCTTCACATATATTACCCACACAGGGCCCATTCTCCTACCTTATCCTTCACATATATTACCCACACAGGGCCCATTCTCCTACCTTATCCTTCACATATATTACCCACACAGTGCCCAGCCCTCCCCCTCATCCTTCACATATATTACACCCACAGGGCGCATCCTCCTACCTCATTCTTTCCATATATTACCCACACGGCCCATCTTCCTATCTCATCCTTCACATATATTACCCACACATGGCCCATCCTCCTACCTCATCCTTCACATATATAACCCCCACTATATAACCCCCACAGGGCCCAGCCCTCCCTCTCATCCTTAACATATATCACCCATACAGGGCCCAGCCCTCATCCTTCACATATATTACCCTTCCCCCGCACACATGCGCACACACAGCCAAGCCTGCCCCCTCATCCCTTATACATAGTTGTGTCCAAAATAATAACAGCGTGTTCAAAAACATGAGATAAGCCCAAAATCTTTATAATAGTTTTTATTTCCATGCATTGGGAAAATTGCAGACTGTCTTCTGAATCAAAACATGAGAAATGTATATAACTTTTACCTACTTTACAGAAAATAACAAAAAATTAACATTGGGCTGTTAATGAAAATAGCAGTGTCTTTACAAACTAAATTTAGAGCTCATCAGGTGCCCCGCCTTCCAAATTTTAAGACGATAAACAGGTGGCCCTTAAGTTTTCCATTACCATGCATGTGTTTACTTGCACTATACCACATGCATACATTTTCTTATATCTATACTAGGTAAAATTGTTTAGGCTTATCACTGTGTTTATCTGATTTTTGCACATCTTCACATTACTGTACTATATACATACATATATTGTCCTTATTTTACTTTGCTTAATTTAGTCTTAGTTCATAAAGCCTATTTCGCTAGCTTGTGCATTGATGTTGTTGTTCTTTCCATCTGGACTCCTTGCGCTCCGCCACCTGCACCCTTGCTGGTGCTGAGCCGAGCGTTCAGTCTTCAGGAAGCGAGGACATGAGCACCAACCAGTAAGCGTGTCATGGTAAATTCTTTATAAATAGCCTGCACTTTCATGTAGCAACACCCTCTAGAAGAAGCCTTGGCGAAACACATCAGGATATCCTCATATCCGTAGGGACCGGTTAGTTTGGAACCCTGCACTTTATTTTTAAGCAGTGTGACATTTGTCTTTGACTTTTTGCTGACTGCTGGATGTCTTTTTATGCTTACACCTCCTTTTTTGACCCCTTTGGGTAAGGCCAGTAGGTATTTGTTGATAGCCCTTTAACTATATGACTGCAAACTTTCATCATTGTCTGGGCATAGTCTGGACTTTCGGTCTTATGCAGCCTCATTAAGTGGGCACTGCACTTCTAATATATTGAGATTACCTGACTGTGTGTCCTCACACCAGAAAAATTGCTTATCTATAGTTTTTGGCCTGCAAAGAGGAATGGTTCTGATCACGGTAGTCGTGACCCGGTCCCATGGCCTGGGCTCAGTCCAAAAAGGGATGATTTATAGGGGAGTTTGTCGTGACGCCACCTGGGGTATGTGTTCAGTGGGACCACCGCTGCCGTATTCCTGCTGGGGACGGTGACTTAGGGCAGCGTAGATGGTAAGCACTCCTCGGGTAGGGCTGGGTGTCCCCAAGGCAGGTGTAGTTGTGGAGGGGCTTGGTGAGGGATGGTACTCTGTACACTTCACTTCTTTGCTGCAGCCTCTTCAGCTGGTGCTTTGAATTACCAGTCTGTGCCTCCGCAGGTGAGGACTCTGCTGCGACGCTGGAAGACACAGTCTCACGCACTTGTGAGCTTACCGAATACTTTACTAGTTCAAAGTACTTTAGCAGGAAGTTACAAGTCATAGTTCTTACAAATTAGCTCTACTCTGGGCACCCGGGTTCTACTGCAGCTCAGACAGTACCTCTGCGTTGCCTCCCTCAAGGTACCTTTCAGGCCTGTTTTTCTCTCTCTCTGTGTCCTCGGTCACGGGTTCAGTCTGGCCGTCACGGGCTCTTTAGTGATGTCTCCCTCTTTCTTGGGGTCACTAGCCCTAGTCCGATGGCTGTGTTCCTACTCTGTGGCGGTAGGTAGGCTGCAAGTCATAGAGTCCCTGCCGCACGCCGATGTGACTCGTGATTGGGGTCTTAGTCTCCCCGGTCACCTCTACAGAGCTGGCTCTCTGGCTGTCCTTGGCCTAGCCCTCCAGAGACCCAGGTATGATTTGGGCTCACCAGGCTCCTTCTGTCTCACTGGCGCTCAGCTTCGGGTTCCTCCGGTCAGCAGGGTGTTCATGACTGCCGGGCCCGTCTTCCTCCCACTTCCCTCTGTCAAGCTGTGGGTATCTCTGCTTGTGGCTTTCTTCCCCTCGCCTTCGGCTATGGAGCAAGCTTTCTCCCCTGGGCAACTACCTCCAGGGTTCTGCGTCCTCCAGGGAACCTCTCCTCCTGGGACTCTACTGTTGATCTCTCTGCCTCCAACTTAGTGTTCCCGTGTTTCACTATGGTTCCTCCACCCACTTGTCCAGTTCCTCCTTCTCTCCTCCCACATTGCTATTAATCCCTGCTACCCCTTGCCATGCCAAGAGTCCTAGGCATAGGGTCAGTGTGTGGGTGTTCCTAAGGTCAACTGTCTTACCTCGCCTGGCTACAGTTCACCCCGTGGTCGCGCTGGTTGCAGAGGCGCCACAAATACATCCTTTTATATTTATATATATACTGTATATATATATATATATATATATATATATATATATATATATATATAGTGCAGACCAAAAGTTTGGACACACCTACTCATTCGAAGAGTTCTCTTTATTTTCATGACTATGAAAATTGTATATTCACACTGAAGGCATCAAAACTATGAATTAACACATGTGGAATTATATACTTAACAAAAATGTGTGAAACAACTGAAAATATGTCTTATATTCTAGGTCCTTCAAAGTAGCCACCTTTTTGCTATGATTATTGATTTGCACACTCTTGGTATTCTCTTGATGAGCTTCAAGAGGTAGTCACTGGAAATGGTCTTCCAACAGTCTTGAAGGAGTTCCTAGAGATGCTTAGCACTTGTTGGCCCTTTTGCCTTCACTCTGCAGTCCAGCTCACCCCAAACCATTTCGATTGGGTTCAGGTCTGGGTGACTGTGGAGGCCAGGTCATCTGGCGTAGCACCCCATCACCATCACACCTCCTCCCCCATGCTTCACGGTGGGAACTAAGCATGTAGAGTCCATCTGTTCATATTTTCTGCGTTGCACTAAGACACGGGGGAACCAAAAATCTCAAATTTAGACTCATCAGACCAAAGCACAGATTTCAACTGGTCTAATGTCCATTCCTTGTGTTCTTTAGCCCAAACAAGTCTCTTCTGTTTGTTGCCTTTCCTTAGCAGTGGTTTCCTAGCAGCTAATTTATCATGAAAGCCTGCTGCACAAAGTCTCCTCTTAACAGTTGTTGTAGAAATGTGTCTGCTGCTAGAACTGTGTGTGGCATTGACCTGGTCTCTAATCTGAGCTGCTGTTAACCTGTGATTTCTGAGGCTGGTGACTCAGATGAAGTTATCCTCCGCAGCAGAGGTGACTCTTGGTCTTCCTTTCCTGGGACGGTTCTCATGTGAGCCATTTTCTTTGTAGCACTTGATGGTTTTTGCAACTGCACTTGGGGACACTTTCAAAGTTTTCCCAATTTCTCGGACTGACCTTCATTTCTTAAAGTAATGATGGCCACTCGTTTTTCTTTACTTAGCTGCTTTTTTCTTGCCATAATACAAATTCTAACAGTCTATTTAGTAGGACTATCAGCTGTGTATCCACCAGACTTCTGCACAACACAACTGATGGTCCCAACATCATTTGTAAGGCAAGAAATCCCACTTACTAAACCTGACAGGGCACACCTGTGAAGTGAAAACCATTTCCGGTGACTACCTCTTGAAGCTCATCAAGAGAATGCCAAGAGCGTGCAAAGCAGTAATCACAGCAAAAGGTGGCTACCTTGAAGAACCTAGAATATAAGACATATTTTCAGTTGTTTCACACTTTTTTGTTAAGTATATAATTCCACATGTGTTAATTCATAGTTTTGATGCCTTCAGTGTGAATCTACAATTTTCATAGTCATGAAAATTAAAAAAAACTCTTTGATGGAGAAGGAGTATCCAAACGTTTGGTCTGTACTGTATATATACAGTTAGGGCCAGAAATATTTGGACAGTGACACAAGTTTTGTTATTTTAGCTGTTTACAATAACATGTTCAGAAATACAATTATATATATAATATGGGCTGAAAGTGCACACTACCAGATGCAATATGAGAGTTTCCACATCCAAATCGGAGAAAGGGTTTAGGAATCATAGCTCTGTAATGCATAGCCTCCTCTTTTTCAAGGGACCAAAAGTAATTGGACAATGGTCTCTAAGGGCTGCAATTAACTCTGAAGGTGTCTCCCTCGTTAACCTGTAATCAATGAAGTAGTTAAAAGGTCAGGGGTGGATTCCAGGTGTGTGGTTTTGCATTTGGAAGCTGTTGCTGTGACCAGACAACATGCGGTCACAGGAACTCTCAATTGAGGTGAAGCAGAACATCCTGAGGCTGAAAAAAAAGAAAAAATCCATCAGAGAGATAGCAGACATGCTTGGAGTAGCAAAATCAACAGTTGGGTACATTCTGAGAAAAAAGGAATTGACTGGTGAGCTTGGGAACTCTAAAAGGCCTGGGCGTCCACGGATGACAACAGTGGTGGATGATCGCCGCATACTTTATTTGGTGAAGAAGAACCCGTTCACAACATCAACTGAAGTCCAGAACACTCTCAGTGAAGTAGGTGCATCTGTCTCTAAGTCAACAGTAAAGAGAAGACTCCATGACAGTAAATACAAAGGGTTCACATCTAGATGCAAACCATTCATCAATTCCAAAAATAGACAGGCCAGAGTTAAATTTGCTGAAAAACACCTCAAGAAGCCAGCTCAGTTCTGGAAAAGTATTCTATGGACAGATGAGACAAAGATCAACCTGTACCAGAATGATGGGAAGAAAAAAGTTTGGAGAAGAAAGGGAACGGCACATGATCCAAGGCACACCACATCCTCTGTAAAACATGGTGGAGGCAACGTGATGGCATGGGCATGCATGGCTTTCAATGGCACTGGGTCACTTGTGTTTATTGATGACATAACAGCAGACAAGAGTAGCCGGATGAATTCTGAAGTGTACCAGGATATACTTTCAGCCCAGATTCAGCCAAATGCTGCAAAGTTGATTGGACAGCGCTTCATAGTACAGATGGACAATGACCCCAAGCATACAACCAAAGCTACCCAGGAGTTCATGAGTGCAAAAAAGTGGAACATTCTGCAATGACCAAGTCAATCACCAGATCTTAACCCAATTGAGCATGCATTTCACTTGCTCAAATCCAGACTTAAGACGGAAAGACCCACAAACAAGCAAGACCTGAAGGCTGCGGCTGTAAAGGCCTGGCAAAGCATTAAGAAGGAGGAAACCCAGCATTTGGTGATGTCCATGGGTTCCAGACTTAAGGCAGTGATTGCCTCCAAAGGATTCGCAACAAAATATTGAAAATAAAAATATTTTGTTTGGGTTATGTTTATTTGTCCAATTACTTTTGACCTCCTAAAATGTGGAATGTTTGTAAAGAAATGTGTACAATTCCTACATTTTCTATCAGATATTTTTGTTCAACCCTTCAAATTAAACGTTACAATCTGCACTTGAATTCTGTTGTAGAGGTTTCATTTCAAATCCAATGTGGTGGCATGCAGAGCCCAACTCGTGAAAATTGTGTCACTGTCCAAATATTTCTGGCCCTAACTGTATATATATATATATATATATATATATATATTCAGAAAAAAACAGGCAGCACTCCAATTGGATCTCAATGTGGATTTACTCCAACCTCATGTGCAACGTTTCCACATTGAGATCCTATTGGAGTGCTGCCTGTTTTTTTCTGGATTTATTGGAGAACGGTTGAAGCACCGTTATGCAGGAAGTATTGCACCCACTTTTTTGATAAGGTTGTGCTGATTCTATTTTTCATATTTATATATATATATATATATATATATATATATGTAGTGAGGTAGCAGCTGTGGATGGCAAAACATGAGGCAGTGACCCAGGTAATTGTTCACACAGCACACGGTTTATTAGCCAGTCCAGGCAATTACAGACCTCAGGGTTCTGGGACGCAGCCGGTACGGACCGGTACACACTGGGATAAGTCCATAAGCTAAGACCAAACGGTTGGGCTGTATTTTCCTGCACACAGCCCCTTCTCCCAGCTCCCACTGCTTAGCCTCCTTGGCTTCCACTGTGTTGCAGTCCAAGTTTAAACACATGCCTGGACATGGGGCTTCTCTAAGACCTGGAGTGGAGGTGATCTTATAAGGATATGGAGCACAGCCTGGGAGACACATATGTCACCCCGGTCATTGCCTCACATACCCCCCCTCTGTTCAAGCTTGTGGGGTTGAACACTAGCCACCATACAAGGGCATCCGCATTACCCTGCAATCTCCCTGCCCAGTGTTCCACAGTAAAACTGTAGTTCTGCAGGGAGAGAAACCACCGGGTGACGCTCCTTGGCATGCCGCATCCAGACCAACGGGGAGTGGTACGTTACCAAGCGAAACTGTCGCCCCAACAGGCAATAGTGACGCACCCCAGGGCCGGGGTACTCGGATCCTGGGCGTAGTTTTAAGGAACTGTCACTAATGGCCGGTGCCCGGATCCGTGGCCTTGGTGGTCACCAAAAAGGGCCAAAATAAAAATAAAATAATAAACGTTTTTTAACGTGACGCCACCTGCAGTGTCTGGTGATGGCACCAGCACTACCGGCAGACCTCCAGGGACAATGGGTAGGCAGCTGGATGATGTTGCTCCCTGCAGGTGGAGCGAAGTCGCCGGGGCAGTGAGGTAAAGATTTGGGTTTCACACAGGAAGGCGCAGTCTTCTCCTTGTGACTGGAATACAGGTGGCCGACTTAGTAAAAATAACACACAGGAAACCTTCTTCCTCTGCACTGGTGTTTACTGGTGACGTGAAGCAGCTTTTCTGGTTACACAGCTATCGGTACACAGACACTTAGTCTCAGGTAGCTGGCCGGGTTGTCACCAAAGGATGAAAAGTCTTTCTGAGGCCCTCAATGATGTTTCTTCTGGTAACAATCTCTGTCCTTTTCACTGTGCTCTCCTTACTATCCGTGCGCGGCCCTGCATGGACCCCTCTTCCTACCAGGCCCGTTGGCTATCTAGAGGTCACCCTTTTCTCTCTAAGGGACTCAATCCAGTTTGCAGCTCCTGGTGGGGACTTGCATATCGGACCAGGTCGGGGCTATATGAAAGGCCTTCAACCCACCGGTTTGTTGGCTCAGAGCTAAACTTTCCTGCACCACACTCGAAGCCAGTACTCCGTCTTGTACTGGGTTCCCTCCGGACCAGTTTTCGGCACGGTCCAACCCCGGGCTTACTCAAGCCAGGGACCCCTCTTTTGTCTGGGCTGCCTTCCTTTTCTGGCACCCTCTACTTCACTATCCTCACGACGACTCCTCACTCCAACTGACTGTCACTCCCACTTATTTCACTACACCTTAGCTCCTCCCACCGGGACTGGTTCTCTAGCAACGGGTTAACCAAAAGGTCCCCTGACCTAAGTGTATGAATGCATGGATGAGGCATGAGGCCTCAGATTAACATTATCATCCTCTGGTGACCGGGATACCACACACACTAGTCTGGGTGCAGTACCCCTTCTGTGGTGCACTGACCAGTGGGTCGCCACATTAGCATAGGGATTCCAAGGCCCACTTCATGGCCAGGCACTCTTTTTCCACTACGCTATAGTTTCTCTCCGGTGGTGTGAGCATCCTACTCAAGTACGTGACGGGCTGTTCCTCACCGTTACCCACTTGGGACAGTACCGCTCCAAGCCCGACCTCGGAGGCATCCGTCTGCAAAATAAATTCCTTTCAAAATTCGGGATTGGCGAGAACGGGTTGTCCGCACAGGACCCCCTTCAGGGCTAGGAAGGATTCATCGGTCTGTGAATTCCAGCGCGCCACGATGGACTTCTTTCCTTTCAGAAGATCCGTCAACGGGGCCGACAGTCCAGCAAAATTGGGGATGAACCATTGATAGTACCCTATGATGCCTAGAAAAGCCCTAACCTGCTTCATGGTAAGGGGTCGAGGCCATTTCTGGATTGGCTCGATTTTATTGATTTGGGGTTTAATTACCCCTTGGCCTATCTCGTCCCCTAAGTAGCGGGCTTCTGTTAGTCCCAATGGCAACTTTTTTTGGATTAGCTGTCAGACCAGCAGTTCTAAGCGAATCCACCACCACTTGTACCTGAACCAAGTGGGCCTGCCACTCGGTGCTGTAAATTATGATGTCATCCAGGTATGCTGATGCATACGACTGATGTGGTTCCAACACTATGTCTCGATCAGCCTCTGGAACGTCGCCGGAGCCCCATGTAACCCAAAAGGCAAGATGACATAGTGATAGAGGCCCTCTGGTGTAACAAAAGCGGTCTTTTCCTTTGCTGACTCCGTCAATGGCACCTGTCAGTAGCCCTTGGTCAGATTAAGCATTGTGAAATACCGCACTTGTTCCAGCCTCTCGATCAGCTCGTCCACCCTGGGCATGGGGTAAAGATCGAATTTGGACACTTAGTTTAACCTCCTGAAGTTATTACAGAACCATAATGATCCGTCAGGTTTTGGGATCAGTACAATAGGACTGGCCAATTCGCTCCTTGACTTCTCAATCACCGCCAGGTGAAACATTTTTTTCACCTCCTCCGAGATGGCTTGCCTTCGAGCCTCTGGTATCCGCTATGGCTTCATGCATACCTTTACGTGAGCTTCGGTGACAATATCATGTTGGATGATGGATGTCCTGCCTGGCAGGTCTGAGAAAACATCTGGGTTCTGCTATACTAACCTCTGGGCCTCCCGCCTCTGCTGTTTTGTGAGAGTGTCCCCTATCCTTACTCCTGTCTCATCCTCTCCGGAGGCCACTGTAACCGGGGGCAGACGACCTGAAGAAGATAGGTCCAGTGGTAGAACAGCCATCATACTTTCCCTGTCTTTTCAGGGTTTAAACAGGCTTATATGGTATATCTGTTCCAGTTTCCTCCTACCTGCTTGAAACACCTTGCAGTTTACCACCCCAACCTTTTCATAGGGGCCCTGTCACTTTGCTAAGAACTTGCTTTCTGCAGTGGGGATTAATACTAACACGCAATCC
The DNA here is from genome assembly GCA_033576535.1 of Allobates femoralis. Lineage (NCBI taxonomy): Eukaryota > Metazoa > Chordata > Amphibia > Anura > Aromobatidae > Allobates > Allobates femoralis. Next base: position 544,309,860 of record JARQOC010000004.1, read on the forward strand.
CCCAGGTTAAAGGACCTGACGGTGGCCTGTCTATTGTACCTAGCGCTTTGAGCCGCCTGGGCAACTTGCAGATGTCCCTTCACAATTGGCATGACAGTGGCAATTCGGTCCTGCATACCCATGATGTGCTCAATTATGCTTTTATGGGGGGTGGGCTCCTGCTCCCATGTTTCTTTAGCTACGTCCAGCAGCCCCGGGGATGTCGACCATGCAACAACTCAAATGGCTGACGACTGTGGCACTTCATGGATAGCGAACATTAAATAAGAGAGCAACATATCCCAGTCTTTCCCATCCTTGGAGACTACCCTTTTGAGCATAGTTTTCAGGGTTTTATTAAACTCCACCAGACTATCAGTTTGAGGGTTGTACACCGACGTACGCAGCTGCTTAATCTGGAGAAGCTTGCACAGCTCCCTGGTGACCTTGGACATGAATGGGGTCCCCTGATCCGTAAGGATCTCCTTGGGCAAGCCCACCCTACAGAACATGGCAAACAAACTCCCGAGCAATAAGCTTAGCTGCAGTATGTCTGAGGGGTATCGCCTCTGGGTAACGGGTAGCCTAATCGACTATTACCAGGATATGTTGGTGCCCCAGGCAGACCTACCAGATCCATGGCTATCCGCTCAAAAGGTACCTCTATAATAGGCAAAAGTACCAAAGGACTGCTGCAAAAGTCGCTCCTGTGTTTTTTTTACCCCCAGGTGGCCGCTCATTAAGTGTTTTTGAGCCAACTCTAGGGCCTGCCGGCGACATGGCTGTGGTATTAACAGCTACTCCACCATATCCCCCCGTATTTTATCCACTTGATAGAGTAGATCCCGCTTGAGGGTGAAATGGGGGAACCTCACCTCGGCACTAGGCGGTTGCGCCACCTCATCAATTACTGTCACCTTACTCCGGGCATGTACCAATGTAGGATCCTGAAGCTGGGCTGTCCCGAAATTGCCCAGGGACACCTCTAACTCTGGGATTAGTTCGACTGTCTCGGGCTTTCCTGCCATTAACTCTAGGGGAGACCAGTCAGGATTACACTCTGTCCCTATATTGGTGACCCCTACGGCAGGTATCCCAGATTCGGGATCTCCAGGCTCAGAACCCGGACCATCCATTACCTGTAAAGGAGGGGGTTGCCTCCTACAAAGAGTCCAGAAAAAAGGCAGATCCCTTCCCAGGATTATATCATAGGGGAGTGCTTTTGATCCAGTCGACAGGGTAGGGGGTACCGGGACAGGGGGTTACATCGGTGGGGGATCACGGCTGGTTGGTTCCCGGTTCCGTGCCCTGGATGGTGAGGATGGGGGTGATGATGAGTGCGGAAATGGTATCGTGATGCCACCTGTGGTACCTGGTAATAGGGTTACCAGCGCTGCGGCCGGCCGCTAAGGTGATGGGAAGGCAGCGTTGGGTACTACAGCTCCCCACAGGTGGAGCTTTACCTCAGGGCAGCGGGGTGGATGGGGGGGGCAGTAGTAGTAGCAGTTCTGCTGTGGACGCTGCAGGCGGCGACGGGGATGCAGGCACACACACACAATAGTCTTTGGTTTCAGTACCTTTTTACTGTTGTCCGGTAACAGGCACGGTCCAGGAGGGTAACCAGGTTTTGGTGCAGCTTGGGACATTTACCTTGGAGAGTTGTGAGGCCTGCCTCCTCTATTAGTGTGTCATTTGGGTAAGTCCTGCCTGTAGCTGAACCTGCCGCTCTTTCTCCCTCTCAGGGTGCTGTCCCACAACTGACAATGAGAAAGTAAACAAACTGTAAGCGGTCTAATTGGAAGCGCTCAGGCACCAATTAGACAGCTTACAGTTTGTTTACCTTCTAATATAAATCCCTCTCTGAGGGTAAAGCAGCGGGGATCAGCTAGGCGCAGAGTGCAGCTTAACGTGAGGACCTGGCGTCGCCTGGCAACAGGAGCTTTAACTTAAGGACCTGCGGTGACGTGACCGGATGCTCGGAGCCCCCGGAGCACGCAGTGTGCGGATGAGCTAGAGCCTGTGAAGGGTGCCTTATCAAGTGTATTACCGGGTTGTGCGGGACAGCACAACCCAATAAGGTGAGTGGCCACCTATTAGTACTTACAGTCCAAGTATAGAAAACAAATAGGCGGCACTCACCGTATGTTCGTAGGTGCTTTCTTTATTGAAGAGGTGCGGGGAGGGGGTGCATGAAGGTACAGACAACAGGTCCTGTTTCGCACCTCTTCAATAAAGAAAGCACCTACGAACATACGGTGAGTGCCGCCTATTTGTTTTCTATACTTGGACTGTAAATACTTGATTGGCTGATGTAGGCGTAGCACCACCTGGTGACTGGGGAAAAGACAGCGGTCTGTCTTTATGGAGCATTAAGAAGGACCAATAGCCCTGAAGGTGCCCGGTGCCCCTATATTTCAATCCACCTATTAGTACGCCACGCTAAATAAAGCCCACCTGGTAACCGCACTATTGCGCCCCTTTCTCTCTCTTTTCTCTTGCACAACTGACAATGAGGACCTTTCTGTGGGATCCCTATTCTCTGCTTAAGTCCCTGGTTCTATGCTTAGTCAGGTTTGGAGTCTTCTACTTGTTACTTCAGGGGGACTAGATCCTCCTGGTCTGTCCGGGCTTTTCCTGCTACTATGGGTTATTAGCAGTTGCGGACTCCGGTGTCTGGTTAGCTAAAGGGTTCTCAAATCTGTTCCCTTCTTCTTACTTCTTACTTCTCACACTGGCCTCCATCCCTCTCCATAGGGCGCTGCACAGCTGGGTCAGGGTAATTGGTTCTGGGCCTGGCTTGGCCCCAGCAACCAGCTCCTTCACTCCTTCCTTTTTGCTGTCTCTCTGGAACTAATTACTAACCGACTCCTCCCCTCAGGCCTGGATCTTTATAGGGGACCTGGCTTAAGGACAGCCAGTGTAGCTCCCACCCCAGGTCTGGGGTGGAACGTGTTGTATGCTGTGTGTGCCAAGGTGTACATCCCTCCCTGCACCTGTGGGTCCTGTGGCAATCCCCCACAGGGGTGCCACACTTTCAGCACCCCCACTTCGTGCTGAACCTCACCTCATGGGGTAGTGATAGTGACCACCTCTGTCGGGTACTCCCGGAGGTCCCAATGGATACAGAGTACCCCCACTGTACGAACAGTGGGTTTGGTCCTGGGGACCAGGGATGCATGCATGAGAGTCACTAGGCTTCCCGAGTCCAGTAGGGCAGTCACCTTATATCAATTAACATGCACTTAGCATAAATGAGGCTCTTTCCCCAAGGTAACCATGTTTGCCATACAAACAGTCTGGGCATACATCGATACCCGGCGGGAATACCCGCAGCCCATGGGCTCTGTGGTGAGAGGACACTGCGTCATCATATGTCCCATACCTTGGCATCGCCAGCACTTCATAGTGGGGTAAATCGATTCGAAGTGTCGGGATTAAGTGACACGGTGCTTTTGCCCCTCTTTAGGGCGGGGAAAAGTCTCGGACAGTATCGGGGAAGAAACCACTGCAGAACCGGTTTGGGGTTCTTTGACCCCTGGTTTGGTGGAGGTGGTCCATCAGGCTACACGTAGTGTCCCAGAGTCCCAGATTAGGTCCTGTGTAGCCACATGATGCTCCACCAAACTCACAAACTCGTCAAGGGTACCCGGGTCACCTTGTCCCAACCACCATTGAATGGAGACAGGTAGAGTACGCACAAACCGGTCAACCACCACCCTTTCTACCATCTGTGCGGGGCTAAAGGTCCCAGGCTGCAGCCACTTCTTCACCAGGTGCAACAAGTCATAGGCCTGAGACTGTACAAGTTTACCCTCCTCGAAGGACCACTTGCTTACCCGCTGAGCCCGTACGTATGTATTAACCCCCATTCGGGCCAGAAACTCACCTTTCAGAGACCCGTAGTTCATGGCATCCTCCATTCCCTGATCAATCCTCCATTCCCTGCCCGGTCCTCCGCTTCCCGTCCTGTTCTCCGCCTCCCCTACACCTGCTCATGCAAAAGGAGCCCTGACAAGTATTGAGTGCATTTACTGTACACACTTTTCAGTAGGCCAACATTTATGATTTAAAAATCATTATTTCAGTTGTCTTATATAATATTCTAATTTTCTGAGACTTTTGGGTTTTCATTGGCTTTAAGCCATAATCATCAACATTAACATAAATACTTGAAATAGATCACTCTGTTTGTAATGACTATATATTATATGCATTTCACTTAAGTATTGAATTACTGAAATAAATTATCTTTTTGATGATATTTTAATTTATTGAGATGCACCTGTAAGCACAAATGTCTATAAGTAAACTGCACTTATCACTGGAGAATTAATAATGGTTACACACTATATTGCATATATTCATATAGCATGTAGAAAAATAAAAAAAAGTGTGCTTGGATAACCAAATAGGATAAAATATATACATTTTATAAAGTAAAATTAAAATAAATAACAAATGGAAGTAATTTACACAAATAGGCACAAGGTGGCGCCACACTCAATATTACTTACTGATATCAGTAAATAAAGACAGTATGTATGTAAAGATGGTGAATTGTACTAACCCAATAAAATACTGCAATGAGTAAAGTGAAATCCTCTAAATATAAAAATAATGAATAAATATATAGTAATTTGGTATCCCAAGGGGGTAACACAATCTGTGCAAAGTCCAATATTAAAGTGCAAGAAAAATACCCTTGGCACCTTGGTGTTACGTATCAATCTTCTGTCGCACCCTGGGGCAGGGGGTACTCGGAACCGGGTTCTCTTGTCAGTCTGTACAGGGGAATGTCACGGCGATGTGACCCGGCTCCATATGCCCAGGTGCGGCAATACAAAGGGGATAAAAGAAAAAGGGAATAAATTTATTGGAATTGTAGTTCGTGATGCCACTCGTGGTTTGTGGCAAATATGGGCCACCGCTGCCGTTCAGACCTCTGGGGATGATGGTGATGGTGAGCCCTCCACTGGTAGGGCTTGGTTACCCAGGGTAGGTGTAGGGATAGTGAGTAACTGGGCACTGCAATTGCTCTCTTCCCGCAGCTTCTTCTATGACAGAAAACAAGTGTGCGGCTACGCAGGCGGGCCGCTGCACTCTCAGCATCAATAAGTTTCAAACACAGTTCTATAGTTCTCCAGGTACTTTACTCCGCTGCCAACACAACACAGTCTCTGCCACAGTACTTTACAGGTCTTTACCGCACTTATAGTGGACTGGGTTCACACAACAGTCACGGGCTCAGGTTCTCATTGCAGTCAGGATGGTTCCTCTGCGTCACTCTCCTCAAGGTGACTTTCTTCTGGCCGTGGGACCTCAAATACTTGCGCATCAACACTCGCCACCTCCCAAATGTATAGAGGGCCCTCCCAAATGAATAAAGGAGGGCCCTTCCCTAAATATAGAGGAGGGCCCTCACAAATGTCTAAAGGAGGGCCCGCTCTAATGTACTGATGAAATTACCTTAAGTGCCTGCAAGCATGGCTTTGCTTATGCTGTGTTATTCTTAAGGCAGTGGTTTCACCCCCAAACGTGTAGAGGACGTCCCTCACAAATGTCGAAATAAGAGCAGTCACTTCAAAACGTATGTTACAGGTTACATGGCCATCTCTGGGTCCTCAGCAATCTCAGCTTTCCTGCCTACTGCAAACACTCTGAACGTTTGAATTTAGGGCCGCAAAATGTTATGGAGGTGGAGGAAGAGGAAGAGGAGGAGGGTTTTACCCAACGCTACAATGGGCACATTGTAAACTGCAATGGAATATGTATTCCATTATCTGAGTATCAATGAGGGAGGGACCGGTCAAATGTCTAAGTAAGGCCCCTTTCACATCATCGTTTTTTTGAAATCGCGGTAGATGCGGTGAAAAAAACGCATCTGCCGCGATTACCGCATAACCGTTGCACTTGCGGCACAGTTGCAGTAAGCCCCATAGAATGTCTATGGGGGCTTGCAGCAGATGCGGCAAGTGCGGTATCGGCACTTGCGGCAGGTAAAGCCGCAAAACAAACGCGGCTGACCGCGGTTTTTTTCGCGGCCGCACCTGCCGCAAGTGCCGAAACCCCACTTGCCGCATCTGCCGAACACTTACCGCAAGCCCCATAGACATTGCATGGGGCTTGCTGCAAGTGTGCCGCAAGTGCAGCGGTTATGCGGTAATTTAAAAAAACCGCTGATGTGAAAGGGGCCTAAGAGCAGTCCCTCCAAAACGAATGTTACAAGGCCATCTCAAGGCCCTCATCAAACTCAGGTTTCCTGCATACTGCAGGCCCTCTGAACATTTGAATTTAGGGCCGCAAAATGTCATGGAGGTATAGGAAAAGGAAGGTTTTGTGCAACGCTACAATGGGCACATTGTAAACTGCTCTGTAATATGTATTCCACTATCTGAATATCAATGAGGGAGGGTGACCGGTCAACTGTCTAAGTAAGAGCAGTCCCTCCAAAACGAATGTTACAAGGCCATCTCTAGGCCCTCAGCAAACTCAGGTTTCCTGCATACTGCTGGCCCTCTGAAGATTTGAATTTAGGGCCGCAAAATGTCATGGAGGTGGAGGAAAAGGAAGGGTTTGCCCAATGCTACAATGGGCACATTGGAAACTGCTATGGAATATGTATTCCACTATCTGAGTATCAATGAGGGAGGGACTGCCCAAATGTCTAAGTAAGAGCGGTCCCCCCAAAACGTATGTTGCAGGACCACCTGAGGGCTCTGAGGTCAAAGATCAACATACCTACTGGTGCCTTGTAAAGTGCTGGGGAATAGCTAACTAAAAATTATGTTTGACAGAGGGACCTACAAAATGTATGTCAGGGCCCTCCCAATTGTAAAAGGCGAAAGAAAGCTACAACAGTACGTGTGAACAAATGCTTAAAGTAATATTTTTTTTCTATGGTTTATTTAGCCTTATATTCAAGTGAGTATGAAGGAAAAACTGTTTCTGAACCTTTTTTGCCTGTTAAATGTGATTTAGGTTAGGTTTGGTAGTTGTGCTTGTGTATTTGTAACAGTGGTTTAATAATGCGACAAAGTTATTCCCATAAACCATATGTGAGTCAGAAATGCATGTAGGCATATTCTCCAGGCTCTTACCATTCTGTTTCATCACTTTCCCTCCCATTTTAGCCTTTTCCTCAGGCTCCCCACACCCTTTTGTAGGGTCCTGCAGAAAAATTCTCGCATTTCCCATTGTCTTACATTGTATTCGCTATTCAAAATTAATACGCAATTATTAGAAAGTACTCGTAACGAGTATAGTGATTACAAATATTACGGTACTCGTTCATAACTACTCAGACGTAGTATGGGTATCAAAAGTTTCTCATAGTTTAGCAAAGATATGCCTTACAGTCTGTTAATCGGTACCTGGCAAGGATTTAACTTTCCTCTGGGTGGCACCAGTGAGTTGGCCGGTCAGTGTGCTAACCTTCTCTCCTTTGGTCAGTGGGTAGTGTGGCTCCCCTGCGACAGGGCGGCCACAGAGTGAACTGCAGCTGGACAAGGTGTGGCGCCCCGCACCGAGTGCGTCACAGGAGGGTATTGCAGCCAAGACAGCAGCAGCAATATTCTCTGACCCAGCAGTCATACAGTTAACTCAGAGCTCCATACCCCACATACACATCAGGATAGAGGGCCAATCAGGTCCTGGCCCCACTAGTTTCACCGCCTCACCAACATCCACCGCCTGTCCTGCTTCGTCTCCAGAGCCCATAGACTGCGTCATCCCAATGGAGACCGCCAGCTACCCTGTTTCTGGGTCCAAAACCGCCGCCGAACCGGTTCCAGAGCCGGAGCTTCCAACCAGCTCCCCTGAAGAAGTGAATACTCACCTGCCCACAGCCAGTTTCTATACCACTTCAGAGACTGTTACCCGTTTCTCCCATGAACCGGAGGCCTCCTCTGCTACTACAGGAGCCTACCTGGTCACCGGGATCGAAACGCCACTGCCCGATATAACAGATGAAGAGGCAGGCAGCCTGGAAGCCCTGCAGGACGACCCCGAGGAGAATTATGCAGCACAGCCGCCCATCTACCCGGAGGGATTCTATTCAACATCTCTACCCGCCGAGCAGCCCGATGTGATCATTGAGGGAGAGGAGGATGATGACGACGACGAGACCCACAGCACCGCTGAGGACCTCTACACCGGATTTGCCAGGGGAGATACCGTGGATCCTTCGGCAGTGCGACCTGCTCGGGTGTGTTGGTCGGGTGCTGCTGCGGCGCCTTCTCCGGTGCCGTTTAACCGGGTGCCCATCCAGACTGCCCACCAAACTCAAGCCGTTCAGCAGCCTGCACGTCGCAGTGACTTTACTCACACTCCGTACCGCACAGACGAAGATGTACGTCGCATCCGCAGGGAGGAGTGGCGGTCTCGAATGCGCGCCAACATGGAGGCTCGCGCCGAGGCTCGCCGCCAACCCCCGTTACCTGATGAACTCCGCAAGACAGGTAGAGTGAGCACCTTCAACCTATCTACTGGGTGGGGTTTTGCCAGGGAGGAGGGCGTGTATGAGGAAGTGTTTGTGGGGCACCGCGATGTGGAGTCACACTTGCTGCGAGGACATCCCGATCGCGACCTGTATAGAGGGGACATTATAACCTACGAGAGGCATGCGTGCTACAATGGGTGGTTCGCTATAGGGGTGCGCAATACTGCCCTTCATAAGTGACTTGCTGTTTGAGCTTTGCAAAGAGACTTCTCCCTGTTTAATCGCTAACACCGCGACTTGGCGGCTACAGCCTGGACTCAAATTAAGGACAGCCGACCGACCGCCGGGTCCGCGAATGTGTTAACCTGTTTTCTTCTTTTTGCTTGCCACATCTTAAGCAAATGTTTACCTGTTATTAATAAAAGTGTAACTTTTATTGTCGGTTATAAAATGTAAAAAAAATAAAAATCCTCTGTAATGTGGGTAGCGTGACACTTGGGGACAAGCGTATTTCACCAAGGGGGAGTGTGGCACCCAGCACCGAGTGCGTCGCAGGAGGGTGTTGCAGCCAAGACAGCAGCAGCAATATTCTCTGACCCAGCAGTCATACAGTTAACTCAGAGCTCCATACCCCACATACACATCAGGATAGAGGGCCAATCAGGTCCTGGCGGGTGGAGTGTGGGCAGTAGAGTGAGAGAGAGAACGGACTTGGCCACGAAGGAGAGAGGAGCTACACCAACGAGCTCTGCAACCTAGGAGAGGGGGCCTGCACAGTTCTGTGCAGCCCCCTGGCCATTACCCCGGTTGAGCGCCATCAGGGGCGTAACTAGAACTGGCAGGGCCCCATAGCAAACTTTTGAACGGGGCCCCCTCCAAGACACGCCCCCTTCAAGACACACACCCTTACCGAATCAGTGTTAACAGTCTGACGCCACCCAGTTTATCGTATATATTCGTGTATAAGCCGACCCCCCTACTTTTGCCCCAAAACCTGGGAAAACCTATTGACTCGTGTATAAGCCGAGGGTGGACCCCAGCATAGGTATACAGCCCCCAGCAGTGTGGTATACAGGCCTCCCCAGTGGTAGTATACAGCAGCCTCCCCAGTGGTATATACAGGCCCCAGCAGTATATACAGTAGCCCCAGTGGTATACAGCAGCCTCCCCAGTGGTATATACAGGCCCCAGCAGTATATACAGTAGCCGCAGTGGTATACAGCAGCCTCCCAGTGGTATATACAGCAGCTCCAGTGGTATACAGCAGCCTCCCAGTGGTATATACAGCAGCCCCAGTGGTATACAGCCACCTCCCCAGTGGTATATACAGCAGCCCCAGTGGTATACAGCAACCTCCCAGTGGTATATACAGGCCCCAGCAGTATATACAGCAGCCCCAGTGGTATACAGCAACCTCCCCAGTGGTATATACAGGCCCCAGCAGTATATACAGTAGCCCCAGTGGTATACAGCAGCCTCCCCAGTGGTATATACAGGACCCAGCAGTATATACAGCAGCCCCAGTGGTATACAGCAGCCTCCCCAGTGGTATATACAGGCCCCAGCAGTATATACAGCAGCCCCAGTGGTATACAGCAGCCTCCCCAGTGGGTATATACAGGGCCCCAGTGGGTATATACAGGCCCCCAGTGGGTATATACAGGCCCTAGTGGGTATATACAGTCAGGGCCCCAGTGGGTATATACAGGGCCCCAGTGAGTATATACAGGGCCCCAGTGAGTATATACAGGCCCCCAGTGAGTATATACAGGCCCCCAGTGGGTATATACAGGCCCCCAGTGGGTATATACAGGCCCCAGTGGGTATATACAGGCCCCCAGTGGGTATATACAGGGCCCCAGTGGGTATATACAGGGCCCCAGTGAGTATATACAGGCCCCCAGTGGGTATATACAGGCCCCCCAGTGGGTATATACAGGCCCCCAGTGGGTATATACAGTCAGGGCCCCAGTGGGTATATACAGGGCCCCAGTGGGTATATACAGGGCCCCAGTGAGTATATACAGGCCCCCAGTGAGTATATACAGGCCCCCAGTGGGTATATACAGGCCCCCAGTGGGTATATACAGGCCCCCAGTGGGTATATACAGGCCCCAGTGGGTATATACAGGCCCCCAGTGGGTATATACAGCCCCCAGTGGGAATATACAAGCCCCCAGTGGGAATATACAGGCCCCCAGTGGGAATATACAGGCCCCCAGTGGGAATATACAGGCCCCCAGTGGGAATATACAGGCCCCCAGTGGGAATATACAGGCCCCAGTGTGTATATACAGGCCCCCCACTCCTCCTCTGCTGCACACGTCACCTGTAAAGGAATACATCATACTTACTTATCTCTGCCGGCTGCCGCTGTCACCGCTCTGCACCGCGCTCCGTCTTCATCCAGCTTCTTCCTGGTTGTGACCGCCGGGCGCAGGCAATGACGTCACAACCAGGAAGAAGCTGGATGAAGACGGAGCGCGGTGCAGAGCGGCGGCAGCCGGCAGAGATAAGTAAGTATGATGTATTCCTTTACAGGTGACGTGTGCAGCAGAGGAGTGGGGGGCCTGTATATACCTACTGGGGGGGGGCCTGTAGCTGACCGGATAGCAGCGTAGCGGCGCTGGGTCCGGGCCCCCCACAAGGGCCGGGCCCCAAAGCGACTGCTACGTCTGCTATGCCGGTAGTTACGCCCCTGAGCGCCATTATTCCCGATGCTTCTACAACCGATCAACGGGCATCTACATGCAGGTCCAAAATCATCCCATGCCCATCTACAGCCGGTTTGCTGGTACTGAAGCTAGGAGTAGTTCAGCACTTCTACACGAACCAGAGGAGTGGAGGTACCGCTTTACAGGAGCACCCCACCACCACCAAATCCAGTCGTCTAACCAGCGGTGTACCCACCAAGGGACCCAAGGCTCCCCAAAACACCCATAACGTATACTCTGGGTAGGGCATTGAAGCAGCCTCCCTATACCCGACCTGGTATTCCTGGGCGACAACGGCACACAACTTAGCTAGAATGGAGGAACACCGCAGAGCTCTGAGGGACACTGATTACTGCTGAGTCCACCCGGTCCACTACCCGTAACTGTATGCCATGTACTGCTTGCTGGTTACAGTAAAGAACCCGTTATAGAGACTTACAGTGTCCGTGCTTCCTTATTAACTGTTTGCGTCCGCGCACTAAGTAACCAATTCTCAGATATTCCCTGGAGGTAATTTGCCCAGGAGGGAGCTTGCCCTGGAGGGTGGAAGAGGGAACGATCCACAAGCCAATACACCCCAAAGCTAAAACCGGAGAGACTGAAGGAGCCAGGTGAGCCCAACCAACATGGGTCACTGGTGGCTAAACTAGGACAGTCAGAGAGCCGGCTCTGTAGACGTGACTGGAGAAACTACACGACCCTAACCACAAGACATCCCGGCGGAGTGCGGGGACTCTTTGACCCGTGACCTAACTACCACCACGGAGTAGGATAAAGCCATCATACTAGGGCTAGTGACCCGCGAAGGGGGACTAATCACTACAGAGACCGTGACGCCCGGACCAAAACCGTAGGTGAAGACGGTACAGAACTGAATGGCCTGAAAGGTACCTTGAGGGGAGTGACGCAGAGGAACCGTCTAAGCTGCAGTGAAAACACAAGCTCGGAGCAGTGTTGTGAACGGGGCTGTAAAACGTGAAAATGTGGCGCCCCTGCGACCAGGAGGCCACAAGAGGGAAGTGCAGCCAGGTAAGCAAGGTGGTTGAAAACACACCCACACTGCACAAACACCAACCCTACGCCTAGGACTCTAGGTTGGGCAAGGGGTGGCGGGTGAAGCAAAGTGGGTGGAACGTAGGCAGACACTGACAAGTGGGTGGAGCAAGATCAGAAGTGAGTTAGTTGGAGAGGAACCACGGAGAGAGGAGTTGGTTGGAGAAGCAGTGAGGAAGGCTTCCCAAACAGTTTCCGGTTCCCTGGAGGCCCAGAATCCTGAGATATATCTAGAAGGTTGAGAATGCGCAATAGGTTCTTATCTCTTTAGACAGAATCAAAGATGTAATCTTAGAATTGCTCACCTGGTGGGGTTGTGTGACACACAACCAGTTTGATTGCTCAGAAAATGCAGCTGCTGTTGGGACTGTACTTCCACAGGCTGCTGTGGTTTTCAATCAATCTTCTGGACAAAGTACCTCAAAGTCCGCGCTGCTGCCAGATGGATACAGAAACACCAGATACAACAGAATGTCTGGATAAAAGTGATGACTGGTTTAGAACCCTGGTTCAGAATCCTGAGAGGCACAGCCCCTAGGAGAGAAAGCCTACTCCATAGCCTGGAAGTGACGGGAAGGAGAAAGAGACTGAAAGAGACCCCACAGCTGAGATGGTGGGAGGACAAGGGCCCGGCAGCCGCACACATCTTAGCTGGCCGGAGGCACCCTCAAAAACAGTGACTGACAGAGGGATCCTGGTGTTCCCAAACACTGGAGGGCTAGGCCAAAACCAGAGAACCAGCTCTGAAGAAGTGACCGGGGATTCCAGACCCTAATCACGAGACACACTGGTGGGGGGCAGAAATTTTATGTGCTGCAGCCTAACTTTCCACCACGGTCTAAGAACACAGTTGTCATACTTGGAGTGGTCACCCTGACTGTGAAGGAAACATTCACCCGTGAGTCCGTGATGACCAGACTGAACCCGTGGGTGAGGTACTACGTTGAGACTGAGAGGCCTGAAAGGACTTTGAGGGAGCAACACAGAAACGCTACCTGAGCTGCACAGTTTGAGTTGCTTGAAGCAGTGTAAATTGTGTGAACTGTATGGAAAGAGCTGTGAACTGTTGTGAATTAATGCTGAACACCTTAAGTAAAGTACCCAGTAAGGTCATCACTGCCTGAGACTGTTTCCTTCCAGCGTTGCAGCAAAGTCCCGTCTGAGGAGCCACAGACTGTCATCCCTGCACACTGGCTGGAGACCTGCAGCTTTGAAGTGAACTGCACTGTACATATTCCCTCACCAGGCCCATCCATCACAACTACTCCTACCCTGGGAACCCTCAGCCCTACCCGAGAAGGGCTTACCATCCACGCTGCCCCAAGTCACCATCCTCAGCAGGAATACGGCAGCGGTGGTTCTATTAACCACATACCCCGGGTGGTGTCAGGACAAATCCCCTGTAAATACCCCCTTTTTGGACTGATCCCAGGCCACGGGACCAGGTCACGACTACCGTGATACCCCAGAGAGACAACGCCAGCCCGGTTCCGGAGTACCCCATAGCCTGGGGGCGCATCAAAAAGAACTGTGTTTGTTATAAGAACTGCTGCAGAGCACCAAGTAAAGTACTGGGTCAGCTTAAGAGTGTCTGAGACTATTATTCTAACCACAGCAGAATCTCCACCTGCGGAGCCGCCTACGAGCTGTCCCTGTGTGCTGGCTGGAGGAGCTGTAGGGGAGAAATAAGTACAGCATCCAGAGCACACAATTCCCCATTACTCCTGCCCTGGGGATAACCAGCCCTACCCGTGGAGGTCTCTTCATCCGGGCTGCCCCTCACCATCATCCCCAGCGAGAACACGGCAGCGGTGGTCCCCCCTGACCGCACACCACAGGTGGCGTCATGAAAAATCCTATAAACTCTAATCCCCTTTTTATTGCCGCACCTAGGACAACGGGACCAGGAACCCTGACATCCCAGAGACACGATAGCTCGGTCCCAAGTACCCCGGTCCTTGGGGGTGCGATAGTAGACATCAATAGGCTGCACAGTCTTTCTTTAAAGAGGACCTGTCACCACCCTGCTGCATAGCAATCTAAATGCAGCACTGAATGCAGCATGTCTGCTGCATTTAGGGAAGGGATCCCCCATGTGTCTGTGTGCTGTGTACCCCAAAATATAGCCTTTGTAAAACTTACAGTTAGAAGCATTGGAGGCAGTCACTGTGGGTGGAGCGAGCTTGATTGACTGTGGCCATTCTGTGGCACCCCATGGGTTAATGTGCCACAATAACATCACATGGGTTCTCTCCCCCACTACACACTGACAAACACTACCACCTCTGGGCAATAGAGGGAGCACCACGTGCTCCCTTATATACTCTTGCCCATGAGGAAGAGCTCAGACCGTACAGCACGGTGTAGTGCTGTGAACAGCTCAGGAGAACTGAGAGCTAAGACCGTTCAGCACGGTGCAGTGCTGAGAAGAGAGCAGAGTTAGCTCAGTGCAGACCTAGCAAGGGTCAGAGGACAAGGAGAACGAAAGACAGAGGAACACATCTGGGAGCTGGAGTGACACCATCACTTGCCCCAGAAGTACGCACAGAGAGACGGACACCAGATCCGGTACTGTGTCTGGCACCCACAGCACAGCGAATCCAGGAACAGCGGGATCTCTAGATACCCCCCAGTACCAGAGTGAAGCAACACGGAGGGGTCAGCACAGCATAGAAGACCCAAGTTGCCTAGCCAAGTGGTACCAGCAGCAAACAGAGAGAGACGTGAGGAATCCCAGCAGCTTAGCTTGCAGCAGCAGCTCAGGACACACACACAGTGCAGCACGAGGAAGCCAACGACCCGGACAGGGTGTGGGGAGAGAGCTCAGCCCCCATTACAGACTCCGTGGACTATAGCCTGCAATAATATCAGCAGTAAAGCTTGGAAAATAATTTTGGAGTCTGTGTAGTGATTGCGACCTTTGCTCCAGATTCAGCACAGAGACAATTCCTCCCTACAGATCCAGCCTGTCAGCTCTGCAGCATCAGGAGAAGAAGTGCACCAGTATCAACTAAACGTGAGTGTGTGTCCTCCAACCCCTCTTCCACCATCTATAATCCCAATAGACTTTAACCTCTACTGCCCCGGGGGATACAGTTCCCCCCACTGGAACTATACCACCTCCGCTGCCCTCACATCACCCCCGGAGGTTCTGCAGCAGCGGCGGCCCCCATTACTGGCTGCACCAAGTGGGTGGCGTCACCCGTGACAATCTCCCTTGTAAATAATCCCCCTTTTATTGTGCTGAGCCAGGGACACGGTCCGGACCAGGCCACCAGTGACATCCCCGACGCAGACCGGTCCGGTACCGAGTACCCCACGTCCCTTGGGGCTCCACAACCTGGCGTCACGAACAGGATCTACCCGGTCCAAAAGAATTGGACCCTGTGCGCCATCCGAACTGTATTTCTGAAAATCCGCCATTTTGGAGCGCGCGGCGCACGGGAAAGAAAGGGGGCGGTACCCTGCATTGGCGCGAACCCAGCCTCCTCCCTTGGTGCTGACGACATCCGGCGGGGAAGGAGATCCCTGCTGCGCCCCGGAACCTCCCAGAGACATCCGGACGGAAGACGGAGGGCGCATAATAACTAAGGGGGCCCAAGATGTCGCAGCCCGATGCACAAGACGGCGGCGGAGTAGCCGATGGAGCTGCAGCGTCGGGTCAGCCAGTAGCGTCCGGCGGTGCAGCGGCGCAAGGAACAGCATCCATAATGCCATTCCTGATGCCGTATACTCCAGGGGCAATGTGGCTGCCCCAATACTCCGGTGAGCCTAATACTTTAACTGACTTTATGCAAAAGATTAAAGAGTATTATGTGATGTATCCCCTCACTGAAGCCCAGCGTGTAGGAATGATAATGGGACAGTTAACGGGCAATGCACGGCGTGAGGTTGCGTCCTGGCTGGACACAGATAAGGACACTGTAGAACATCTAGCAACCAGACTAAAAGCAACGTTTGAATCTGCTGTTGATACCCGGGCTAAGATGAGGTTCTTTGCATGCCACCAGAAACCTAAACAGAGTGCCAGAGACTTTGCCCTGAACTTACAGGAAGCACTCAAAGCCCTTAAGCTGGCAGAACCTGCTTTAGCCCCGGGAGCTGATAAAATGCTATTTGACCAATTTATTGAGGGCCTCCATTCCACTTCCCATCGAGGACAGTTAAGCATGGTACTGCTGCAGAACCCTGACATGACATTTACTGAGCTGAAGGATAGAGCTATCCGTCTGCAGCAGCTGGAGGAGCCAAGAGAATTAACATCTGTGCTTGACACTGCAGCAGCACCTCAGCAGGCGGCAGCGCCAGTGACATCTGCCATGTCAACGACTGCTGCTGAGGCCGGGGACTATATCTCAAATGCAGCCATCAACCAAAAGCTAGATGCCCTGACAGACACCGTGATCTCCATGGCCAAGGTCATCAAGGAACTGCGAGAGTCAAAACCTGCACCCAAGATCGAGTTGGCGACCAGCAGAGAGGATGTTCCGTGGACGAGGCCCAGAAGATACCCAGCAGCAAGAGGACGACCCAGCGATCGCTACCAACCAGATGGACAGCCCATTTGCCGCCGTTGCCAGAAATCAGGCCATTTTGCTCGAGAGTGTCCTTTAAACGACGATACCCTGGGCAGGCGGGCCGCTCCCCAGGAATGAACGCTCAAGGCCCCTCAGCCTGGTATGACAAATTTGTGGGAGGAAAGCCGGTGATCCCTATAGTGTTGAATGGCATCCCCTTTAGTGCCTTGCTGGATACTGGGTCCCAAATAACATCTATCCCACATGTTCTATATAAAAGGTACTGGGCTGATTCAGACATTACTAATGCGCCAGATGGCTTTAACTTTGAAGTGTGGGCTGGTAATGGATTGATAATACCAAAGGTTGGATTTAGAGAGATGAATATTCAGGTTGGGAAGGTAGAATTGCAGAACCAGGGTATTATAATCGTAGATGTCAACCGGCGAGACCGAGAACCCGTGATGGTGGTGGGAATGAATGTCATTGAGAAATGTTTTTCCGAAGTGTTAAGTGTTTTGCAGCAAATCGCCGAGACTGCCGGAACAGGACAACAGAGGCTTCTGCACAAAGAGATCAAAGCCCTGATGTTGAAGCAACAGGTAGAAATCTCCGGAGGTGAGATCGGCAGTGTCAGAGTAAGTGACCCAATACCTATTGTAATTCCTCCCAAAACTGAAATGTTGGTGTGGTGCAGAGCCGCAATAGGCATTAAAGGGCAAGATTATCAGGCCCTGGTAGAACCCGTGTACTCAGACAGTAGACCGACCATACTCACTGCTAGAGGAGTGGTTGACGTACACAGGGGGAGAGTGCCATTACACCTATTGAACTGCGGAGAAGATGAGGTCACATTACCAAAGTATGCTACCATGGCTAAGTTGTACACGGTTGATAACAACAACATCACCGCCGCCGAGCCCTTGAACCCGTCATGTCAGGTGGATGACAATGGCTCAGAGGAGAAGCTGGAGGATTGGTGCCAAAAGTTGCATGTAGGTACCGGTTCTACACCTCCCCGTCACAAGCATGGAGTATACCGGGTAGTGAAAGAATATGAGCAGATATTCAGCAAACACCCGTTAGACTTTGGGCAGATCAAAGGGGTAGAGCACACTATACCCACAGGTAACCATCAACCTATAAAGGAGAGGTATAGACCCTTACCACCAGCTCACTACCAAACCACCAAAGACATGCTCAGAGAAATGAAATCGGCAGGGGTAATAAGAGACAGTTGTAGCCCCTGGGCAGCACCTCTAGTGTTAGTCAAAAAGAAGGATGGGACCATGAGAATGTGCGTAGATTACCGGCAGATTAATCGCATCACACATAAGGACGCATACCCATTACCTAGGATTGAGGAGTCATTAGCTGCATTAAAATCTGCTAACTACTTTTCCACCCTTGATCTGACTAGTGGGTACTGGCAGGTTCCTGTGGCCGAGGCCGACAAGGAGAAGACAGCGTTTACTACGCCGATGGGCCTCTGTGAGTTCAATTGTATGCCGTTCGGACTCTGCAACGCACCCGGGACCTTCCAACGTCTGATGGAGAGCTGCTTAGGACACAAGAACTTTGAAACTGTCCTCCTGTACCTAGATGACGTCATAGTCTACTCGAAGACGTACGAGCAACATCTACAAGACCTAGCGGAAGTGTTCGAAGCTTTATCGAAATATGGCATGAAAATCAAGCCATCCAAGTGTCACCTTCTCAAACCAAAGGTACAGTACCTGGGACATGTCGTGAGTTCAGAGGGAGTAGCACCGGATCCTGATAAAGTCACAGTGATAAGGGATTGGCCAAGACCTACGAACGTAAAAGAAGTGAGGCAATTCCTGGGCCTGGTAGGCTATTATAGAAGGTTTATCCGAGGATTCACGAAGCTAGCAGCTCCTCTGCAAGACATTCTGGTAGGGCGATCAAAGAAGACTTCAAACTGTAATTCCCTGGCATGGTGGGATGAGGAAAGAGAAGATTCCTTCAATAAACTAAAAAGTGCGCTGACGGGAGAAGAGATTCTGGCATACCCTGATTACCATCAACCATTCATTCTCTACACGGATGCCAGTAACATGGGATTGGGAGCAGTATTGTCGCAGAAGCAAGGAGGCAAAGAAAAAGGTATTGCCTTTGCAAGCAGGAAGCTCCGGCCTACAGAAAGAAATCCCGAGAACTACAGCTCCTTCAAGTTAGAGCTACTAGCAGTAGTCTGGGCTGTAACCGAACGTTTTAAACATTACTTGGCAGGTGCAGAATTCACCATCTACACGGATAACAACCCGTTGACTCACCTGGACACAGCTAAATTAGGTGCTCTGGAGCAGCGATGGATAGCCCGGCTATCTAACTACAACTTTGTCATCAAATATCGGGCAGGCCGCTAGTATGGGAACGCAGATGCTTTATCCCGAATGCCGCACCTGAAAGACGTGGGAGAGGAACCGGAAGAGTTGGAAGAGATTGAACTACCGGCCTTTCATCGTTCAAGGGTAGAAGATTATCGACCCGGCATCTATCAAAAGAAACAGGAAATAAATCTTAACCCGTTAAGACACTACGAATGGGCCGAAGCTCAAGATACTGATCCAGCCGTGAAGCTAGTGAAAGAACTGCTTACGCAACAACATGCACACCCTGGTCAGAATGCCCCAGCTGAAGCTATACAGCTATGGAAGGATAGAGGCAAGCTGTTCTTGCATCAAGGGAAGCTCTGTAGACGATTTACCAATCCCAAGACGCATGAACTGGTCTGACAGATAATCGTGCCCAAGCGAGACACCCAAATGGTCTTAGAGGCTTATCATGACAACGCAGGTCATTTTGGATGGAAGAAGTTAGAAGCAATCCTGAGGGACAGATTTTATTGGGCTGGCATGAGAAGATCCATTGAGCTATGGTGCAAAAGATGTGCCGCATGCAACCTCAGAAGGAAAGATCTACAGAAAGCTCCACTTCGGCCAATAGTAACCAAGCAGCCACTTGAGCTAGTTGCGTTAGACCACGTCAAGTTGTCACCAAGCCGGTCAGGCTATGTCTATGCCTTAACCATCGTGGACCATTACTCACGCTTCTTAGTGGTGGTACCAGTCAAAGACTTGACAGCGAAGACGGCAGCAAAAGCATTCCAGACGCATTTCTGTAGACCACATGGTTACCCAGAACAAGTCCTTGCAGACCAAGGTCCAGCTTTTGAATCAGAACTGTTCAAGGAATTCTGCAATATGTACGGTTGCAAGAAGATTCGCACAACGACATATCATCCCCAAACAAATGGTCTATGCGAGAAAATGAATCATATCGTAATCGAACTGTTAAAGACCTTACCGGAATCAGAAAGAAACCAGTGGCCAGATAAATTACTGGATTTGGTAGACTTATACAACCATGTCCCCGTGAGTTCTACAAACTGCACTCCAGCTTATCTTATGCGTGCAAGACCCGGTAAGCTACCAATTGATCTCGAAATGGGAATTGAAAAACCAGATACAGAATTAGAAGAAACAGATTGGGATATCAAACGTCAGAAACAGTATCACCAAGTGCAAGAATGCGTAGAGAGAAACCTACAACAAGCAAGAGCAAGACAAGAGAAGGCTTTTAACAAACATGCTCAAGCAATGCCATTACAAGAAGGTGATCAAGTTCTCAAGAGAAAGAGACGTACAGGAAAACTGGATAATCAGTGGGAAGCAGTCCCATACACAGTCCTACCATCTAACCTAGACAATGTAAAAACCTATTTGATAAGCAAAGATGAAGGAAGAACCTCACAAGTCGTATCTCGTGATCAACTTAAATTGTGTCCTGAAACCCTGAAGACACCTGAAGTCATAGAACCCGTACAGGTCCAACCTATTCAAGAGAAAGAAAAAAAAGAAGTATTCCACACGGTACTAGGAGATTTTCCTAAAACATGGCCAAGTTACCATGGAGCAGTTGTCGTACCCATGATTGCATTCCCTTCAATGATGGACCCAAAACCAGAACCCGTGTTACCAGAACTTGTGTTACCAGAACCCGTGTTACCTGAAGAAGACCCAAGACTTGAAGAACTTGAAGAACTGGAAGTAGAATCCGAAGAGGAAGAACAAATTCCTGGTCCCAGTGAACTTGCCAGTCCTACAGTCAGACCTCCATCTGCCATAACACCAAGCACCCCAAATAGGTACACGTCCACTCACACCTTCATACTAACTCCACCAACATTGCGCAGATCAGAGCGTAGTACCCAAGGTCAGATACCAGCTAGGTACAAAGAATAAAATACAGAATTAAATGTATAATGTAAATATGTTGTTTGAATATAAGTTGAATTCAGTGGACAAATGTATATAGTTATTGCAACGTTAAAAAGGCCAGTACCTACAGAGACTATCCTGTATGAACTTTGCAATCTCCTTATTTACTTATGGACCATATATACCACGGACTGGTTGTGGTAAGAACTCTCTTGTATATATATTCATCAGCCCGGAGGCAATAGACTAAGCCCCCGGAAAGACTGCTTTTTGACTTTCGAACTCTTTTCCACATTCTAGTGATTTTTGTACTTTTTCATTTTTAAGTCTATGTCAATATTAATTGTGTTTAATTGTTGTTTACTTGTTTTTCTACAGTCCCGGAGTACCGTATTTAACTAAGGGGGAATGTGGCACCCCATGGGTTAATGTGCCACAATAACATCACATGGGTTCTCTCCCCCACTACACACTGACAAACACTACCACCTCTGGGCAATAGAGGGAGCACCACGTGCTCCCTTATATACTCTTGCCCATGAGGAAGAGCTCAGACCGTACAGCACGGTGTAGTGCTGTGAACAGCTCAGGAGAACTGAGAGCTAAGACCGTTCAGCACGGTGCAGTGCTGAGAAGAGAGCAGAGTTAGCTCAGTGCAGACCTAGCAAGGGTCAGAGGACAAGGAGAACGAAAGACAGAGGAACACATCTGGGAGCTGGAGTGACACCATCACTTGCCCCAGAAGTACGCACAGAGAGACGGACACCAGATCCGGTACTGTGTCTGGCACCCACAGCACAGCGAATCCAGGAACAGCGGGATCTCTAGATACCCCCCAGTACCAGAGTGAAGCAACACGGAGGGGTCAGCACAGCATAGAAGACCCAAGTTGCCTAGCCAAGTGGTACCAGCAGCAAACAGAGAGAGACGTGAGGAATCCCAGCAGCTTAGCTTGCAGCAGCAGCTCAGGACACACACACAGTGCAGCACGAGGAAGCCAACGACCCGGACAGGGTGTGGGGAGAGAGCTCAGCCCCCATTACAGACTCCGTGGACTATAGCCTGCAATAATATCAGCAGTAAAGCTTGGAAAATAATTTTGGAGTCTGTGTAGTGATTGCGACCTTTGCTCCAGATTCAGCACAGAGACAATTCCTCCCTACAGATCCAGCCTGTCAGCTCTGCAGCATCAGGAGAAGAAGTGCACCAGTATCAACTAAACGTGAGTGTGTGTCCTCCAACCCCTCTTCCACCATCTATAATCCCAATAGACTTTAACCTCTACTGCCCCGGGGGATACAGTTCCCCCCACTGGAACTATACCACCTCCGCTGCCCTCACATCACCCCCGGAGGTTCTGCAGCAGCGGCGGCCCCCATTACTGGCCGCACCAAGTGGGTGGCGTCACCCGTGACAATCTCCCTTGTAAATAATCCCCCTTTTATTGTGCTGAGCCAGGGACACGGTCCGGACCAGGCCACCAGTGACATCCCCGACGCAGACCGGTCCGGTACCGAGTACCCCACGTCCCTTGGGGCTCCACAATTCCATCCCCCACTGCATCTCTGTGTTGCTTCTGCTGTGATGTTTATGCTTTGTCAGGTCAGGAATCTGGAGCTGACCT
Source organism: Allobates femoralis (assembly GCA_033576535.1). Taxonomy (NCBI): domain Eukaryota; kingdom Metazoa; phylum Chordata; class Amphibia; order Anura; family Aromobatidae; genus Allobates; species Allobates femoralis. The sequence continues at coordinate 544,332,428 of JARQOC010000004.1, forward strand.
CAGGACAAATGATTTGCATGCTGTGAGTGACAGAGAGGAGGAGAGGAGGAGGGCACAGCCTGCACAGCAGAAGCAGCACACAGAGGCAAGGCCAGAGAGGATGCTTATTACAATATCACACCCATGGGGGCATGATAAAGGATGCTGGAGGCTGCAAACCAACACACCCAGGGGGACTATTGCATATAGCCCCCACTTCATTATCATCCTAATGTGTAAGTATAAAAATGTTTTTGCACAGCCGGTCACCAGGACTTTTCTGCTGGTCACCGTACAGATGCACACTTGCTGCGCAGCTTTTCACACTTGCATTCACAGGGGCTGAGCAGCAGCTTGGAAAGCTCCTCAGGTAGCAATCAATCAACACAGCACACAGTGAAGAGGGCTCATGCAACTTGGATGGTCAGATGGATGGATCAGCACACACTGATCTCTGCAGCTGCCCCCCTCCCTCCAGGCAAGCACACACCACACACAGTTCTCAGTGCAGGAAGTCGATAAATCTTCACAAAGGCAGAGCAATGTAAGGCTACTTTCACATACCGATTTGGAAGGGAGCCGATGCTGTCCGATAAATTCGGACAGCATCGGCTCCCTTCTGATGCCTGGAATCGGATGCCAAATAGGTATCCGATTCCGGCATTAAATCGGTGCCTCCGGGCTGAAAAAAAGAAAAAAAAAAGTTTATGCTCACCTCCCCCCGAGCCCCCGCCGTCTCCCCCGTGGCTCCTGCAGGCTGCAGAGGTCTTCTTCATGTGTACAGGACCTGCGGTGATGTCACAGTCACGTGACCGCGGGTTCCACCATGGTAACACACCATTTGGCATGGGGCCAAATTCGGATTCGATGCTGTCCGATTTTGATCGGACAGCATCGGATCTGAAAAATCCGTAGTGTGAAACCAGCCTAACACAGTCTATGGAGAGGGGGCTGGCACAGCCTTTGCAGGGGGACACAATAATATCTGATATATAATATATGATGGGACAACCCTGCATATGATTAACTCCACATGTCCCACAGTAATCGCGGCTCTCAAAGTTCCAAGGCACCACACAGCTTGCAGTGTTTTACATAGTTCACAAACAGTTCAGAAGCAGAAGGTGCACATTAGGCGCACAGCACTCCACCTGGTGGCGGTTCTTTATCCTGTTTATAGATGCCACTTTGTCGTAATTGCGCGGGCCAGGGTACTATGTGGCCAGGCAGGCACTCTATTGGGAATATAACAGAGGCGATTGCCCAGCACTGTGGCCTTGATTGGACAAGTAAAAGTGGAAGTATTTACAGGGTGATAGAAGAGTATGGATGATCCATGACACCAGCTGACGTATCTGGCCAGGGATGGCCAGCACTGCTAATGGGGTCCCCCGGATATAGATGGTGTAGCAGCTGGATGTAACACTCCCCTCAGCTGGCGCGAGACCCTGGGGTAGTAAGGGCGTATAGGTGAAGAAGAGGGTTGTAGTGAGAGGCACAGCAGAGACAAGCAGGCAGAGGAATGCAGTCTTACCTTTACTGAAGGATGGTACAAGTTGAATCCAGGGTACTGCCACCAGGTCCAGGGTCCAGTCTGTCCAGAAGCAATTGGAGTCCACTCCAATAAGTGGGGGGAATAAGCTTTTCTTCTATGATTGCCTGGTTGGGGATTCCAGAAGTTTATGAAATGAACCTGTCCTCCCTGTTTCTCTTCTCTGCAGCAGCACCAGCTAGCATCCATTGCGAACCCTTTTGCAAGCTGCTCTGCTAGACACAGCTCTGAGCTCTGTGTAATGTTGTGCTGTGGGTGCTACAGGGGGTGACCAGCAGACTTGCAATCTCCCAGTCTCCAGATTCTGCCTCCAGGGTTTGCAAATCCCTAGATATCCCAGGACTCTAGTTTCCTGCTCAGCATTTTTCTGGGGTGAGCCTTCAGTAGCTCCAACCCCGGGAACGCTTGTCTCCTCGTGCTTCTCTCTTCCCTTCCTCACACTCACTACTCTAAACCCTCCCACCAGCCAGAAGAGGCAGTCACTCCAGAAAACTAGGTGTTTGTGCTCCCCCTTCTGGTCAGGGATCAGGTTTGTGTATGGATGTATGGGTTACCTAGTGTAGGGAGCTCTAGTTACCTCTGGACATGATACCACCACCAGTTAGGGAGGCAATACCACTGTGGTGAGTGGACTGCAGGGGCGCCACACAGACACTGTTTTAACCATTTATAAATCCCAAACATACCTAGCTCCGATGGTAAATCCACAACACATTGTCCCTTGAAGAAGCTTTGCAGCTCTGCTACATCACGATGAGCAGTTACATTTCAGTGACCGCTTATCGCAGGCAGCACACTCACACTGACAGATCTGACAGGCGCCGCTGTGAGAGCAGTGACGTCAGAGAGTTCATCTGAGGACACAGATGAGGCACAGTGGGAACTGCGCCAGCTGTGACCTCAGATGAACTCTGACATTGCTGCTCTCTCAGTCGCGGCTGTCAGATCCGTCAATATAAGATTGCTGCTTGCAATGAGCAGTCACTGATATGTAAACACTCATAATTCGTAAAGAAGGAGTTAAATACCGCACTGCCATGTGGTTAAAGAAGCTTCAAGAGATGGGACTATCAATAAATCATAATTTATTGCTATGCGTTTTGGAGCTAACAACTATACATCACATTGATTAGCTATATTAGGAGGGTTATAGCAAACTCCAATTAGTAGCTTTCCATTATTACCATCTCCATGTTTATTTACCCATATTGATTCTACATCGTTGCGGCTACCTGCCATGGCATCATTGAGCACAGATGACGCTTATTTTACAAATTCCATTTACATGAGTAGATGAATCCACCACCTGAGGTTTAGTAAAGCTTCTAATACACTGTGTGCAGAATTATTAGGCAAATGAGTATTTTGATCACATGATACTTTTTATACATGTTGTCCTACTCCAAGCTGTATAGGCTTGAGAGCCAACTACCAATTAAGAAAATCAGGTGATGTGCAACTCTGTAATAACGAGGGGTGTAGTGTAATGACATCAACACCCTATATAAGGTGTGCTTAATTATTAGGCTAATGCCTTTCCTTAGGCAAAATGGGTCAGAAGAAAGATTTGACGGGCTCTGACAAGTCCAAAATTGTGAGATGTCTTGCAGAGGGATGCAGCAGTCTTGAAATTGACAAACATTTGAAGCGTGATCACCGAACAATCAAGCGTTTCATGGCAAATAGCCAACAGAGTCGCAAGAAGCGTGTTGGGCAAAAAAGGCACAAAATAACTGCCCATGAATTGAGGAAAATCAAGCGTGAAGCTGCCAAGATGACATTTGCCACCAGTTTTGCCATATTTCAGAGCTGGGTCATTCCATGTCAAGTGAACCAATGATTATTACCTCTATATTTTTAATTCTTTTGAGATTTTGTTATTTGATAATAACATGTCAGACAATGCAAAATGTGAAGAGAAAGATTTTTTAAAAAATTTATTTCTTTTAAAAATGATTTTCAAAGTTCGGAAAAAGTGCGAATTTCGCTGTTCCCTGCCTTTACGTTTCTCCTCATAACTAAGGCTAGGAATAAGATAGAGAGACAAAATAAACACCATTCTACTCAGAACTATACAGGCTTTCACCAGATATGTCACGAGAGGATCTTTGTTAATATTTTACCCATGTGATCGCAAGCACAAAAGTTTAAAACGCATTTCCGAAAAATCGGCGCGCTTTAAAAATTTCAAAAACTGCCCATGTGTCTGCTTTGCTCTTAGCCACATCTGTACCAAATTTCAAGTTGGGATCGAGATGGGATCATATTTTAAAATATTTTACTATTAATAGCGTCAATGGGTCATTCCATATCAAGTGATCTAAATATGAATATTTTTTTTTACCTGACGTCTTTAGATTTTTTTTTTTTTTTCCCTTTATGAAGTACTACTTTAGTTAATTACAAATTAAAAGTTTAAAATTTTTTTCTTCATCAGTTAATTTTTTACAGATTTTTAAAGTTTAAAAAAAGTGTGAATTTTGGCCTGGTATGACTTTACATTTTTTTATCTTGGGCTAGAAATAAGATAGAGAAACAAAATAAACACCATTCTACTCAGAACTGTCCAGTCTTTCACCAGATATGTCACAAGAGTATATTTGTTAATTTTAATTGTTTACCCATGCGAACGCAAACGCAACATTTTGAAACGCATTTCCGAAAAAACGTTTTAATAAAAAATTTCCAAAACTGCCCATGTGTCTTTTATGCTCTTAGCCACATCTGTACCAAATTTCAAGTTGGGATCGTGATGGGATCATATTTTAAAATATTTAACTATTATAGTGTCAATTCAAAAATCTTGAATTCAGATCTGTTCAACCTGTGGTCTAAAAGCGTGGGGTCTATATTTATCAAATCCATTATTTTTAGACATTACTGTATTATTTTGATATGTTACAGCTTAGAAGCAGGAGAGGACATATAGGAAAAAGCTTTGTTAGGGCTCAACCTGAGAAAGCACAGGGATAGACAGTGAATGCAGAGTAGATGATAGGCCAGCAGCTCTGTCAATCATGTTAAGTGTCTACCCACTATATTCAGGAAGTAAGACAGCTAGTTCAGACCTTTCATGTCCTGACATGTCTGGACATCTTCACTCCTGAACAAACAATAGTCTGTACAAAGCCATCAAGGCTGTGTACTAAAATATGGGTGAGTAAATATATTAATAGTTTAATGCTTTTATTATTAAGGGCCAATACACACAGTGCTATTCTTAGGGATCATCATTCAGAAAAACAGCCCCATTGATTTCTATGGGGTTCACCACATGCATTGTTTTTGGAAACACTCAAGAGTGAGTAAATCACTGCTTGAACTACTTTTTAATCGCTGCAATAAACGCAGCATTTATCATTTATATAAAAAAAGCTGCCATTTTTTTCACTAGCGATTAAAAAAACTAACGCATATGTGGTAAAAACTTGGTAGAAAAACAAGCTGCCAAAACTGCAGCGTGTATCTGCAGACAGAAAAAACTGTGCGCGCTAACCCTAAAACTCACTTTATAGTAATACAGTTCTATCTCAAGTGTACTGTAAATCTTTATTTTTATTACCTATCTTCCTTACTTAATATTAACTGTATTTTTCCCACACAGCAATGGCTGCTACTTCTCAAGAAACAGCACTGTTGCAATCCTTTTGAAAAAATATGAATATGATTGGCGCTGGTGGCTGGCTACTGTACTCTCCAAAGATTGTGAAAATGAAGAAGTAGAATTGACTTTATTGCATCCTTCTGGTCCAGCGCCATCCTTTGTGTATCCAAGAAAGCCAGACATTTTAAAAGTGCACAAAAATCAGATATTAACTCAGGCGGAGCCTAACACCGTGACAGGCCGGACATACTCTTTGACACACAAGGAAATGGCAATTGCTAGTAAGCGTTTATGGACAAGATTACATTTCACCCACTAGAAGGGACAAATTGATAAAATGCCACTTTAAAAACATACTATTAATTGTTTGATTAGTTCATAATTTATAGAACGATGATTTAACTACTGTACTATTCTTATTAAACACTTCATAAATCACATGTTTAGTGATAGAATAGAAAACTAATTTATATGTATAAATAGGGGTTAACATTTTTGGTTCTTTTAATCTTGTTTAATCAAACGTGAGGATATGATCACCTTTCTTCTTTTGGTTTGTTCAATACATTCAAGTTGAAAATGCTGAGCGTTGTGTTCTGATGATTAAGATGTATTTATCCGGGCACTTATGGGATTTGTTTTTTGTGTTTCTTTTTTGTTGCATGTAAATGTTTTATTCAATAAGTTGTGATAACTCATACAACCATAAAATAAAAAAATATATAAATTTGACAGGTCCCAAGTTGAATCTCTGCACAAATATAACCAAGAACACATTGCCCGTCAATAGTTTGAATTTGATATAAAGAAACATAGTCTTGTAACATATCAAATGAAAGCTGAGTAAAATGATGCCTCTCCCACTTCATTATCTTATTTCTAGCCTGAGATAAAAAGATGTAAAGTCATACCAGGCCAAAATTCACCCTTTTTTTAAACTTTAAAAATCTGTAAAAAATTAACTGATGAAGAAAAAAATTCTAAACTTTTAATTTGTAATTAACTAAAGTTGTACTTCATAAAGAAAAAGAATAAAAAAAATCTAAAGACGTCAGGTAAAAAAAAATATTCATATTTAGATCACTTGATATAGATTGACCCATTGACGCTATTAATATTAAAATATTTTAAAATATGATCCCATCACGATCCCAACTTGAAATTTGGTACAGATGTGGCTAAGAGCAAAGCAGACACATGGGCAGTTTTTGAAATATTTAAAGCGCGCCGATTTTTCGGAAATGCATTTTAAAGTTTTGCGCTTGCGATCACATGGGTAAAATATTAACAAAGATCCTCTTGTGACATATCTGGTGAAAGCCTGCACAGTTCTGAGTAGATTGGTGTTTATTTTGTTTCTCTATCTTATTTCTAGCCCGAGATATGATAGAAAATGTAAAGCCATACCAGGCCAAAATTCGCACTTTTTTAAAACTTTAAAAATCTGTAAAAAATTAACTGATAAAGAAAAAAATTCAAAACTTTTTTTTTGTAATTAACTAAAGTTGTTCTTCATATAGAAAAAAAATTAAAAAAATCTGAGGACGTCAGGGAAAAAAATATTCATTTTTGGATCACTTGACATGGAATGACCCAGCTGCAACATTACTGGAGTATCAAAAAGTACAAGGTGTGCTATACTCAGGGACATGGCCAAGGTAAGGAAGGCTGAAAAACAACCACCTTTGAGCAAGAAACATAAGATAAAACGTTAAGACTGGGCCAAGAAATATCTTAAGACTGATTTTTCAAAGGTTTTATGGACTGATGAAATGAGAGTGACTCTTGATGGGCAGATGGATGGGCCAGAGGCTGGATCAGTAAAGGGCAGAGAGCTCCACTCCGACTCAGACGCCAGCAAGGTGGAGGTGGGGTACTGGTATGGGCTGGTATCATCAAAGATGAACTTGTGGGACCTTTTCGGGTTGAGGATGGAGTGAGATCTACAGGGAGGAAAAACAGTACACCTCTCGGAACAGTGTCTGGGAGGCTGTGGTGGCTGCTGCATGCAATGTTGAGCGTAAACAGATCAAGCAACTGACAGAATCTATGGATGGAAGGCTGTTGAGTGTCATCATAAAGAAAGGTGGCTATATTGGTCACTAATTTTTTTGTGTTTTGTTTTTGCATGTCCGAAATATTTTTTTTTTAAGTTTTGTGCAGTTATATTAGTTTACCTGGTGAAAATAAACAAGTGAGATGGGAATATATTTGGTTTTTAATAAGTTGCCTAATAATTCTGCACGTAATAGTTACCTGCACAAACAGATATCCTCCTAAGGCTGCTTTCACATCAGCGGTTTTTGTCGATCGCGGCAGATGCGGTGAAAAAAACGCATCTGCCGCGATTAACGCATAAGGGCCCTTTCACATCAGCGTTTTTTTAAATTTGCGGCAGATGCGGTGAAAAAACCGCATCTGCCGCAACTGCCGCATAACGGTTCCACTTGCGGCACGGTTGCGGTTTTTTCCATAGGAAGTATAGGGGGACTTGCGGCAGATGCGGCAAGTGCGGTATTGCACTTGCGGCAGGTGCGGCAGAGAAAAAAACCGCAGTAAGCCGCGGTTTTTTTCTCTGCCGCACCTGCCGCAAGTGCAATACCGCACTTGCCGCATCTGCCGCAAGTCCCCCTATACTTCCTATGGAAAAAACCGCAACCGTGCCGCAAGTGGAACCGTTATGCGGCAGTTGCGGCAGATGCGGTTTTTTCACCGCATCTGCCGCAAATTTAAAAAAACGCTGATGTGAAAGGGCCCTAACCGCTGCACTTGCGGCACAGTTGCGGCAAGCCCCATGCAATGTCTATGGGGCTTGCGGTAAGTGTGCGGCAGGTGCGGCAAGTGCGGTATCGGCACTTGCGGCAGGTGCGGCCGCAAAAAAAAACTAGGCTGACCGCGGTTTTTTTTCGCTGCCGCACCTGCGGCAAGTGCCGAGACCGCACTTGCCGCACCTGCCGCACACTTACCGCAAGCCCCATAGACATTGCATGGGGCTTGCCGCAACTGTGCCGCAAGTGCAGCGGTTATGCGGTAATCGCGACAGATGCGGTTTTTTCACCGCATCTGCCGCGATCGGCAAAAACCGCTGATGTGAAAGGGGCCTAAGATAGCCAAATCTAAAAAAAAAACCCCGCTTCAACTTCCAAAAATATTAAGCTTTGATATTTATGAGTCTTTTGGGTTGATTAAGAACATAGTTGTTGATCAATAATAATAATAATCCTCTACAATACAACTTGCCTAATAATTCTGCACACAGTGTAGTTTAATAAACACTGTGGTAGAACACAGTCCTACCGTAGATGTCAGACAGCATTTACCGAAATCCATTTAAGTTTGTGTTCTTGTGGAAGACATTGCAATCCTACTGGAGATATGGGTCCAGCTCTTTGTGATTTTATCAAGTGAATCAGCTACCATGTAGTCAACCTGGCTTTGCTCCAACATATCCCTGCCTTCTTCTAAAGATATGGAGCGTGGTGGTGGTGGAAGTGATACCGCTGCTATAGATGGATAGCTGTGACACAGATTCTGTAACCTAAACTGCTTTAAGGCCAGTTGCAGTACCTTTAATCACTGTATTCTGTTAAAAGTGGAAGGATTCGGGATCTGTAGGTGTCCCACCAGAGGCTGAGGAACTCTGGATGAAAGAGTATTTAGTCATGTACATCTTCTTTCACAGTCTGTATTTTACTGTTATAGGTATAATTCCATGGTTCCACTTTACCAAAGAAGAGCATAACTTTTGCATTGGCACCAAATGCTTAAAATGCTGGGAGATAGAAGTACAGTGATACCTCAGTTTTTGTTGACTTCGGATATCGTTGGTTTCGGTTTTCGTCGATTTTTTTCAATGAAAATCATACCTCGGTTTTCGTTGTTTTTTTTGTCTGTACATTGCTTCTAATTTACTCATAAAAATGTGATTCCCCTTCCAAAAAATAAAATGTGCACCCCTCTCTCCCCTCTTTGGCATCTCACATATACCAAAAATAGCTTTTTTTAAAATAAAATAACATAATAAATGTTTATTTTTTTTCTTTAAATTAGTGTTTCATATTCCTTTTAGTCATTTCTGAGTGATTCCATCATTAATGGTACCTTTACACACGGCAACATTTCTAGGGTGTCAACAGGTAACTTACTGGCTGCAGTGAAATCATGGAGACAAGGTTCTATCTTGTTGCTGTGTACAAATGGAATAATCTCTCCATGATTTCACTGCAGCCAGTAAGTTACCTGTTGACACCCTAGAAATGTTGCCGCGGGGTAAAGGTACCATAACTGCTATCTTTATTCACTATGAAATGGGGTTTTTTGTAGGTCTTTTTCAGTGTCTCGAACCAATTGATTCATTTAACAGTGATTCCTATGGAAATCGTTGCCTCGGTTTTCGTCGATTTCGGTTTTTCTCAAACGAATTATCAACGAAAACTGAGGTATCACTGTATATGGAAATACTGCTCAAATTTATCTAAAAGGTAGGTGCTTGAGGATATCTTTTGTTGCCCAGGTTTTAAAAAATGAGTTTAGTAAGCCTTGTTTACCTCCATCAAAGCCTCTTTCTTCTGAAGCCTTATATAATACCTGCTTGTAGGTTTCTATAGATAGTTGGTATACCAACACACTCCAGGATTAAAGCAGTCAGGCCAGCTTCAGTCTGTGGACAACTCTTCGCATTCAAATAGGTCATCAATATTCTGTAAAACCATTGTATCTACATCCATAAATGCATATTTTGACCAATCAGTCCAGGTGTCTAACAATGGAATTTTGTTAAAATAACTCCAGTCTCTCCAGTAAAGACAGGTGAGCAGAATCCTTACTGTCCAAGACGTCTACAACTCTAACATCATCGAAAACTTTGTAAAGTATTTGAGAGAACAGATTAGGGGTTAATTTGTTTCGTGACGCCACCTATGACAGTTTCGGTAACTGTACCGACGCTGCGGGGCCTCCGGGGGATGGAATGCAGCAAGATGGAACGCTCCCCACAGGCTGAGGGGTGATCCCCAGAGCCAGAAGCTGCGCAAGAAGTTCTGAGGCAGCTGCGGTTACCTTAGCATGCGGATAAGCAGTTCATAAGAAGGCACGGACACTGTAAGTCTCTGTAATGGGTTCTTTACTGTAACCAGCAGGCAGTACATGGTATACAGTTTGAAGGTAGTGGACCGGGTGGACTCAGCAATGACCAGTGTGTTCTCAGAGATCCGCGGTGTTCCTCCATTCTAACTAAGTATGTTGCCTTTGTCGCCCAGGAATGCCAGATCGGGTACAATGAGGCTGCTTGAATGCCCTATCCGGGGTATACGTTCCGGATGCTTTGGGGAGCCTTGGGTCCTTTGGTGGGTACACCGCTGGCTAGACGACTGTTTATGGCGGTGGTGGGGTGCTCCTGTAAAGCGGTCCCTCCACTCCTCTGGTTCGCATAGCAGAGCTGAACTGCTGCTAGCTTCGGTACCAGCAAACCGGCTGTAGATGGGCACGGGATGATTTTGGACCCGCATGTTGATGCCCGAAGATCGGTTGATTAGGCACCGAGAGTGATGGTGCTCAACCGGGTGATGGTAGGGAGATGGCCGGTAGAAGGTGGCCAGGGGGCCGCACGGAACTGTGCAACCCCCTCTCCTAAGTAGCAGAGCTGGCTGGTTTAGCTTCTTCTCCAACGTTGTTCGGCGAGTTCTCTCAACTCCAAAACTCCACTTAACTCTGTGTCTGTTCTAAACTTCCACTACACACTACCACTACACTCCGCCCACCAGGACCTGATTGGCCCTCTATGCTAGGTGATGCATGTAGGGTATGGATCTCTGAGTTAACCATGTGACTGCTGAGTCAGAGAATATTGCTGCTGCAGTTTTGGCTGCAATACCCTCTTGTGACGCACTCGTTGCGGGGCGCCACATTTACCTATCTCTTCTCCTGCCACTGGAATTCGGCCCGTTACCTATAGTGTCCTGAACCGGTTTCGGTCCTGAGGGGTGAGGTGCCTTTTGTGGTGTTAACGGCAACCCGGTGATTATGGGCCCGCAGCTTGTCGGTTTGCGGCCAGAGATAAACTGCTGACCGTCTCGGCTTTCCGTGCTGCCGGTATTCCCCAAACATTACCAGCCTGCTCCAACTGGTTCTGGTCCATTTCCTTCTGTCCTGGGCCCCCTCTTAGAGATGGGGATCCCTCCTGTCAGCAGCCTGCCAGGCACGTCCTATCTGGCTGCCTTCCCAGCACTAACTGAACTAACTGTCACTCTACTCTTTCTGCTCTAACCTAGGCTCCACCCCCTTTTGGACCTACTGAATTATCAGTCCCTTTACTGTAAAGTGGCCTAGTGTTGTGCGTAGCCTGAGACTCCACAAGTTAACCCCAAACCCACAATTTACAGAGATACCACATATATTTATAAAGTGCAATAACTCTCTGTGGCGCCTTGCCAGAGGGTCGCCACACATTCACTAGCAGACATTTACTATTAGAGCATTTATTACTCCTACTCACCTCTCTATTATCCTAGCATGTCCCAGCCGCCTCTAAATTCTCATTTACCACTACAGTCTCACTGTATCTGTCTATCCCCATATTTGCACAACTTTCCCCAGCCTCAAATCCTAGTTTTGGTGGTTGTCCTGATGAAGAAGTGAGGAAAACACTTTGAAACGCTTTGAATAAAGCCACTTGCATTCACCGATTTCCTTTATATATGATTGATTGTACAGCAGTACAGTTGGATTCCACATATTTCCTATACTTTGTTCTACTATTGCTTCGGCCTGTGGATACTGCAGCAGCTGTTAGGAGCTTTTTGTACTGGTTCTGTGTGACAGAACCCTCTAAGGCGAGCAGTTTGATCTCAACCTACCTGTCACCATTTTATCAGAGAAGACCCAATTGCACTTTCTGAACCACAGTTATTCATTCAAATCCTAGTTTAAAAGCTCCCCCATCTGTCTGACTATTTTTTGCACAGCACAGGTTCACCCTCCCCATTGACGTGCAGCCTGTTCACCATAGATTCTGTAACCTACAGTTCTCCATCAAGCCAAACCCTTCCTTCCTGCATTAATTGTTAAGCCACTTATTTATCTCCTTAAGCTTCTGCTTTCTTTCTAGTGACGCTTGTGAGATTGGCAGTATTTGTGAAAACATCACCTTGGAAGTCCTGGACTTCAGATTCCCTCCTAGTTGTCTGAAATCATTTTATATGACCTTCCACCTCCCACTTACTTTATCATTGGTACCAAAACGTACTAGGTTTTATCCAGTCCCACTCAACAATCTGTATAATCTATCCACAATATTCCAAACCCGAGCACCCAGCTGTCAACATACTGTTCAGCTTTTTGGGCGAAGTTGACCCTGTCTCTGTGCCTAACTATAGAGTTCCTCAACACAATCTGTCTGACTTTTGCGGCCTGCCTATTTCTCTCCTTCTTACCGCAGTCGTTTACCTGGCTGTTAGTTACAATATCCTTCTGTAGTAAGACTAGTCCGGGCTTTCATCCCTAATATCACACAAACATGCATATTTACTAGGTTGTGCTAGATCAGGTCTAGGCTCCTTGACACTTTTCGCTCTATCCCTTCTCCTATTTGTTACCCAGATACCTATTTCTGGGTCTTAACCTTCCCCACTCCCACCCTCCTTTATATTATTGGCCCCTGCCAGAGCCGTTCAGTGGCTCCAAATTTAGAGATCAATGAGTGTTGCAAGCTGCATTTTAGATCTATTACCTGGGCTTCCAAATATGTAACACACGAAAATCAAGCGCAGATATATTCACCCTCAAATGGCTGTTCAAGGCATGAATATGATAAGTCCAGGGAGAGGGGTACTCGGATATCGGGATGGGTTTGGGGCTGTAACGGGGAATCACGGGCGGTCGGTTTCCCAGCTCCGTGCCCTGGCTCTCATTGTTGGAAAGGTAAGGGGAATTTAGGGAAGAGTCGTGACGCCACCTGTGGGTCCTGGTAACGATGATACCAGCGCTGCAGGCCGGCCACTGAAGTGATGGGATGCAGCTTAGTGTAGCTCCCCACAGGTGGAGCTTACCTCAAGGTAGCGAGGATAGATAAAGGGAGTAGTTGTTCTTACCCCTCTGATGATGCTGAGGCCCTCGGGCGCCAGCAGGAAGGAATGACAGACACCGATTCAACTCCAACGTCTTTTACTGGTACCAGCAAATGGTTTAGTACACAGTACAGTCTGGTGAAATAGGGAGGTAGCTGCAGGTTCAAGGTGCCCTCATGGAGTCTGTGGATGTTTCCTTCCTAATGGCTTTCAGGGTCTCAGTCCTTTTCTACTCTCTCTTTACCACCCTTAGGCAGAGCTTCCTCGCCGATCCCCTAGCCTGTTACGGATAGGTGTGATTTGTCCCTTTACGGTACGGACGGGAGAGGTGGAACTAGAGCCCTCGCGTCACCAGAATCCGGGCCGGTACCTATCGGTGTCTTGGGCTGATTATGGGTCCGAGGAGGAGGTACCGTTCTGTGGTGCTACAGCTTTCGTGGATTGGTCCTGTGGCTCATTGGTTTATGGTCAGGGATAGACCGCTGACCGCCTCGGTTTCTGTGTTGCTGGTGTTGACTTCAGACATTTTCCAGCCGGCTCCAACCGGTTCTGGATCATCTTCCTCTGTTCTTATCCCCCTCTTGAAGAGAGGTGCCCTCCTGTCAGCAGCCGGCCAGGCACGTCCTATCTGGCTGCCTTCCCAGCACTGTCTGACTAAACTTCTCCTTTTCCTGGTTTCCCACTCTATCCTAGGCTCCACCCCCTGGGACTTACTGAATATCCAGTCCCACTACCCTGAGGGGCCTAGTGTTGTGTGTTAGTACAGACTCCATAAGTTAAACCAAAACCCCCAGCTACGGAGGCAGTACACCTGCTATTCGGGATGCAGTACCTCCCTGTGGCGCGTAGCCATAGGGGCGCCACAAATATGTCCCAGAAGATGCTCACCTGGTAGCATTGTTTATGGAGCACATATTAAATGGGGATAAACAGTACAGATAATGGTAAAAAGTGCGAAAATAGAAAAGGAAAACCTGGGACTATGCTTGTGTTAAGCTATTATACTATATTTAACTATGCACTTATCAGCAACTCTAGAAGTTTTGGAAATGTGTGCACCAGACTAGCACTGGTGTAGACACTCTAAACCACTGATAGTGTTATGCATCAACTTGCCAAGCCTGACTAGCTTGCTTATTAATTCATGCTAAACTAATTATAATGTATTTTTTTAATTGATGATAAAGTATAATATTGCTTTTTACCATATGACAGCTGTACATCCTGTTGTCACATGCCTTTGGAAACGGATGGATGGTAAAACTGCTTGCACATTTCAGTGAAACATGACACACTGACCTACTTACAGTGGCCTACTGAAAATCATTCCCGTCTGGCAGCCTGATCTGCTCCACTAGATTAGCTACTTCTCGTCATAGTCTGTGGGCAGGCCCGCTGCTGAAAACAACACATTTCATTGGCAGCGGGGAAATATCTCACTCTACTCCAGATTCTTTCTTTGTTTATTAAAATGAAAATATATTGATGTCTACAGGGATCTGGATTTTCTAAAAATAACTTAAAGGGGTGGTCCAACACTAATCGTGATTTCATACGATATCTCTGCCTATTTCAATTACTAATCTAGCCATTTAATTTACTCATTCGTTACCCATATACTCTCTTACTCTCCGTGTGAATTACACGGATGCCCCTGTGTTCCACATGGTAACATGTCCATTTTTTTCCCGGCAGCACAGATCACACGGACTCATAAAAGTCAATGGGTCAATCAAGTGCAGCACATGGATGTCATTTGTGTGACATCTGTATGTCGTCCATGTGTCACAGATCAGAATTAGATGCATTCAAGAATTAATGATTTTTAAGTGTTAAAGATGATAGATAGATAGATAGATAGATAGATAGATAGATAGATAGATAGATAGATAGATAGATAGATAGATAGATAGAAGATAACTGGTATACAATGACTTTGGTGCCAATGATGTACTGAACGGATTATAATATTAAGTTTAATGATGCATGATTAAGGAATATACTTTGGTTTTGCAGTTATGGAGTTTAATAGTTAGTTATTATTAATTAATGCAACACAATTGAAAAGCATTCAGAATTTCAATAATATTATTTTTGCTATATCTAGTATGTAAACAGTCTAAAATCATGCGGAAAAAAAAGAAATTAAAAATATCTGACAGTGACAGGAAAGTGTTATGTATGATTTGATTAATTAATACTAAATTAATTAGTTATTGTTATTAATGTCAATGCATTAATGTAATGCCCCTGTGGTCTGGCTTTAAAAGTGGTATTGCATTTAAAAATTGTGTAATGTCACGTCTGGAGAGAAGTGAAGATTCCTCCGCTGGGAAATCCCCACACATCCAACACTTTCCAAACTCCAATTAGAGAGTGCAGGGTGGAAGAGACCCACATAGCGCAGAGCCCACTTCTGGTTGGAGAAAAGAATTAGAATAGTGAGAGGTAGGAAACAGGAGTTGTTCTAGTCAGTGTAGGGCTGAGTGGCCGACAGAATGCATCTGCAGCCAGCCCTGAGAGGTCGGGCAGAGGAACAAGCTGCAAGAAGTGAACAAAGCCCAAAGTGTCCAGGTTTCCAGGACCTGGCCACAGAACCTGGAGGCTATTGGATTTCATGCACAGTAGCCACGCTTGTGAGCCCATCCAGAGCACAGTGGCAAAGAGGACCAGATGAGACTTAGAAGCAGTCGCTCGCAGGGTCCATGTCACCTGCCTGGCTGGAGGGCATCCACAAACTCAGAGGGATCTATAAGACCCATAGAGAAGCTAGTGACCTTGGGACAGAAGTCAGCAGAAAGGCCATAACACCTTATGTTAAAAAAAACTCACATATTTGAGCACAGAATCAAAGCTTTTCTGTAGTATTAAAAATTTGGATTCACATCTGCCCCAAATCGCATCAAATATGGGAGAAGACACATAAAAGTAACACAGCACACATGCAATATTCAGAGGAGAGTGTTATTGTTGTGTGGTGTGGACCCCTGCACAGAAAAACCATAAAAATAATCTATCACGCCATGTTTTTACACCATTTTCCTATCACCATAAACAATCTGATCACTGTGTTGTGCAGATCATTATAATTACTGGGGCACTAAATATGTTCATGTTATTTACCAATTTGTGATGTCTATTTTTTTTTATGCGCATTAAAATGTCATTATTTAAATTTTTTTTATTGTTTGGTAATTTTCATCAGCTGATTGTTTTAACCAGTTTTGAAACAATCAGCTGATGTATCATCTGATTCAGGTCCCTGAACCTATATTGATCATCTGATCAGTTTGCATCAGCTGTTCGTTTGAAATGGCAGGTGGGAAAGCCAGCGTGAAAAGACTTTACCGCCGGCTTTCCCGTCTGGTGCTTCCCTCCCCGCTGCCTCGCTCCCCCGCCCGGTGCTTCCCTCCCCACTGTACTGTGCTTTGCTCCCCCGCCTCCATGCTCGATCCTAAGTTAGGATCGAGCGGGGAGGCAGCGGGGAAGCGAAGCATTGGGCAGCAGGGAGGGAAGCACGGACGGGAAAGCCGGCGGTGAAATCTTTTCACCGACGGCTTTCCCGCCTACAATTTCAAATGAACAGCTGATGCATTCGCAGGGTTCTTGAGAGTTCATCCTTGACAGCATGAACTCAAATGAACTTCCCCACGCCGGGTGCTCAGCAACATCTCTACCAGAGATGTAGCTGAGCTAAAGAAAAAACTCCTTTGGACCTCGTTGGAGGGGGGAGGTTTTTCTTGAATAAAGATGGAGTCCCTAATGTGTTTTTGTTTTTTTACTAATAATTTTTTTTTTCCTGGGTCGAGGGCCCCGCGATGTCTAATACGGATCCAATATCATCTGATCGGTTTGCCTGGTGGATAGGCTTTAGTTTGCTTGGTGGAATTGATTATCTGATAACAATAAAAGTTATATTTAAAATTTTGTCCACCTAAGCCAATGAATTCTATTAGTTTTTGCATCCTATAGATCCTTTTCAAAGTAATGTTGTGTCTTAAAGTCGAGAAAGCTTTAATGAACTTGTTTAAGTGTTGTGTCAACCGTATTGATGTGTTTGTGGTACGGTGCCGAATGTTTAGCAACAGACTGTGCAAAAAGAGCTCTACATTAGTGTGTATGTGAATCTCCAGTGGAAGAATCCTGGCCTTCACGAGGGCCTAACTTCAGGTATGGCTTGCACACACCAAGACCACATAACCAGCCAGGATCACAGTGACCAAACCCTTCCCCCTTGCTCTGCAGGGATGACAGAGGCATGGGCTGCCTCAAAAAAAAGGGAGCCCCTTACCCACAACTACCAACCTGGACCACCCTCACATGTACGTGACAGTGTAATTTTTTCTTATTCATTTATTTTTATTTTTTTAAGTTAACTTTTCATGTTTTCAGATTTTTCAGAGTTTTTTAGACAGTGTAGGTGTGGTTTCCCTTATCCATCAATTTTTGTCTAAATCGTCCTTTTGCACACACTGGGAGTAAGGGTGGAAACAACCTGAATAAAAGATTTTAAAGAAAATATTTCCATTCAGTATAACTGACCTGCCCCAGGGCCTTGGGGTACGCGGTCCCAGGTGTTGTAGTTCACGAGGATGTCATGGGGCCTGTTGCCCAGTCCCGAGGCCCTGGTGGTCGCTGAAAAAGGGGTAAATAGTCAATAAAAATAATGAAAATAGGATGATTCGTGATGCCACCTACGGTTCCGGTAATATTACCGGCACTGCGGGACAGACCTCCGGGGTGATGGTGGGGCAACAAAATGATTTTCGGTCGAGTGGGATCCCTGGGGAAGTAATGGATGTTGGGAGTTGTGGGACAGTTTTTGATTTACACAGGGACGCAGCTACACCAGGCCTTGTCACTTGATCTCCACAGGCTGCGGTCGGCGGCTCCTCAGGTGGAGATAGTAAAGGACGCCACACAGTCTTTTTAGTCTGTACAAGTTTACTGGCAGATCGTCAATTACACAGTCCTCTCAGGTCTGCCTGACCTTGGTAGTCACCGGGACTTAGGATGCTTTACTCAGGACCCTATGTGGTATGCCCGCCATTCTTGTCTGGTCCCTTCCTGCACTCGCTCTCCTGTCTCCCTTAGCACTCTCACACGCAGAGTCTGAAGCCAGCTCCCACAGATCTCTCGGCGGAGGTCTCTTTCTGGGTCCCTCCTAGACCCTATACGATGCCTTTTTTCTGGATGCGCCGGGTGTTCGGCTCGACTTCCTAAAGTAGCTCAGGCCTCCAGTTTGGCGGCACGGGGATGGATACCCGCACTGATCTCGGAACTGGTCCTCTGTTCCGGGACTGAACCCCTCCGGTCGGTAGTCGTACGGGGTCCGGATTCGGGCGCACCGCAACACCTGGTGCTCCTAGGGTCCCCCACTGTCCTGACTGCTCCTCCACCGTCGCCTACTCCTCGCTCCCCAACGAAGTTCTCTCTCTCCTCTACTGACCTAACGTTCCTCCCACCTACACACTTTTCTACCCTGTCTGAGCTCCTCCCAGGGACTGGGTCCTCCCTATAGCGGGTCCACCCACAGTCCTCTACTCTAGGATATGTGTGTGAATGAGTGTTATGAGGGTCCCTTATGCAGCATTCCAATTCCTCAGCCACAGGAATACTACACACTCTTTTATGGATGCAGTACCCCTCCGTAGCTTCCCGACCATAATTATAACATTATCGATAGAGTCTGTTATGCAGGAGTTACTAAAAGATGTTAATTTGCCATTTATAATCCCCCAAAGCTATATCTGGAAATAACAGTAGGTCAGGGAGAGAGGAATTATTGCCTACTCATGGCTTTCTGACATTTTCTTTTCTCTATTTTTTTATTTCTTGAATATACTTTTTGGGTTTTTTTCTGGTATGTTTAGCTATTATTTTGATTAGGGGATAGTTTTTTCGGATCAATACAATTACAGCAATACCCTATTACTGCATATTGATTTTTTTTAATGTTTTGTCCCTTTTACACCATAAACACACTTTTATAAATTGCTTTTACATTGCTGTATTCTGAGAGCTATAGCTTTTTTATTTCTCCTCTGACTTAGCTGTATGGTTTGTTTTTGGGGATAAAACTATGTCTTCAACCATTTTTATTTAAATACACCTCTTTGATCTTGTTTCATTCCGCTTTTTTGGAAAAGAATGAAAAAGCATATTTTTTTGTAAAGTTTTCTTTTTTTTTTTTTTTGGTGTTCACTAAATAGTTAGTTTTATAGATTGGGTAATTCCGGATACGGCAATATCAAATATCTGTATTTTTTTTTATTAAATATTCTGTATGTATTTATTGAAGAGAGAGTAATTTTCATCTCTCCTTTTATTATGCAGTGGATGCAGATTTTCATTTAAAGTGCCAGCAAATGTGTCAAGTCCACATACAGCGAATCCAAAAATTCCGGCACTTCTTCAAATGTAAAAATTCAACCCTTTATGGTAAAAATTCAACCATTTATTCCAGCACTTCTTCAAATGTAAAAATTCAACCTTATCACAGAAGGTTAAAAACCATGGTACAGTTCCATTTAACTAACTCTGTACCATGGTTTTTAATCTTCTGCGATTTGAATGAGGATTTTAATGAGGAACCAATAACGGATTGAATTTTTACATTTGAAGAAATTGTGCTGTAATTTTTGTATGTATTTACTGGTATCAATTTTGGGGGGGTCTTTAGTTTGTGATTTTCTTTTTAATATTTTAACAATTTTTAAAACTTTTTTTAACTTTTTATCTTCATCCCACTGTAGGACTTTTATTACTCTGATCACTGGTATAATGCAATAGATTATATCTATCAGTATTACACTGGCAGAAGCCTCTTACACTATATTTCTGGCATGGTCCTACAGGCTTGCCTAGCTGGCTGATCCAAAGGTCTATCATGACATCACGAGGGTCTCAATCGCATGAAAGAGGAGTGCACTTTTGCTCACAGTCTCCTAAATTCTGTGGTTGTTATTGATAGCAGCATTCAGAGTGATAAACAGCCCAAGGCAGTTAAGGAAGTGAGAGCCGTGTCTTGGCTGTAACGTAAGTCAAGCTCCCGGCGGCGATCGCACAAGCACAGCTCCTGTGCTCCATACGATTACCAGGATGTACCCGAATGTCCTAGGTCAAGAACTCCTTCCGAACCAGGACACCTAGATGTGTCCAAGATCGTGAGGGGGTTAAGGATAAAAAATTGAATGTTTGAAAATTGCAAAAATGTTTTCCAAAATTTCAATATTTTCACAAATAAATGCAAAACTATCGAACTAAATTCACCACTAACATAAAGTACAATGTATCACAAAAATTTTACAATCACTGAGATTCATTGAGGTATACCAAGTTATTACCACATAAAGTAAAACTGGTCAGTTTTATCAAATTTGGCCTGGTCATTAAAATCAAAATTGGCTTGGTCACTATGGGGTTAATATAGCTGGCATCAGTCGTGTGCTTAGTCCCATCTACATGTGGTCACCTCAGTGTAGATTTAGATTAATGCCCATATGTGCCAAGGGATTAAAGTACCATTCGACTTTATGCACTTTGGAAAATGTCCATCCCCCGTGAGCCTACAGACTAATACAGGTTTGTCTACTTCCCCATATAAAAAAATCAGAGACTTTGCAACACAACAAACACTATCAGCGATCACTACGATCATCTTGATAGAATGTCAGTAACTTAGAAGGGAACAAGAATAATCTACAGATTTACATAATTTCAATTTCATTTTCCAAGTTATAGAGGTATAATTAAGCTTATACACAGGCTTGAACCACCTAGTTTATTATTATATAAAAGTATTCATAAATTTGGGAATGAGGAGCAGGTAATAATTGCATAAAGCTGAACAGGCCGACACTGGTTAAAAATTTCCAAATAATAGCTATAAGGTCCCCAAATAGGTAAGTGGTAGATAGTAAGATAACACTCAACTCCTTAACTCACTTCTAGTTACTTTGCGGTAAGCTTCAGATTTACCGTATATACTCGTGTATAAGCCGACCCGTGTATAAGCCGACCCCCCTACTTTTGCCCCAAAAATCTGGAAAAACCTATTGACTCGTGTATAAGCTGAGGGTGGACCCCAGCACAGGTATACAGCCCCCAACACTGTGGTATACAGGCCCCCCCCAGTGGTATACAGGCCTCCCCAGTGGTAGTATACAGCAGCCCCAGCAGTAGTATATAGCATCCCCAGCAGCCCCAGTGGTAGTATATAGCAGCCCCAGTGGTAGTATATAGCAGCCCCAGCAGCCCCAGTGGTAGTATATAGCAGCCCCAGCAGTAGTATATAGCAGCCCCAGTGGTAGTATATAGCATCCCCAGCAGCCCCAGTGGTAGTATATAGCAGCCCCAGTGGTAGTATATAGCAGCCCCAGCAGTAGTATATAGCAGCCCCAGTGGTAGTATATAGCAGCCTCAGCGGTAGTATATAGCAGCCCCAGCAGTCCCAGTGGTAGTATACAGCAGCCCCAGTGGTATACAGGCCCCAGCAGTATATACAGCAGCCCTGGGGGTATACAGCAGCCGCCAGGGGTAATACAGCAGCCCCCTGGGGGTACCCAGCAGCCCCCTGGGGGTACCCAGCAGCCCCCAAGGGGTATCCAGCAGCCCCCAGGGGGTACCCAGCTGCCCCCTGGGGGTACCCAGCAGCCCCCTGGGGGTACCCAGCAGCCCCCTGGGGGTACCCAGCAGCCCCCAAGGGGTATCCAGCAGCCCCCAGGGGGTACCCAGCAGCCCCCTGGGGGTACCCAGCAGCCCCCAGGGGTACCCAGCAGCCCCCTGGGGGTACCGAGCTGCCCCCAAATGCTGGCACTCACCCCCCTCCTGCTTATCTTACATCCCGGTCTTCTGATCAGCGCCGCTCCTCGGTGCTCCGTCCTCCGTCCTCGCTGCATCCGGGATCTCCGGCCGTCGCGCGATGACGTCATATGCCTGCGACGGCCGGGGATCCCGGATGTAGCTGGACGGACGGAGCACCGAGGAGCGGCGCTGATCAGAAGACCGGGATGGTAATATAACCAGCGGGGGGGGGGGCCCTTACAAGGGGGGACAGTGCCCGAGGAGCGGCGCTGATCAGAAGACCGGGATGGTAATATAACCAGCGGGGGGGGGGGGGCCCTTACAAGGGGGGACAGTGCCAGCATTTGGGGGGCATATATGAACTGCTTCCCCCTGCCGCTGATTGACAGGGGGAAGCAGTGCATATATAATGAGCGGCTCCACATGACGGGGCCGCTCATACAGCAGCCTCCCCCCGCCTCCTGCAGCCTCCACAGCCCCGGACACAGCCCCCACCCGTATTGACTCGTGTATAAGCCGAGGGGGAGACTTTTCAGCCCAGATTTTGGGCTGAAAAACTCGGCTTACACACGAGTATATACGGTAAGTATCCAGTAATTTCAAAGATTGAGAATTCTCAGTGTGGCGCCCCGCAACGAGTTCGTCACAGGAGGGTATTGCATCCCTGACTGCAGATGTAATATTCTCTGACTAAGTAATGACATGGTTAAAACTCAGAGCTCCACCTGTGGTCCATCGACTTTAACTATATTATGCTCTTCTGGAATCATACTGTTCTTTATGTTTAAGTGTACCATAATGTATACCCTTTAATTGAAAAATGTTTAATAAATATACATTTACAAAAAAAAAAAACTCAGAGCTCCATACCCTACATGCACATCAGAATAGAGGGCCAATTAGATCCTGGTGGGCGGGGTGTAGGAGTAGAGTGTAGAGGAGAATGTAGGAGAAGGAGGAAGAAGAAGGAAGTGGTCGGGAGGAATGTAGAAGAGGGGGCTCTGCACAGTTCCGTGCAGCCCCCTAGACCACCTACCGGTTGGCGCCATTACCCGGTGCCTCAGCAACCAGACTCTGGGCGAACATCTACGGGTCAAACTACACCCGCGCCCATCTACAACCGGATCACTGGTTCCGAAGCAAGCAAGTTGTTCAGCTCTGCTTAGTAAACCAGGAGTGGAGGGACAGAGCCGTCTTGCCAGCGGAGTACCCACCAAAAGGACCCAGGCTCCCCTCACACCGGAACGTACACACCGGCAGGGAAATTTAAGTAGCTAGCCCCTTGTACCCGAACTTGGCACACTAAGGTGACATCGGCAACTCACCTAGAACAAGTTTAGAATGGAGGAACACTGCGGAGCTCTGAAACCACACCGGTCATTGCTAAGTCCACCCAGTCCTTTACCCGTTACCTGTATACCATGTATCACCTGCTGGTTACAGTAAAAGACCCGTTACAGAGACTATTGGTGTCCTTGTTTCTTCAGAACTACCTAACTCCGCATACTAAAAGTAACTAAGCTGCCTCACAACATCCAGTGCAGCTCCTGGCTCCGGGGACTCCCGCTCGTCCTGTGGGGAGCGTCCCATCCTGCTGCATTCCATCCCCCGGAGGCCCAAGCAGCGCCGGTGAAATCACCGGAACCCCCGAAGGTGGCGTCACGACAAGAATTAACCCCTTATCTGTTCAGCCAACTTTATTGATCTGGACCACCGAGCCTACACAGCCTCGGGTGCGGAACCGTGACAGGGAGCAGCGACAGCCCGAGATGTGCACACCCCGGCTATGGTGAGTCACCAGTTGCCCTTCAAAACATGTAACTTTGTTTCAGAGGACTGCCAAAATAATAACAGGTCATTAGCATACAATTCAAAGTTAACCTTGTGCCCTCCTTTTAATATACTTAATAGTCAACTAATGTAGACTGGTGCTGGATGGCGAGGGAATTACTTGGGACTAGGGATGAGCGGCGCGTATAATCGCAAGTATTCGGTACTTGGCGAGTAATGCGGCACTTGCGGTACTCGGAACATAGCGAGTATTTCACTACTCGCCTCACAATATCCGGATCTCCCGTCCAGCATTAGCCAATCACAGTAATCCCAGGGCTTTTTTTGTGCCGGACGGGGCGGTACGCCGTACCGGAAAATCCGGGAAAACCCAGTGCGATCCGGTACGGTGTACCGGAATATCTGCTGCCTTCCGCCGCCCCCCCATCTGTGCAGCCCGCTGCAGACCAGTAATCCCTCTCCTCTTTGGGAGAAATGCACCATGGAGGTAGCAGCAGCCAGCCAGGACCTGGCTGCTGTCTGTGTGTCTCCACCGTGGGCGTGGCTGCACACTTCCGGCCCGGCGAACACCGCTGATGGCAGCGGTGCGGTTTCTGCCGGCCAAGGCCAGGACCTCTTTGGGAGTTATAGGAGCAGCACTGTCTGCCGGCCGAGTGCTGAGTGAGGAGTCAGACTCAGTGCTGAGAGCGGACTTCGGCTGTGCAGCGTGCACAGCTGCTATGCAGGACGAGAGAGATAGCGACGTCATCATCCAGCGTCCCGTCCTGCTACACAGTGCACACTGCAGTGCCGGCCCCGGGAGCAGAAGAGCTGTGGAGCTGCCCTGTGGACTGTGGAGGGCTGGAAGCAGAGACAGAGCAGCCGGGAGATCACAGTGAGTGTAAAATAAATGTAATGTAAATAAAGATAAAGTTGGCCGCACTGTGCTTGTGATGGGGGCCTCCAGCCTCTGTCCTCCTGCATTCACCCCTCCAGCCTCCGTCCTCCTGCGCTCATCCCCCCAGCCTTCATCCTGGTCTAACCGCCTGCCCACCATATACTGTGCTGCTAACCACTGAGCCATCATACTTTGCTAACCACAGAGACATCGTGCAGTGCTAACACTGAGCCACCGTACAATGCTAACCACTGAGCCACCATACAGTGCTAACCACTGAGCCACCATACAGTGCTAACCACTGAGACCACCATACAGTGCTAACCACTGAGCCACCATACAATGCTAACCACTGAGCCACCATACAGTGTTAACCACTGAGCCACCATACAATGCTAACCACTGAGCCACCATACAGTGTTAACCACTGAGCCACCATACAATGCTAACCACTGAGCCACCATACAGTGCTAACCACTGAGCCACCATACAGTGATAACCCCTGAGCCACCATACAATGCTAACCACTGAGCCACCATACAGTGTTAACCACTGAGCCACCATACAATGCTAACCACTGAGCCACCATATACTGTGCTAACCACTGAGCCACAGTACAATGCTAACCACTGAGCCACCATATACAGTGCTAACCACTGAGCCACATATACAGTGCTAGCCACTGAGCCACCGTACTGTGAGTGTATGCCCCTGTGAGTGTATGCCCCTGTGAGTGTATGCCCCTGTGTGTGTATGCCCTTGTGTGTGTATGCCCTTGTGTGTGTATGCCCCCCCCTGTGATATAAGACCGGGTGCAACGTTGTGTAGCAAATAATATTAATATATTAAATATATTATATCTCGCTCGACCCCTGACGGCAGCCCGCCTCCAACCCCGTTCCCCAGGCCCCCCCACCCTCGGCTCCAAGAGGCGTTACAGGAAATATTGTTTTACAAAAAAAGCACTGGTAATGCCATAGGCTTCTTGATTGTGGCATTACCGTACTATGATTGGCTGACATGAGTCATAGCCTACGAGTCATAGGCTCTATATACAGTTGTGGCCAAAAGTATTGACACCCCTGCAATTCTGACATAGATAATACTCAGTTTCTTCCTGAAAATGATTGCAATCACAAATTCTTTGGTATTATTATCTTCATTTAATTTGTCTTCAATGAAAAAACACAAAAGAGAATGAAGCAAAAAGCAAAACATTGATCATTTCACACAAAACTACAAAAATGGGCCAGACAAAAGTATTGGCACCCTCAGCCTAATACTTGGTTGCACAACCTTTAGCCAAAATAACTGCGATCAACCGCTTCGGGTAACCATCAATGAGTTTCTTACAATGCTCTGCTGGAATTTTAGACCATTCTTCTTTGGCAAACTGATCCAGGTCCCTGATATTTGAAGGGTGCCTTCTCCAAACTGCCATTTTTAGATCTCTCCACAGGTGTTCTATGGGATTCAGGTCTGGACTCATTGCTGGCCACCTTAGAAATCTCCAGTGCTTTCCCTCAAAGCATTTTCTAGTGCCTTTTGACGTGTGTTTTGGGTCATTTTCCTGCTGGAAGACCCATGACCTCTGAGGGATCTGAGGGAGACCCAGCTTTCTCACATTGGGCCCTACATTATGCTGCAAAATTTGTTGGTAGTCTTCAGACTTTATAATGCCATGCACACGGTCAAGCAGTCCAGTGCCAGAGGCAGCAAAGCAACCCCAAAACATCAGGGAACCTCCGCCATGTTTGACCGTGTTCTTTTCTTTGAATGATTGTTTTTTTCTCCTGTAAAATCTATGTTGATGCCTTTGCCCAAAAAACTCTACTTTTGTCTCATCTGACCAGAGAACATTCTTCCAAAACGTTTTAGGCTTTCCCAGGTAAGTTTTGGCAAACTCCAGCCTGGCTTTTTTATGTCTGGGGGTAAGAAGTAGGTGCTTCCTGGGTCTCCTACCATACAGTCCCTTTTCATTCAGACGCTGACGGATAGTACGGGTTGACACTGTTGTACCCTCGGACTGCAGGGCAGCTTGAACTTGTTTGGATGTTAGTCGAGGTTCTTTATCCACCATCCCACAATCTTGCGTTGAAATCTCTCGTCAATTTTTCTTTTCCGTCCACATCTAGGGAGGTTAGCCACAGTGCCATGGGCTTTAAACTTCTTGATGACACTGCACACGGTAGACACAGTAACATTCAGGTCTTTGTCAGATGGACTTGTAGCCTTGAGATTGCTCATGCTTCCTCACAATTTGGTTTCTCAAGTCCTCAGACAGTTCTTTGGTCTTTTCTTTTCTCCATGCTCAATGTGGTACACACAAGGACACAGGAGAGAGGTTGAGTCAACTTTAATCCATGTCAACTGGCTGCAAGTGTGATTTAGTTTTTGCCAACACCTGTTAGGTGCCACAGGTAAGTTACAGGTGCTGTTAATTACACAAATTAGAGAAGCATCACATGATTTTTCTCAGGGTGCCAATACTTTTGGCTTTAGGACAATTCTTTTTGTGTTTTTTTTCATTGAAGACAAATTAAATGAATATAATAATTCCAAAGAATCGTACAGAAATCCTCTGTAAAACCCAAAAGCTCTTGTGAGAGCTACCAATATTGTAGTACTAGGTGATTGTAGTGCAGGGAGACAGGCAAGAGTGTTACAGTACCACATAGTCAGTCAGCAATATTTCAACTCTTCTCATAGCTGAAAGTATAAGGTAAGGGAGAAGTGACAGTTTTCCCATCTATTTTTGGGGTCACATTTACTCCTGCAAGCCAATTTTTTTGCCGTTGCATTGCTGTGTTCAAACCAAATAGCATATCTAAAAAATGAGAATGCGCATAGGGTCTTATCCTTATTACAAAACGAATCCCATACAGTGTGAAAACTGCTCACCTGATAGGGTTGTGAAGCCCACAACCAGCTTGATCGCTCAAACACAGCAGCCGCAGCCGGGACCGCACTTCCACAATCGTGGGGGTGAAACTCTATCCGGGACCAAGTGTCTTTCGGTCCGCGCCGCTGCTCCAATAAGTATTAGAAACACTGGAGTGTTTTAAATAAAAGATCTTCAGTTTTATTTCCGACGCATTTCGGATCTAAACACCCAGCTCCTTCCTCAGGGAATGACCTGAGGAAGGAGCTGGGTGTTTAGCTCCGAAACGCGTCGGAAATAAAACTGAAGATCTTTTATTTAAAACACTCCAGTGTTTCTAATACTTATTGGAGCAGCGGCGCGGACCGAAAGACACTTGGTCCCGGATAGAGTTTCAAACCAAATAGCAGGCACGGTACTGCACAACTGACACCGTTGTCTTGTGTGGTGACTGGCGTGTGTAATATATCGCCTTAAACCTCAGGGCAATTTTTTTGGTGCCGTTGTGGTGCTGTGTGTAAAACACAAAGCAGTACTAGGCTGTAGTACCTTCCACAAAGCACTAATTGCTCCCTGTTCCCCAATATCTGCATCTGAACATCTGCAGCTATGTTAGAAAAAACCCAAATTCTTAAAAAGGCTGTTGTGAAGGGACAGGGACATGGACTCGAGCGTGGGGTTGTTAGTGGTGCCCGACAAGGCACAGAGTCTGGGAGACAGAAGAAGGTTGATGCATCTATATTCCTGGCAAAATTTCCCGGTCTGGAACGTAAACGGGTCTGGAAGCCAGAAGAGCAAGAGCAGATACTGTTTGGATGGCTGATAAGGCCTCCATGAAATTTTCTAGCTGCACCCAATCATCCACAACCACACAGTCTCCTGTCCATACAGAGAACTCTTGGTCATCCTATTCTCAACCTGTTCCTAGTTCATCACCCCGTCAGGAGTCACAAGAAACATTTGACTCCAACCTTGGCCACTCCAAGGATCTGTTGGGTCCATAGCCTTTCGTTGCCTCTGGCCTCTCACTGTGCGACATTGAAGAGGAACGTGAGGAGGTATCGTCTGTTCATGGCCAAATATTTGAAAACCCACGGCCAGAAGAAAGACACTTTCATCCACGTGATATACCAGGTGAAGAGGTGGAGGCTGATGGTGATGACACACAGTTGCCATCAGGCCAGCCGACAATATCAACACGAAAGGAGGATGACATGGACAACGAGGTGGTTGATGATGAGACCACCGATCCGGCCTGGAACGCTGGCACGCATAGCCAGCACAGTAGCACAGAGGAAGAAGGTGGATACGTAGCACCAACAAAGGCACCAAGGGCTACTGGTTTGAGTAGAGTGCAAAGTGTGTCAACTGTTGCCAAGAGCAATCCTCTGTGCCCCAAGTCTAGGCAAGGGTGCATTCAGCCACTGTCTGGAAATCTTTTTCAGATAATCCTTCTGAACCAAATGTTGTCATCTGTAGCATCTGCCATACGAAGCTGAGCAGAGGTCAGGGCAAGGGCAACCAAAGCACCACCAATATGAGGAAACACATGACAGCCAAGCACCCTAGTCGGTGGGGGAACAACAGGGTACCAAATCGGTGTCTGCAGGTCAAACCACTGCCATGTCGCATGTGATCCGTCCTTCCCAATCTGCTGGGCAGGAAGCAGGTGATCATACTTCTTGCTCACAAGCTGCGGTTGCACAGACACAGGACACAACAAGCTCATCCACTTGTTTGTCCCAGCCAAGCATTCAGTTGTCCATGCCCCAGATCTATGAAAGGAGGTGTGACGCCCCACTGGTCGGGACGCTGGAGTAGTACTACACCCAGACCAGAGTGTGACCAGGGGACAGGGATGTCAATAGGGGACCCTCACCACATGCATCTACTTCCCTTAGGTCAGGGGACCAATAGGTTAATCCGTTGATAGGGAACCAGTCCCGGTGGGAGGAGCTTAGGCAAGCTGTGGAGAGCGGGAAAGTTAGTCAAAGAGAGAAGTCGGTTGGAGGGGACCCTGCAGAAACGCAGTGGAAGGCACCTCAGTACAGGTGGCCCGAAGGAAGAAGGGGATCCTAGGGTGTTGAGGTGCACCTGAATCCGTGCCGGTGCGACTCCCAGCTGAAAGGATCCAGTCCAAAACCGGAGGACCGGCTCTAAGGCGGTGCTGGTGTTTACCCCCGAGCCGCAGAACCGGAGGGCACGGGCTTCTTCAGTCACGGCCCATACCTGACATAAATCCCCTAAGGCCCTGTATAGGATTCAGAGTCCACAAGACAGGGACCGTCCATAAGGATCCGTGGGGACCGGCGGAGGGCTCTGTGCACAGGAGCGAAAGGAAGGAACAGAGAAAGAGCGCAGTAAGGACAGATGAAAGGACTAAGCAGGCACATCACTGAGGGTTCCCAGTGAGACATCCTAGTTCTCTGGTGACTACCCAGGCCAGCAGTTCCCGTTGACTGTGTGTAAAGACTGTGTGCTGCCTGAGTCACCAGTAAAGACCGGTTCAGAGCCAAAGACTGTGTGGTTGTGTTATATTCGCCTGCACCGGAGGAACCATACTCTTGTCCCACAGACTGTCAGCTGCATCTTCACCTGACGAGTTCTGTATTCATCCAACACTGCCACGGGATCCCGTTCCACCTACGGGAGCGTTACCAACAAAGCTGCCTCATAACACCCCAGAGGTCTGCAAGCAGCGCCAGTATCATTACTTTGGATACCGTAGGTGGCGTCACAAACTCTTTTTATTCTTATTTTTCCCCTTTTTCAGCGATCACCAGGGCCACGGGTTCGGGCACAGGCAGCCCATGACATCCCCAGTAAATCAACGCCCGAACTGGGTACCCCACGGCCATGAGGTGGGTCCGAGGTGTAAATACCAAGCAGCACACACACACAAGTGTGGCCTGCCCAAGTTGCAACAGAGTGCCCTCACTGACACAGTGTGATTTCTTGGCAGCCACAAATGGTCCAGCGCCAATTATCCCTTGCCTCGCATGTACCCAGATTAAAAATCTAAAGTCCTAACCACACTACTGAACCACCTAAACAGCAGTGGACAATACTTAATAGTACTCTGTGGCACTGGTCAACCTGGTGAGGGTAGGAAATAAACGGACCATCACATATCCTAACACAGATAGGGCCAACTCATAGTTGGCATCACAGCTGGTCCCCTGCTCCGCCATCATCCTGTGGGATACGCTCCCTAGGAGCGCAACACGCTCGCGTAGCTCATGCACACTTGAAGGCAATTAACCATCCGTCATGGTTTACATTAATTCCAACCCATCGGTTGTCTCAAAAGGAACCTGTGGCGCTTAAACTCGAAAGCTGGTAAAATCCATCATGGTATCTGAACCCATGGTGCAGAAATTTTCACCCTCTTGGGCCTACAGACGCCGTAGACCAGAAGATGTGAGGTCTTGCAGTGCTTCAAAACATTGATGCAACCACCATGCACCAAACCCTGACCAATTTCATTGTTCGATAAAGCCAGCAGGGGTACTCTGAATACCAAGCTCCCAAGAGACTCACCAGAACATAACATCAGTGATGTGGGTGACATTAAGCAGCTTGATAACTGGTATTCCACTGGGCAGATCAGGCAACAAAACAACCATGTAGGTAAGAATGGAGTAAAATGGATATTGAGTGCCACACGTACCGGTATGGGGAAGATTTCACAATGGTCGACTACCAACCACCCTCTATCAGCAAGATTGCGGGTGACAGTATAAGGAAGATTGGGAGAGACTTCTTTTAGTGTACCGTGACTCCTTATGAACTAAGTCATATGTCCAGCATTCGAAAGGAAGAGTGAGAGAATCGTTGAGGCAGCTCCAGTCCTCCCTGGGGTCACAGAACATTGCCTCTTGAGGGAACGAACAATCTACTGCTGTCCAACCCCGGAGTTTCCGCAAACCTAGTACCTTAACCAATTCTACTCAAGGTGCAAGAACAAATTCCCTTACTGTTCACACCAAGTCATAAAAGATCTTCAACCTTCATTTGATCTGCACATACCCTCGCCCCACAGTACCAGGTGCAGCGCTATGGGAGACCACCTACGGTCCAAAGAGGTGGTAGGAAAATGCAATCGCCTGTATAAACCGGATCAGCAGGCTAGCGCGGTAAGTCAGGGAAAATTGGGTCAACTACACAAGGACATACCGCATCCTGCGCCGGGTTCCAAACTGGGTATATAGTGCATAGATGCCAGACTCTTTATATGTCCTTGGAGTGTGGGTTTCCCCTAAGTAGTTTTCAGCATTTTCACCATGGGTTCAAGATACGCCCAATGATGGCGTTCCCGCCACAAGAAGCCGCCACGTGCAAGCCCAGGAGTGAGTTGACCCCCCCTCATCGTGGGAGGGCTAAAGACAAAAGGCACCAAACTCTTTGTCCGCCCTGATTGCTCGAATCAACCATGGGGGCGGACCCCAAAGACTTTTCCCACGATTGGACTACAAAAGCCCAGAGGAAATGGGAGTGTCAGAGACAGACTTCTTCACCAGCTCTACCAGAACGTCTTACCGGTTGAACGGGTGTGGTTTCCCTCCAAGAAGAGAATGGCCAGCACGAGACTCCAAGACCTAATGCGGGAGGTCGAGGCGGAGGCTAGAGCAGCCATAGGCCAACCGGGTCCGGATCCTGCCCTTACCATAGACGGCAGCCCCGACTTCTGGCTAGAGGCTCTACAAGACCTCCGGGTGCGACTACTTGAGACAGTGTAGTGGACGATTCGCAGCTGGAGCGCGACCCTAGGCAGAAGACTCCATCATGCGATGCAGCAGAGCCGACCGGGTACAGCTTCTCCAAGCCCAAACGACATTGCCAGCTTTTCAACAGCCTCACCGTCGCCCACCACCTGTCCTGCTTCGTCACCGGAGCCCATAGACTGTATCATTCCCGTGAGGACCACAGCTCGACCGTTCCAGCGGATGAAACCGCAGCCGACCCCGTTCCAGAGCCGGAGCTTCCAATACGCTCCACCGAAGAAGCCGACACATACCTGGTTCCACCTGCGGAACCCGCGACTAGTTTCCAAACTATCGAGACTGTCGCCTGTTTCTCCCCTGAACCGGAGGCCTCCTCTGCAAATACAGAGGCCTACCTGGTGACCGGGATTGAAACACCACTTCCCGCTGCTACAGAAGAAGAGGCAGGCAGCCTGGAAGTCCTGCACGATGATCCCGAGGAGAACTTTGCAGCACAGCCACCCACCGATCCAGAGGATTCCATCCCATCGTCTTCATCAGCCGAGCAGCCCGACGTAGTCATCGAAGGAGAGGTCGAGGAGGATGACGAGGAGACCTACAGTTCACCTGAGGATCTCTACACCGGGTTCGCCTGGGGAGACACAAGGAACCCTTCTGCCGGGCGATCAGCTCGGGTGCACTGGTCAGGTGCCGCCGCAACAGCATCTTCTCCGGTTCCGTTGAACCGGGCTCCACTCCAGACTGCCCACCAAGCTCGAGCAGTTCAACAACCAGCACGCCGAAGTGACTTTATCCACACGCCGCATCACTCCGACGAAGAGGTACGTCGTATCCGGAGAGACGAGTGGCACGCTCGACTGCAAGCCAACATGCAGGCTCGCGCCGAGGCCCGCCGCCAATCTCCATTGTCTGAACAATTCCGTAAAACCGGGTGGGTAAGCACATTTAAACTTGTCCACCGGGTGGGGATTTGTAAGGGAGGAGGGTGTGAGTACTGAAGTGTTTGTGGGGCGCCGTGATGTGGAATCGCACCTACCGCGAGGTCATCCAAGCCGAGACTTGTATAGAGGGGACATAGTAACCTATGAGCGCCATATATGCCGTGATCGGTGGTTCGCCATACGAGTCCGGAACACTGCCCTCCATAAGTGACTTAAGTTGTTTGAACTCTGCTACTAAAAGAGACTTCTTCCTGTTTGCACCGTAACACCGCGACTTGGCGGCCACAGCCTGAACTTTTATTCTAAGGACAGCCGACCGCCCGCCGGGTCCGCGCAATGTGTTAACCCGTTTATTTACCTCACTTTTATGCATACAATGACCTTTCATTAATAAAAGTGTATTACCTGTTATAAAATATAAAAACCTCTGTAATGTGAGTAGTGTGACGCTTGGGGACAAGCGTATTCAACCAAGGGGGAGTGTGGCGCCCCGCAACGAGTGCGTCACAAGAGGGTATTGCAGCCACAAATGCAGCCGCAATATCCTCTGACTCAGCAATGATCCAGTTAACATAGAGATCCAACCCAACATGCAAACACCTAGAACAGGGGACCAATCATAGGTCCTGGGGGGTGGAGTGTTAGGGTAGTGTAATAGAACACACAATAATCTAAAGAGAGAGTCTAGAACTTGGAGAGGAGCGGGGGCTCCGCACCCCGTGCGGGCCCCTGGGCCGTCACCGGTCGGGTGTCAGCACCTGAGGCCTTAACCACCGGATTGGGCATTATCTACACGGGTTCCCAAAAGACTCCCGTGCCCACAACTCACAGCCGGTTTCACTGGTACCGAAGCTGGCAGCAGTTCACCTCTGCCACGCGAACCAGAAGAGTGGAGGAGCAGCTTCACAGGAGCACCCCACCACCAGCCAGTTTCCAGTCGTCTAACCAGCGGTGTACCCATTGAGGGATCCAAGGCTCCCCAAAGCATCCAGAACGTACATCATGGATGGGGCATTGAAGCAGCCTCCCCGTACCCGACCTGGTATTCCTGGGCGACACTGGCAACAAACAAGTTAGGTAGAATGGAGGAACACTGCGGATCTCTGAGGAACACTATCACTGCTGAGTCCACCCGGTCTACTACTCAACCACTGTATGCCATGTACTGCCTGCTGGTTACAGTAAAGACCCGTTGCAGAGACTACCTGTGTCCGTGCTTCCTTATGAACTGTCTGTCCGCACAACAAGGTAACCGCAGCTGCCGCACAACATCTTGAGCAGCTCCAGCCCCCGGGGATCACGCTCAGCCTGTGGGGAGCGTAACATCTAGCTGCTGTCCATCCCCCGGAGGTTCCGCAGCGTCGGTAGTCCTTACCGAATCTACTCATAGGTGGCGTCACGAATAAATTAAAAACCCCTTAATCTGTTCCACCAAGACGTCTTCACTTTTGATCTGCACTACACCGGGCCCCACTACCGGCAGGCGCGGTCCACCCGTGACAAGGAGGAAGGAAGCATCGCCTGTATCAACCGGAGTCAGCCGGCCGCGGTGAGTCACAAGCACAAGTACTGAATGTGCACATTGCCAAGTTGCTAGCCATGGAGATGTTACCGTCTAGGCTTGTGGGGACACAGTTCTTTCTGTGATCTGTTGGCTGTGGCTGCCCCACAATACTTGGTTCCTAGCTGGCACTATTTTTCCCGGTGTGCCGTCCTGCGTTACACCAGCACATCTTAAACAATCTAAAGCGTGCTCTCACCAACACCGTAACTGGGAAGGTCCACCTTACAACAGACACGTGGACAAGTACTTGTGGAAATGGACGATACATGTCTGTCAAGGCACACTGCTCAACCTGGTGGAGGGTGGGACAAAATCTCAAACTGGACCATCACATATCCTACCCACACCACGAATAGCGGGCCCAACCTCAATCTGGGTTTCCGCCTCATCACATACGTCTTGTCTCCCCTCTTCCTCCTCTGCCTCATCATCCTATGCTGAATTACCCTCCACATCAGCAAAGCGGCAACACGCTCTGCTGTAGCTCATCTGCAGCAGAGCTGTGACAAGGAATAAAACAACAGTCCGATCAATGGCTCTCCCTACTGTAATTCCAACCCGATCTGGTTGTCTGCAATAATGGGCGTAACCTGGTGGCGGCTTTAAATCTCGAGAAGCTGGTAAAAGTGCCATGCATGGCTCATTTGCTGAACCTAGTGGTGCAGAAATGTATAAAAACATACCCTGACTTGCCGTACCTACTTGAGAAGGTGCGCCGTATTTGCACCCACTTCTGCCATTCCTCAACCGCTGTTGCTGGTCTTGCAGTGCTTCAAAAGCAATTTAATTTGCCAAACCACTGACTTATTTGTAAGCTGACAACACAGTGGAACTCAACTTATCATATGTTGGCAAGGATAAGTGAGCAGCAGGGAGCACTTGCTGAATACTAGCCTAAACATGACCGTCAGAGTGAGACTCAGCCAAGACACATAACAACTGTCGAGTGCTTGTGGGTCGCTGACATTTATGAGGTGCTTGATAACTTGAGTACTGCTCCAAGCTTGTGAGCTGTGATAAGGCTATTATTAGAGTAACCAACCCTATGCTATGTCTGCTGAAAGAATCGCTGCATAATCTAAAAATGGAATATTTGAGTGCCCCGTAGCCGGGTATGGAGCAAGATTTCACAATGGGTGAGCCTACCCAGACCAGCCAATCTCAACAGGCAAGATTGGGGGATGAAGATGATGAGGAAGATTAGGGGGAAAAGGACTTCTTTTTCAGTGGTACCAGGGGACCCCTCATGCTACAGAGGGGACTCCCAACCCCAGCTTCATGTCTGTCCAGCATGGGTGGGCTGGAAAGGAAGAGGTGGAGGAGGAGAGTCAGTGTGAGGAGAGCATCGGTATTGTTCCTCCTTCTGGGGTCACAGAACATTTGCCTCTTTGCAGCTTGGCACACATGGCACACTTCATATCTAACTGTCTGTGCCAAGACCCTTGCGTGATCCACATTTTCAACAGCAACCTATACTGATTAACCACCTTTCTAGACCCACGGTGCAAGGACAAATTTCCTTCGCTACTGTTGCAGTCACCAAGGGGTTTCATAAATGAATCCTTCAAGGGGGCCATTGTCGATCATTTCATGGCAACATCACCCTCAGACACCACTGCTAGCATAGGTACCAGTTCTGTGCAACAGCATGCATTAATGGGGAGAGACACACCTAGCAGGTCCAAAAGAGGTGGTGGTAAAATGTCCACAATCTGGGCCATCTTCAATAAACCGGCTCATCAGCAAGGGTTAGCTGGACCGGTAACAATGTCAAGGAGGAAAGAAGTTAAACAAGATGGTCAACTACTATCTAAGTGACCATACCTGCATCCTTCCTGACGCTTCGGTTCCGTTTAATTACTGAGTATCCAAGCTGCATAGTTGGCCAGACCTCTCCTTATATGCCTTGGAGGTGCTGGCCTTCCCTGCTGCTAGTGTGATGTCAGTGCGTGTATTCAGTGTCGCTGGGGCAATCATCACAGATACACGCACACAGCTGACTACAAAGAATGCAGACAGGCTGACTGATAAAATTTAACAAGGAATGGCTTTCACAAGTGTATTTAAGTCCTTCTGATGACAGCATCCCAACCTAAAATCACCCAAAATGTTATTTTATGCAACTGGTGATCACGTCCATCACTTCCCATACAAACCATGGGAAATATTAATTACCAAACATTGTTTTTAACTTATTGACCATGAGGTACATGGGGCAGAAGCAGGAGTTGAAAACTGTGTAAGAAGTAGAAAAGGAGGCACTTGTGATGAGACCCTCCTTCCTTCATCAACCATAATACAGCCCCTCGGGCTACTTTTTGGAGACACTATGGCTATGCCTGCACATTGGGCACTGCAGAACTATGCTAGTATCCCTAGCTTCATAATTGTTTGTCCCTTGAGGCCTGCTTCCTTCATCAACTATGATACTGGCCTTGGGCTACTTTTTGGAGACACTATGGCTATGCCTGGACATTGGGCACTGCAACTACTGTGCTAGTAGTCCTAGCTTTATAATTGTTTGGTCCTTGAGGCCTGCTTCCTTCATCAACCATGGTACAGCCCCTTGGGCTACTTTTTGGAGACACTATGGCTATACCTGGACATTGGGCACTTCAAGAACTATGCTAGTAGTCCTAGCTTCATAATTGTTTGTCCTTTGAGGCCTGCTTCCTTCATCAACCATGATACAGCCCCTTGGGCTAATTTTTGGAGACACTATGCCAGCACATTGCGCAGTGACAGTGGAACAACAATGACATTAGTCCAAACTTTGTAATTGTGAAGCCCTTGTGATGATGATGATGATGGGTGGTTTCTTCCTGTGTTAACCATCACACAGCCCCTAGGGCAGATCACTCTCTTTACACCAACTTACACACTGAGCTGTCAGAAGATCGCCTCCATCATCACTCGCTCTTACGGCAATCATGCGCCCATTTCAGCCTTTTCCTCAGCCCCCAGACCGCTTTTTTGGGTCCAGCAGACAATTACTTGCATTTACCATTGACTAACATTGGACCCGCTACTCATACCGAATACCTGAGTATTATGATCTACTCGGTACGAGTATAGCAAGTCCGAGTATTTGACTACTCGTTCATCCCTACTTGGGACATCTCGGCACGTCAAATGAAAGTCATGGTCCTGGCTGGGTGTGTGGACTTGTGTTGTGTGGGTTGTATGGCCGTGTAGACTTCATCTGGCCAGGTCCAGATGACAACTCAATTCCACAAGGAGACCATCAGTACAGTCCCAACAACATTTCTTTACTCAACAGCTCTTCCTTTACAACTCTACACATGAGGTAGTGGGTATATAACTTCCAGCATATTCCAGTTATATAGACCATTTTCAGACACATTCTCAGCTACCCTGGTTGTTCCCGATCTTACTGATCCTGTAAGTATCAGCACAACTCAGCCAAGCAAAACAGTCACTTTCCATTTCTATTCACCTACATCTACTCTCCTCATAGTGGAGGAACTACTGGATTTATGATCACTATGGCCAGAGTAGAGCCTTTGCTCCTCAGACAAGGAGAGTATGCGGTTTGCCAGTACTGTCAGGGAAGAGCCTTGTGCTCTCATCAGACGCTTGGGGAGACTCCGCCCAGGAAAGATCACTCTGTTCATATACTAGTCTGTCCTGACCTTTTAGGCTTGGTGCCTTTATACTAAAGTCATGTGATCTGGACACTTCTGCCTGGGGCCATTTTGTTAGAAAATTGGACTGTAGCCTCTACATTCTCTTGCTTTTTATGTCTCGATAACCACCTCAGGATTGCACAATCTTGTTCAGTTTCCTTTCTCCTTCTGTTGTCATAGGTCACCCACTACATGCGCCTTGGTGGCCTCTCAGACCATAAGTCTGCTCTAGTCACACACTGGGCCCTATCTGAAGCACCACAGGAAACTGTCAATCTTCCTAGATGCTAACCCATCCCTTTGAGGACTAGTCCAAGCACTTAACTATTGCTTGCCTTAGAGTCTAGCAAACCACACAAAAATATTCTGGCACACCAGAAAGGACATAAATTAAAAAAAAAAAAAACTACTAGAAAAAGAAACAGCCATTGCCAATACAAGGTAAAAAAAAAATAATGCACTAGCAGGATGCAGTAGTCCTCCATGATAAAGGTGGGGGCAACACAAATACAAAATGCTGACGACACACCCACTCACAACCTACCAATTCATGGAAGAAGTAGCTGCTAGAATTAAACTGTTGATTGGGTGAACTAAGGTGTCTGTCCTGCGGGGTGCATTTATATAGTGCTGGGCAGCCCGCCTGATCTAATAGTATGGGCGTTATCAATAGGCTTTAGGTCAGATATTGTGCATCACACGTATCTGTGTGACTTGTGTCCTATGCAAGCTCCATCTGTGTGCATGTTTATTGTGAACAGCCACCCCTCCATGTATTGGTAGGATGTGAAGGGTTGTTTAATCGGTATTTTGCACCTGTACTGTCCATATCTTTACCATGGAGTCCAGCTGCATGCAGGGGTGCACCCCCCTCAAGCCTCCCTGCCGCCTGAGCCACACAGTGTGGAGCGGGGGGGGGTTCTGTAGTAGCCAGCACCGCCGCCCCTGCAGCCGCAAATGAGGACCAGGGGGTAGGGTTTGGGGGGTTTGGTTGCTATCTGCGCCATGCCACAGGTCTGTCTATGCAGCAGGGGGAGAGGCTGTGTCTTACCGCAGCCGGCGGCGCCCGTCGGGCAGAAAGACACTGTATGGATATGGCACCGCCCCCTTCTGCACAGCTATTCCCCCTGCCAGCTTGCCGCCTGAATTAAAGGGCTCATTCTGTCCAATGGACGGTGCGGCCCTGGGTGCATAACAGTGGTAATGGCTGTTTCTTTTCCAGGTAACATTGTTTCATATAATTCATTACCTACAATGTTGCTGGTCAGTTTTCTTTTCACATTAGATTACATAACAACAATGTGATTGGTGTCTTTAGGGAGGAACGTTACTGCCCACCTCCTTTACATTAAATACATTTTTCACAAAGGGTTCTCCAGTGAAATGAAAGTGGTATTGACACCCCCCCAGGGCCGTGGGGTACTCAGAACCGGGACAGCATTCTGTCGGGTAGGGACGGGGGTCGAGATCCGGCTCCGTGACCCTGGCGGTGTCAATAAATGTTCGGGGCATAGGGGTTTAGGGATGGTTGTCGTGACGCCAATCTTGGTATTCGCTATTGATGGCCGACACCGCAGCGTGGACCTCTGGGGATAATGGGAGTGCAGCTTTGGTGGTTTCACTCCCCATGGGTGGAGCGGTTCCCCAGGGCACCCGGTTTAGTGTTCAGTGATGGAGGGCAGTGGAGTCGTTCTGTCCAGATAAGGGGGTTGGAGTGGCTCACAGGTAGGACTCCTGCGGCCTGCGCATCTTATCAGTCTACTTCTCCGCAGGCGGGAAATGAACAGTCTCACACACAGTTCTACTTCTATACCCGGTTTACTTAGCATTTACTTTGGTAGCACCACAGGGTACTGTCCTTGCACATACTCGGTCAAGATAGTCCTCAGTGAACCGGGATAGTTCGTCCAAGCCACCCCCTTTTATGTTCCTTCCTTCACAGGTTGCTCTTTCTCTCAGCACTGCCTGTCTGCCTCTCTCCTGCTCGCGCCTCCACAACACAGTGCCCCAATCCTGTAGTCACGGGTCTTCTTGGGGGACCGGTACCAAGTGCCCTGACCCTAGTACGGCTACCTTCTCGGCGGATGTGTCGGGAGTTGGCCACAGCTCCTCTAGATCTCGTGGCCTCCGGTTCCGTGGTTGGAGCTTAGAGTCTCCTCACCACCTTCAAGGCAAGTCCCCTGGTTCTCAACCTGCCCCTCTGCTTCACTCAGATTCGGACGCATGGGTGGATTTGTGGCGCCCCTCTGGCGGGACGCCACAGGGAGGTACTGCACCCCAAACAGAAGGTGTAGTGCATCTGTAGACATGGATGAGGAGGAAAATACAGCGTCTGCACCCAAAACACGCTCATAGGACACCTTAGCACAGGGGACTGGTATTCTGTAGGTCCCAGTGGATGGAGCCTAGAAGAGCGGGAAGACGTGAGTGACAGTTACAGATAGTAGTCAGGTAGACGGTGACAGAAGAGGAGCACAGACGGACACAGGGGACCCTGCAGTCGTGACAGGAGGGCACCTCTAAGGAGAGAGGTGACCCATACAACGAATGGGGACTCTCCAGGACTGGTTGGAGCCGAATGGACAGTCCAGGACAACACCGGTAAACCGGAACCGAGGCGGTTTGTTAACGGTTCATCCCAAACCGCAGACCGGCCGGTGATGGGCCTAAAGTATAAGCCATAGCACCACAATACTAAATCCCACCTCTGTCCCAAAGTGGGTCCAAGACGCTAACAAGGGAAAGGACTAAATACCGGTGATGAGAGGGATTGTCTTCTCACCGCTCCTGTCCGTACCAGAAAGGGGTTTTAAGTACCTTTTAGTAACAGACCTGGGGACCGGCGAGGTGTGGTTGACAAGAGAGCTAAAACAAAACACAGACCAAGAAAGTTATTTTAGAGACACCTCTGACAGACTCTGGAAAAGCCTCCAAAATCTGCGGCTACAACCCCCCGGTGAGCCCGACTGTACAGTGTACCCTTATCATCTGGTACCAGTAAAGAACTGTTTGAGCTGATCTGGTGTCCGGCCACCTTTAATCCATCGCCTGGGAGGCTCCTGCAGCACCACAGAGCACTCTCATACACCCCGCTGCCCTGAGGTAAAAGCTCTGCCTGTGGGGAGCTGTACTACCAAAACTGATTCACCATCAACTCAGCGGCCGGCTGCAGCGCTAGTAACTACATTACCAGGTACCACAGGTGGCGTCACGTTCCCGTATCCCAAAGTTCCCCCATCATCATCACTCCCCCCCCCCTTCAGCCATTGAGTGTCCAGGGCATGGAAGCAGGAACCGACCAGCCGTGATCACCCACCGAAGCCACCGTCCTGGTGTCCAGGTAACCCCTTCCCTGCCGGCCTGACTCAGATTACTCAATGCTCGCGTCCCTCTCTGCCTCTCTTGCAGTCTGCTGTTCTGGGACCCAGGACAAGCTTCTCGCTGCTCAAGTCTCCGGATCCTTCTTCGCTATTTCCTCTTGCCTGACCTCAACTAACTTCCCACCCTTTACCTTTCTTCCCTCCGTCCCACTGACTACCTGAGCCCTCCCTCTATTGTGTTCACCCACCGTCCCTGGGACCGGGTGTGTTGCGTGCTTTTGTTGGTGTCTGGACTTACCGTCTCGTTTCCCTGAGAACAGGAATACCACACCCCTGGGATGGGTGCAGTACCCCTTGTTGCGACCAGTCCACAGTATTCTTATCTTGTACATTTATAACAAGCTACAGACATATAGTAGATGCTGTTCCCACCAATAGGATCTTCATCTATGTCCCGAACAGGGCAGTGATGTGCAGCACCGCCTGTGCAGAGGAGGTCAGATATCCCACTCATTTGTATGAGAATTCAGCCCACTTCTCCACTAACAGCAGATCACAACAGGGCCCCATTCTCAAGAAAGATGCAGATCTGATTGGTGGAACTGTACCTGCTATATCCCTTTATGGAATACCCTTTTCCCCATCACCTTTCAGAAATATAATGGCCTTATTTTCATTAG
Source organism: Allobates femoralis (assembly GCA_033576535.1). NCBI lineage: Eukaryota > Metazoa > Chordata > Amphibia > Anura > Aromobatidae > Allobates > Allobates femoralis. The sequence continues at coordinate 544,374,856 of JARQOC010000004.1, forward strand.
TTTTGATAAATATCCCAACATTTTATTGGGAAAAGAGTTCATAATATGTATATATGTGGTTCTCCTCGACAACTAAACATACGTATAAATATAGGTTGCCTATAGACAAGCGCTATAAATACAATATATTGTTTTGAATACAGAATGAAGTTGCAGAGTTCACGGGTGACAGCAGTTCGTGTTCTGGAGCTTCGCCAGGTCCCCTCCTTCCCAATGACTTCACCGACACAGTGACCTACTTTTCCCAGAGAAACATCCAGACAGGGAGGGAGTGAGGAACATAGATGTAGGAGCTGAGCAGTCATCAAGCCATCAGCAGTCTGATCTCCCCATTCTGCAGAGATATCCTACTATACCGCAGAGCCTGGTGGAAGACATTGCAGGTAAGTTGTCCTCCCTATCCATCCATGGTGACTATCATCTATACATGTATATGGTAGTTATGTGGTGTCGTCTCCTATATGGGCTGTCAAATTCTTAAGGAAGTACAACCACATAACTATATCAGGTTCACAAGGGTGTACTCTCACTAGCTCTGTATCCCTACATTCTTACAAATGCAAATGTGCATATTGCTCCAGTGTGGGCTCTATGTATGTGCCCTAGCAAATTCTACAGATAGAATAGATAGATAGATAGAAAATAGATAGATAGATAGATAGATAGATAGATACAGTACACATCCACACATACTACGGTACATAGTGTATGTCTACTGTCTTGTAAGAATTCATGTTTACTAGGTAATTTATATCGACCTTACATATAGTTTTCTTACATATAATACATATCAAACCCATTAAGACAACGTGCTTGAGATATATATATATATATATATATACTTATCCTAATGTTTATGGCTCATATGTGTGATGTATACAATACTGTATATATATATTATACTATATAGTATATGTCTAAAGTATAATAAGGTTACACATAAAACAGATATATATTTATATTAATGTCTTCTTATACATTTTTAAACATCTGCTGTATAGTTAGATATACACATATGTAAATATGAATATGTGTGTGTGTCTACTGAGTAGTGATTGCCCATCTATTGCATGTCACCTCAGATCCGTCAGAGCTTCTTAATGTATTAAGCTTTCCACGTGCAGACGTAAGAAACAATCACAACATATTCTCACAGGCAATTAAGGTCATCAGGTCATGTGTTTGGGGTCACGTATGACGCACTTGGAGAAGTTGCATGGATTAAAAAAGATACCCTTACAAGTATCTGGAGCATGGTGACTTCAGCTCAAGAGGACAAGGCGGATTTATAAAACAACTACATGGAAGAAAACATGGTGCAAAATTACAACCTGATAATACTGGAAAAATTATTTTAAACTTGTGATGCTATGCTCCATACATCTGTAAAACAGAGAAGCGGTATATTGTGGAAGATGTTAGTGTAAGGAGCGCTCAGTATACACCAGCCCCATATATAACAAAGACACAGTATATTGTAGAAGATGCCAGTATACACCAGCCCCATATATAATAAAGACACAGTATATTGTAGAAGATGCCAGTATACACCAGCCCCATATATAACAAAGACACAGTATATTGTAGAAGGTGCCAGTATACACCAGCCCCATATATAACAAAGACACAGTATATTGTAGAAGATGCCAGTATACACCAGCCCCATATATAATAAAGACACAGTATATTGTAGAAGGTGCCAGTATACACCAGCCCCATATATAATAAAGACACAGTATATTGTAGAAGGTGCCAGTATACACCAGCCCCATATATAATAAAGACACAGTATATTGTAGAAGATGCCAGTATACACCAGCCCCATATATAGCAAAGACACAGTATATTGTAGAAGGTGCCAGTATGCACCAGCCCCATATATAATAAAGACACAGTATATTGTAGAAGATGCCAGTATACACCAGCCCCTTATATAGCAAAGACACAGTATATTGTAGAAGATGCCAGTATACACCAGCCCCATATATAGCAAAGACACAGTATATTGTAGAAGGTGCCAGTATGCACCAGCCCCATATATAATAAAGACACAGTATATTGTAGAAGGTGCCAGTATACACCAGCCCCATATATAATAAAGACACAGTATATTGTAGAAGGTGCCAGTATACACCAGCCCCATATATAATAAAGACACAGTATATTGTAGAAGGTGCCAGTATACACCAGCCCCATATATAATAAAGACACAGTATATTGTAGAAGATGCCAGTATACACCAGCCCCATATATAATAAAGACACAGTATATTGTAGAAGATGCCAGTATACACCAGCCCCATATATAACAAAGACACAGTATATTGTAGAAGATGCCAGTATACACCAGCCCCATATATAACAAAGACACAGTATATTGTAGAAGATGCCAGTATACACCAGCCCCATATATAATAAAGACACAGTATATTGTAGAAGGTGCCAGTATACACCAGCCCCATATATAATAAAGACACAGTATATTGTAGTGTCAGTGTAAGGAGCACTCAGTATTGCTAAACAATGGCTTATTTCCACCACAGCCAATTTTCATTTTTGCACCTCCATTTTTCCCGCCTTCCTTCCAGCCACCATAACTTTTTTATTTTTCCATTGACTTATCTGTATATCTGTATGAAAGTTAGTTTTTTTGAAGTATGAGTTGTAATTTTAAATAACCACATTGACTGTATTTGATCACATAATGTCATGAAAAAAGATGAAAACTAAATTTTAAATGGGAAAGCGTAAGAATGATTTGAAGTTTTATGGGTTTTTTTATTTGGGTCTTTTTTTCATCATGAACCTATTTTCTATGCTTGGTATATATACCACAATACTAAATTAATGCAGTATATAGCACCAATTAAAGCCTCATATGAAAGCCAACCTGTGGCAGCACCTTTAGCAGGCTCCTGGCTGCCATGGCAACCTATGAACACCCTTCCCTTATGTGCAAGAGCGTCACCAGCTTTAGAAGATGCTGACTGTATAAAACAGCAAGTACCTGGACTATGAAGGACCAGGCTCGGCTTCTGCCTGTTGGCTCTCAGCGCCATATGCAAAAATAATAAAAGTCCTAGAGAATCTCTTTTGTTTTTAAAATAATATAGATGGGACACTCTATACAGCCATTAGAAGCACAACTCTTATTGTACCAGAGCTGCTAAAAAACTAAATCTGAGCTTTAATTGGTTGCCATTACAGTTTTGATAAATGATGCCAATGTTTCAGACATAATACCATCCTATATAATAATTGCCAGTTTCTGGCATCCGGCCACTGTGCCGCTATTCCGGCATGCACCGCGGTCGGATGCGGCGCGAGCTATGGCGCTCATGCGCCATCGTTAGCTGCCGCCTTCCTAACACTTGTATAGGAAGTTCGAAGGCTAGCACTCTACTTCAGTGATGGTCACGGTGCAACTGAAAGGGGCCAAAGGTCCCGTAGCCAATATGATATTGAACATCAATGCACACGTGCTATGGCAGAGTTTATATCAAGTGAGCAGTTTATTAACAAGGTTTAAGTGAAGCAACAGGCTAACGTTTCGGCCAGAGTACTGGCCTTGTTCACAGAGTCGCTGAAAAAACATGAAAAATATTTACAGTGAGTGACAAGAAAATTGCAAAAATTTTTTACAAATTTTCAGTGTAAGGATCAACATATGTACAAAAGAAAAAGAAAATGTCTCATGTTGTGAGTTAATATAAACAATGATGAAGGCCCAGGAATATTACCTTGGCGGGGATCAAAGGATCAGAGAGAACGAGATAATCAACCGTAATGGTGGATTCATAGAGGTATTGCGATAGAGGTGGTATAGATATGTTAATGTGGCTAGACATACCCTATGATGTTGAGGCTAGAGATATAGATGATCACCAAGTAGGTATACAGGGTATGCAGGGTGTCCTTGTTTGGAAGGTTCCTGCGAAATTGAATGGACCTAAATCAGGGCAGCAATATACAGCAATGGTATCTCAGTGAGGGTGATATATTACCATAGTGTTATGTTGGAACAGGGTCAAGTGATGTTACCTCCCAAGTAGTATATACAAAGAGGGGGTGTTCATGGTGCCCCATGGTGTAAAAGTGTGAACAATAAGTATATATTGAAGTGTCTTGGGGTTTCCAGTGTCCCAGGTGACAGGGGAGACTATGATCCTAGGTACTAGTTAGTCATGCATAGGAGTGAGAAAAGCTGCTGTGTCAGAGTGAAGTTAACATCTTATGTGTCAGATGAGGTATCAATTCAATTGCATAGTTACCCCTAGTAGAAATGTGATAACACTCTCAGCCTGTAGTAGTAGCTGGTTCCCTGTGTGGGAGTAGAGCTAAGCTCTCTGGTTAGACAAGGGGAGACATACAAAACGTAGCATTAGTGAGGCAGGGTGAGAAGGATGTACTTAGCTTGGTCAGATGAAGCGCTCAGGTCTCACTGGGATTGTTGGTGCCGTGTGGATTGCTGACACAGCCGTGTCTAAGCTGGAGATGGGCAGGTGCAGTCGGGAGCAATCTCCCTTATATCCAGGCGGTCCGGTGGCAAGGCCGGAAATGCCGCCGGACGCCGGCGCATGCGCATTGAGGGCGGGTGACGTCACCGGAAGTGACGTTACGCTCCGGGGGGAGTATTTGTATGGATTGTCATAGCAACCCTTGGAGACAGGGAAGCTAAGACTCGGTGCTACCGATTGCTATTGCACGCAGCCAAGGGACCGAGGTTCAGTTAGAAAGTGGTAGAACTGCTGAAGGAAGAATCGGTGTGCAGGAGGGGAGGTGGGAAAAGGAGGAGAGAAGGAAAAAAAGGAATTCTTTCTACAGATATGTGGAACCGCTATGGGTTCCAACGTGGCGCCAGCCTACGCAAACCTATATATGGACCGCTTCGAACAAGAGTTCATTTACACTGATAACAACTTTACCCAAAACGCTATCTTGTGGCTTCGCTACATTGATGATGTTTTCTGTATTTGGCGGGGTACTGAACTCAGCCTACATGATTTCCTTAACATGCTTAACACAACCAGACCCGGACTGACGTTCACAATGACACATCACCATGACGAGGTGACTTTTCTTGACACTAGAGTTCTGAAAGACCTCCAGGGTAAATTGACAACTGACCTTTTTTGTAAACCCACGGATTGTAACAGTCTCCTGCGGTTCGACAGCTGCCACCCTAAATATACTAAAAACAGCCTCCCTAGGTCGCAATTCAAGAGGGTTACCCGGATAGTGACTGATGAGACCAAGAGAGTCAACCGGTTGAGAGAGATGTCAGACAAGTTCAAAGTACGACACTACCCCACTCCCTTACTGGATAGCGAATTGACACTAGCCTTATCTGAGACAGAACAAACAACCATCAAAACTGACCGGAACATCCCTAGACTCCCCTTTGTCCACAACTATCACCCGGCCATTTTACGGGTACATAAACTCATACGGAAGCATTGGCCACTCCTGACTAAAGCATATCCTCTGATTAAAGAATTTCAAAATCAACCAATCATGTGTACAAAAAGACCAGCAAATATCAGAGATAACTTGGTCAGAGCTGACATGCCTACTACATCACAAACACAACAAACTACGCTATCAGGACAAAGGAGATCAGGCACATTTCCCTGTCTAGGACGCACATGCCGATGCTGCTCCAATATCATCAGAGGACATGAGGTAGTACATCCGCGTTCCGGTAAGGCTTATCCCATCAAAGGTTACTTCACCTGTGAAACCAATTTTGTAATTTACATAGTTAAATGTCCTTGTGGCTTGCTATACGTCGGTGAAACCACCCAAGCGGTGAGGGATCGTATCTCCAGCCACAAATCGACGATAAGAACCGGAAAAAACTGGTTACCATTACCAGCACATTTCCACGAGGCCAAACATAACGTTTCTCAACTACGCTTTCAGGTGTTGGAACAAGTCCACAGACCCAAACGGGGGGTAATCATATCCAATTATTACGCCAAAGGGAAACCTATTGGATTTATACTCTTGACACACTGACACCAAAGGGTCTCAACCGCGAGATAGACTGGCTAATATGAATGTGGTTTTTCTCCTTTTTTCTAGACAAACATGTAGTAGCTTCTCCTGTAGTCGTCTTCAGTGTTCCTCTTCCTGAGGGGTAAGACTCCAATATGCATAACGTAGCTTGCAGGACATTTGTAGGTTGTATAAACACCCCCCCCCCCTTTGTGTTTTCCCCCCTCCCCCCCCCCCCCCCTTATTATTTGGACCCCTCTATTATTTGGACTCCATCCTGAGTTTGATTGTTTTTCTCCATTCATTGTTTCTTTTTCAGGGCCTTAGTATAATGTCATACAGATTTAATGTATGTATGTATTGTACTGTAATGTTTTCAACCAAGAGCAGATATTATCTGTATGCATCCCATGTTCAATGTACAATGTAGCCTAATACTATAGGGCTCAAAATGCTTCATGACATTCGCATCTGATCATACACACTTCACTCAGGAGTTTCCAGGCTCTACCAATAGCACCATGGAATAACATGATCTTTTCCTTTTTTTCCTTCTCTCCTCCTTTTCCCACCTCCCCTCCTGCACACCGATTCTTCCTTCAGCAGTTCTACCACTTTCTAACTGAACCTCGGTCCCTTGGCTGCGTGCAATAGCAATCGGTAGCACCGAGTCTTAGCTTCCCTGTCTCCAAGGGTTGCTATGACAATCCATACAAATACTCCCCCCGGAGCGTAACGTCACTTCCGGTGACGTCACCCGCCCTCAATGCGCATGCGCCGGCGTCCGGCGGCATTTCCGGCCTTGCCACCGGACCGCCTGGATATAAGGGAGATTGCTCCCGACTGCACCTGCCCATCTCCAGCTTAGACACGGCTGTGTCAGCAATCCACACGGCACCAACAATCCCAGTGAGACCTGAGCGCTTCATCTGACCAAGCTAAGTACATCCTTCTCACCCTGCCTCACTAATGCTACGTTTTGTATGTCTCCCTTTGTCTAACCAGAGAGCTTAGCTCTACTCCCACACAGGGAACCAGCTACTACTACAGGCTGAGAGTGTTATCACATTTCTACTAGGGGTAACTATGCAATTGAATTGATACCTCATCTGACACATAAGATGTTAACTTCACTCTGACACAGCAGCTTTTCTCACTCCTATGCATGACTAACTAGTACCTAGGATCATAGTCTCCCCTGTCACCTGGGACACTGGAAACCCCCAAGACACTTCAATATATACTTATTGTTCACACTTTTACACCATGGGGCACCATGAACACCCCCTCTTTGTATATACTACTTGGGAGGTAACATCACTTGACCCTGTTCCAACATAACACTATGGTAATATATCACCCTCACTGAGATACCATTGCTGTATATTGCTGCCCTGATTTAGGTCCATTCAATTTCGCAGGAACCTTCCAAACAAGGACACCCTGCATACCCTGTATACCTACTTGGTGATCATCTATATCTCTAGCCTCAACATCATAGGGTATGTCTAGCCACATTAACATATCTATACCACCTCTATCGCAATACCTCTATGAATCCACCATTACGGTTGATTATCTCGTTCTCTCTGATCCTTTGATCCCCGCCAAGGTAATATTCCTGGGCCTTCATCATTGTTTATATTAACTCACAACATGAGACATTTTCTTTTTTCTTTTGTACATATGTTGATCCTTACACTGAAAATTTGTAAAAAATTTTTGCAATTTTCTTGTCACTCACTGTAAATATTTTTCATGTTTTTTCAGCGACTCTGTGAACAAGGCCAGTACTCTGGCCGAAACGTTAGCCTGTCGCTTCACTTAAACCTTGTTAATAAACTGCTCACTTGATATAAACTCTGCCATAGCACGTGTGCATTGATGTTCAATATCATATTTCCTAACACTTGTGGCGTCCTGGCAACCCCGGCGCATGCGCGGTGGACACCAGGAGCGAAGGCTTGAACGCCTCCTAGCAACCAACCGCGCATGTGCCGTCCCTACCACCGTCACACCGGAAGCGGCGCGAGCGATGGCGCGCATGCACCATCGCGAGCTGCCGCTTTCCTAACACTTGCGGCATCCTGGCAACCCCGGTGAAGAGGGAACAGAAAGAGAGTGGGGGGGCTAAAAGAGAACATCGGGGGACAGAAGGCCAAAAAGAGAACACAGGGGGGCAGAAAGAGAATACATGGGGGTCAGGGGGCAGAAAGACAACACATAGGGGATAGGGGGGCAGAAAGAGAACACATGGGGGAGAGGGGGTCTGAAAGAGAGGACAGGGGGCCAGAAACAGTACAGAGGAGGGGGCAGAAAGACAGCATGGGGGGACGGGGGACAGAAAGAGAACACATGGGGAGATAGGGGGACCGAAAGAGAATGGAGGGGCTGAAATAGAGGGCAGGGGGAGCAGAAACAGTACAGAGGAGGGGGCAGAAAGAGCATGAGGGGACAGGGTGGCAGAAATAGAACACATGGGGGGACAGGGGGGCAGAAAGAGCATGGGGTGGCTGAAAGAGAGGATGGGGGGGCCAGAACCAGTACAAGGGAGAGGGCAGAAAGGGAGCACAGGAGGAGACAGGGGAGCAGAAAAATTGCACAGGGGGCCAGAAACAGTACAAGGAGGGCAGAAAGAGCATAGGGGCCAGAAACAGTACAGGGGGCACAAACAATAAAGGGGGGCAAGAACCAGTACAGTGGAGCCAGAAAGACTACAGGGGGGACAAAAGCAATACGGGGGAAGGCAGAAAGACTACATGGGGGCCAGAGAGCACACACTGAGGTACAAAGCAACAACAGGAGGGGCTGTACACGGAAGGAGACAGTGCACACAGACAGCGGGATCACGGAAGGAGAGAGCGCGTGCACGGAGGGACAGATTACCGAAGGAGAGAGCTCTCGGAGGAAGAGAGCGTGCACGTAAGGAGAGAAAGCGCACAGAGGCAGACACAGCGCATGCACAGAGGGAGATAGGGTGCATGGAGGAGCTGACACGAGGATGACAGCTCAAAGGACACATCATAGAGGGAAGAGAGACCACATACAGGGAGGACAACACAAATAAGAGAGTAGATGAGGGGGAAAAACTGTACAGTGGGGTACAAAGACAGCACACAGGGGGAAGACCGCTGAAGGGAGAGTGCACATGAGAAAAGAAGACAGCATGAGGGGGGGAGGCGGACGGAGGGAAAGACAGCTGCTCCTCGACTCACAACTGAGCCCGCCCCCATCGTAACATCACTGCCCTCCTGATGCGATAGCATCGGGCCTATTTCTAGTAGTATGTATAAATTCTAGAAAATAAAATAGAACACAGATCCATTCTATCTATAATCCCCCATATAAAGAAGCCATTTTGTTAATATTTAGTCTATACAGTGTGGTAAGAATGTAATAGTACCAGTAACTGCATGGCCAAAGCTTGATGATATGAGCAATACAATACAAAGTTCAAACCTGATAATGTAATCGTTGTACAAGGAGACTAAAGTATCCAAATTCCATGACACTAGATGTGCTGCCCCCCAGGGGGCATTTGAAAACTATAATGAGTGTCCTGAAAAATGTCTGAATTCTGAAGACACGCTACATCTCGGCATAAAAATGCAGCCCCCTGTGATGTATTGAAGGAACACAACTAGCTTATAGGAATGCTTTTTTTGTTTACGGCAGTTTTCTCCTATGGCATTTAAATAATGCTTGTGTACCACATCAGGATTGCTGGACGATTGTTTAAGTGAGGACATTTCCCTTGCCATGAATGTGTAATTTATGCACTTTTCTTAAGCCCCCGTCACACGATGCAACATCGCCGCCCATTACAGAGGCGACGTGGGTGCGTGGCCTACCGGCGGTGACATCGCCCCTACGTCGCCTCATATAAAGGGGCGATGTCGGCGTCGCCTGGTTTCAGAGCAGTGCACACATCGCCCCATGTAACCAGGCGCCGGCGACCTGTCCTGCATCGGCGCTGGGGTTTTCAGACACCCCGGCGGCGATGCCGCCTGACAGCTCGCCGGCGCGGGGCTGGAGGTATCGCCCCGTGTAAACGGGGACGGTGGCGGAGCACCAAAAACGCGCGCGCACACCACCGGTCGCCGCCGACATCCCCAGCCCCGTCACCTTGTGTGACGGGGCTTTAATGCTGCTGATCTCCTGAGTATTCTGTGTTAGGTCATTTTTCAGTATGATACTAATAGTACCCTTGAATAGTGCTTGGGCAGACCTTTTAGAATATGTAAAACTCATTAATGTACACTTCATAGGTCTTTTTCTATAAGCAGCTGCACATCCAGCAGTCAGCTGTAAAAGTAATTGACCTGACTCCTAAGGCTAGTTTCACACCATGGTTTTCGTCTCTCAGGGTGGATCCTGTTTTTTGCAGGACCCACCAGACAGAAGCTGACAGGACAGGATGTGTAGAAAGTGTGGCCAAATATGGTCGCTGATCAGGTTTTTAACAGGATTCATTTTCTGCCGCTGTCCACGGTGCTTATCTGTCAGCCTGTATGTGCAGTGCTGTTCTCCATGGTGCTGAACTCTCAGTCGTGTGTGCAGTGTTTCTCTCCATGGTCCTGTACGTCCAGCCATGTCTCTGAAATCCTGCTGTCCATGGTGCTGAATGAGCACGACAGTATTTCAGAGCATGCGCTGTGCAAACAATCACATCCGGGAAACAGTCCAATTTTTTCCCGGATACGGCGCCCAAAGACTCCCATGTTATGGGCTCCGGATCGCCCCAGATTTGTTACTGTCCGGTTTTGCTCGATTTTTGCACCGAAACCAAAAGATGCTGCAGGCTCCGGTTTTGGGGACGGGGAACAACTGGACAAAAATTAATCAGGCACAGAATACACAAAACGGATGACTAAATAGGACCAATCCGGCACCATAGGGATACATGGGAGGCAAAACCAGATCAGGTTCTGTCCGGTTTAAACCGGACAAAACCTGATGCACAAAAACTGTGGTGTGAAGCTAGCCTAAGAGTCACAGTATGTAAATGTTATTTAAATATAATGGAACGAAAAAAAAATGCGGCACTCACCGAGATTGTTCACTGTGTCGGGAATTTTATTCCAAGTTAAGGGTACATGGTGCAGGGAGGGAGTGGGTGCAGAGGAGGATAACGGAAAACTGTTTCACACTGGAGGCGCTTCTATGGGTCCTGCGACCACTGCCTACAGTTGGGGTGGGCGAAAGAGCCATTACAGGAGTGCTTGTGCTCGGATTCCTACGTTATTTAAATATCCACACCTATCCAAGCTGTTATTCTGCCCTTCCACTCTGTTCTGAAGTTACACTGAATTTCAGGCTTCTACAGGTTGCCGAGGAGGAGGTTGAGAGGGTGAAGGTGTTATGTGCTACAACGTTTGTAGTAACATCATTAGCCTATGCTGCCTGTGAGAGATTTCTCTTTATGTGAACACTTGATTTTCTGCATACATGTAATGTGTGTATCTGCTGCGTAAATGATCACATGTTCTTATAAACACATAGAAATATCTCCAGCACATGCACACATGTCTCAGATACACACAATGAAGATGTCAGATGTGCATCTGCTAAGAGAACACACCTCCTCCTTTGTCCTCTGTCTGCAGTGTGCCTGCATCTGGAGAGCTGACCACACACAGCATTCAGATCAGAGTGGGGAAGGGCAGTGAGTGATGCAGGAATGTTCATTACTAGAGAGCATAAAAATTAGCACCAAAATAAATGCCCATATCTGTAGAATAATGTGGTAGGTAAAAAAAAAAAGAGTTAGCAGTGGTAATAAAGTAATAACAAAGACTGGCCACTGGTGACTAAAGATGAGCAAACCTGTTTGTGTTTGAAGTTTGGGTGTTTTACATATACAAAGCACTTTAGTGAGCATTGCCATGCTCGGATACGCTTGGTTTTTGATCAGTTCACACTGGGGAAAAATCAGCGTTATCAGATGTAGTGCATTTCTAAAATTTTAAAATGACAAATTCTTAGTCTCTTGCCCCTGGAAATGGTTTTCTTATTTTCTTATGGCTGGCTGTATTCGGGCAGAGAACCAAACTGCCCAATCAGTGTCTTCAAATGAGGTTCAGGTCAAGTTTATATCTCGAACAGACCTTTATAAAGAACCCGGCTGAACCACCAGAACCCAAACTTCCACAGGTCTGCTCATCCCTACTGGTGGCTAGAAATGAGCAGACTGGAACTTTAAAGTGCAGAACTTTTGTCGAACATTGATTTTTTTTTTTAAGTAAAGTCTGTGTTTGAGTTCAGAGTTCGGGTGCTTTACGTATGCAAACCTCTTAAGCGAGCATCACTGTGCTCGGGTACACTAGGTGCTCAGCCCAGTGTGAGCCACTTGAACTGTTTAAATGTTTCATAATGGGGATATAATCAGCATCATCGCATGTAGTGTGTACAAACAAAATGACAAAACCTTGCCCTCCCTTGCCCGGAAGCACTTTATTTATGGCTGCCTGTATGTGGGTGAAGAGCCGCACTGCCTAATCAGTGACTTCCATGAGATTCGGGTGAAGTTTGGATCCAGAGAAGAACTTTGACGAAAGTCCGGTTGAATCCCTTGAACCTTGAATGGCCATAGCTCTGCTCATCTCTACTGGTCACAGGTCTTCTTTAAATATCATTGTTCTCCTAAATCTTCTAGCTCCTGTGCCTATCCTGAGATATGGCCCTGACTACAACCCCTGGCAAAAAATATGGAATCCCCGGGCTCAGAGGATGCTCATTCAGTTGTTTAATGTTGTAGAAAAAAAGGAGATCACAGACATGTCACAAAACTAAAGTCATTTCAAATGGCAACCATATGGCTTTAAGAAACACTAAAAGAAATCAAGATAAAAAATGTGGTAGTCAGTAAGGGTAATTTTTTTCAGACCAAGCACAGGGAAAAAATTAAGGAATCACTCAATTCTGAAGAAAAAATTATGGAATCATGAAAAACAAACACACTAAAGGACACTCCAATACTTCACTAGCATTTTGTTGCATCACCTCTGGATTCAACAACAGCTTGCAGTCTCTGAGGCATGGATTTAATGAGTGATAAATAGTACTCTTCATCAATCTGGCTCCAACTTTCTCTGATTGCTGTTGCCAGATCACCTTTGCAGGTTGGAGCCTTGTCATGGACCATTTTCTTCAACTTCCACCAAAGATTGTATTGAGATCCAGAATATTTGCAGGCCATGACATTGACCTTATGAGTCTTCTTTCAAGGAATGTTTTCACAGTCTTTGCTCTATGGCAGGACGCATTATTATCTTGATAAATGATTTCATCATCCTCAAACATCCTTTCAATTGATGGGATAAGAAAAGTGTCAAAAATATCAATGTAAACTTGGGCATTTATTGAAGATGTAATGACAGCCATCTCCACAGTGCATTTACCTCCATGACAAAGCACTCACTGATCTCAGGGAGACCAGTCAAGGAAAACACTGCGGGCAGCCGGCTAAAGCACTCAAACACAGTGAAATCCATGATGCATTGCCCCCGGGAATTTGAATATGCAAATGGAGTCCATGGAGCCTTGATTAAGAGTCTCAAAATCGGGATTAGCCTGATATCCCTCCTTGTCATATCCTTAACTCGTAACTGAGTGGGATATTGACTAAAAGGTCCACTTAATATGGTGGTTATGGTGGTCTTCACAAGGATTCCACGCCAGGGCGAGGTCCTTCCCTGGAGGGATATCTGGCTAGTCCCGTGTTTGAGACTCTTAATCGAGGCTCCACTGACTCCATTTGCAGTGCCTTTACCTGACATGCAGCCCCATATCATCAATGACTCTGTAAATTTGTATGTTCTCTTCATGCAGTCATCTTTATAAACCTCATTGGAATGGTACCAAACAAAAGTTCCAGCATCATCACCTTGCCCAATGCAAATTTGCGATTGATCACTGAATATGACTTTAATCCAGTCATCCACAGTCCACGATTGCTTTTACTTAGCCCATTGCTACCTTTGTTTAAGTGTTAATGATGCCTTTTGTTTAGCTTTTTTGTATGTAAATCCCATTTCCTTTATGCGGTTTCTAACAGTTCAGTCACAGACAATGACTCCAGATTCCTCCCATTCGTTCCTATTTTGTTTTGTTGTGCATTTCCTGTTTTGGAGACATATTGCTTTAAATTTCTGGTCTTGACGCTTTGATGTCTTCCTTGGTCTACCAGTATGTTTCCCTTTAACAACCTTCCCATGTTGTTTGTATTTTGTCCAGGTTTTAGGCACAGCTGACTGTGAACAACCAACATCTTTTGCAACATTGCTTGTTGATTTACCCTCTTTTAAGAGTTTGATAATCCTCTCCTTTGTTTCAATTGACATCTCTCGTGTTGGAGCCATGATTCATGTCAGTCCACTTGGTGCAACAGCTCTCCAAGGTGTGATCACTCCTTTTTAGATGCAGACTAACGAGCAGATCTAATTTGATGCAGGTGTTAGTTTTAGGAATTAAAATATACAGTGCGATTCCATAATTTTTTCCCTCTGCTTGGTCTGAAAAAAGTTATACTTACTGACTACCACATTTTTTAACTTGATTTCTTAAGGGTACCTTTACACGCCAACACCGCGGCGAGAAATATTGACGCTATGTCGCCCTGCGACGATCACCGTCAAAATCTCTCCCAATTGCGGTGTGTAATTGGGGAATTTGGTGGCGATCTGTCACATCGCCACGGTCGCCTGAATTCAGTCCACTGCCCTGAAATCAGGCGACCGCGGCGAGGCGACAGATAGCCGCTGAATTCCCCAATTACATGCCGCAATTGGGAGAGATTTTGACGGCGATTGTCGCAATATTTCTCGGCGTGTAAAGGTACCCTTAGTGTTTCTTAAAGCCATAAAGTTGCCATTTGACTTTAGTTTTGGGCCATGTCTGTGATCTGCTTTTTTCCTACAACATTAAACAACTGAATGAACATCCTCCGAGCCAGGTGATTCTAAAATTTTTGCCAGGGGTTGTACAATGTAAATGAATCTACTTTTATTAGCTACGTGAGAACTTTAAGAATTTTAAAATAATGGTTTTTTTGCAGAAATTAAAAATACATGTGAAAATATGAAAGACTGTAAAGTCTCAAAGTACTCTACTTCTTTTTCCTCCTAAGTTGAACATTCATTCTCCAAATTCTCATTTCACTGATAAAATTTACATTCCGTGAATACAGACTTTCTGACTTACTGAGATAGGAGATGACACTTGGTTCCTATAAAGTAGCTGTTGTATCAGGAGAAGTTACAGCAGAATGTCTGTGTCTACCTCTAGCTCCTCCTCCTCCATAGAATTTTAAAAGCACTAGTTGTCATCTCCTATCTCAGTAATGTGAGCATCTGACCTCACAGAATACAGAATATACCCTGAAAGATCAGCCCTGGAGGAGAAAGAAGCTGAGTTCTCTGATCAGATAAATTACAAAGTTGCTTATCTCCACTTGTACTATTGATTTATGTAATAAACGTTATGTTACCGATAATCATAATATATACCAGTAATGACAAGTAGTTCAGATGTGGCATAATGTAGATTTTTCCAGAATTCTGATTTTCGGGGGAATTTTACATATTGAAGCATTATTTTTATGTCACACTAGATGGAAAAAAATCCTATAATTTATTGGTGTACAATTCTATCTTCCAGGATCCATCGGAGATCTGTCACACAAAGACTTAGAACTTCGCTTACCGGTAAGTGTATTTAAAGGCTGTAGTAAGGTATATAGCTGGACTCTGGGCTGTATTTGTTCTGGCCTGTTTTTCCAAGTTTATGATTTTGTTGCAAAATAATATTCAATGTTTTTTATGTTTTACTACATGTATACTCTGTCAGAATGATTTTATTTATTATGCTTTGCTTATATGGCACCATAATATTTCACAGCGCTTTAGACATCATCATCATCGCTGTCCCCATTGAGGCTCACAATCTATATTCCCTATCACTATGTCTATCACATGTGGGAGGAAAACGGAGAACCGGGAAGAAACACACGCAAAGACGAGGAGAACATAAAATCCTTTCAGGTGTTGTCCTTGGAGGGATTTGAGCTCAGGATGAGCAAAACAATAGTGCCAACCACTGAGCCACCTTGCATTGTGCTTGCCAAGGTCCTGTTCACACTATTTCTGCAGTGCACTGGGGTTATTTGACAGAATCCCCCTAAACATAGGAATGAGACAAACCCTTTACAAGCTGTAGACTCCAATGACACAAACTCTCTTTCTGACAATGTACATTTTTTTCAAACTAGCCTAAAAATGCAGCAGATTCCGTTTATGTGCCTGTCTGAATAGACAGAAAGTACATGCAATGTTCAAGTCACTACAGTCTATGGCCCCTTAGGGCATACGTCTGAATCATATTTTTAGGGAAATTCAGCTAAAACGTCCGAGCATACTATAGAAACGCAGTGTAAACTGAGGCAACCAATCAGAAGAGAGGGCGTGTCAGACTGCCATGTGCGTGTGGCAAAGTAGTCATGTACTGCTAATAACCAGTGGATAAAGCCTTTAGTTTAAGTAAGCAATAGCTCACAGACTGATAAGAGAGGCACAGTTCATTTTTGTTCGTTTAACGCAGTGTTTCCCAAACTCCAATCCTTATGGTCCCAAACAGGACACATTTTCATGATTTCCTTAGGATTGGACAGGTAATGAAATCATTATCAAGGCATCACCTGTGCAATACTAAGGAAATCCTGAAAACATGACCTGTTGGGGGCCGTGAGGACTGAGGTTTGGGAAACACTCGTTTAACACTTACAGCATGCTGTTCTTGGCTTGTGTCTCCTGCTTGTGTCTCCTGCGTATCTCTTGCTTCTACACCGCTTTTTACAGTTCTGTGTATAAAGAACTGTCAGAAGTGCCGTAGAAGTCCCGCTGCACCAGCAGAACCCGATGGGACTTAAACATTGGTTCGAATAAAGTAGAAGTAGTGGTTTAAACCCACTCGTGCAGCCCCTTACCAATTGCCCAATCTTATATCCATGTACACAATAACTTTTATTAATATTTTCACACAATGGCAAAGGGCACAAGTCCTTCTTTTAGGTGTCACCTCCTTGCAGCTGACACACACGCAGATAAAAAATCTGCATGTTCCCACACCAAATACCCACCTACAAACGCATCGTTGACATGACAACATTTTTGGTGCATATTTTGTCAGAATGTCCAGATTTTGGTCTCCAAAAAATCCGCGCATACATTTTTACCGTCGGTACATAGCCTAAGTGATACCATTTTGGGGTACAAGGAGAAATAGAGAAAACAGCAATTCTGCCATTTTTTAAACAGTTTACATTATACACTGTGCTGCACAAGTGTTTTATTTTTAGGTCAGTATGATCATGGTAAGGCTAGGGTCACACTTAGCCCAGCACTTATGTTAACTGGATCCAGTAACTGCAGAGGGAAGTGTGCAGGAATGCCCAGCATTAACGCCGGGGGCTGCCTGTGAACGCTGCTCCATAGTAACCCACTGTTTATCATGGATGCAGCCACACAGGAAGCCCCAGGAACTGCGATTTTGCCGGGCGCACAGGAAAACGTTGCTGACAACGGATCTGAGGGGCAGCTGGAGGACTGGTGTCAGAAGCTACACGTAGGCACTAACTCCACCCCTTCACACCAAAAGCATGGAGTTTACCAGGTAGTTCAAGAATATGAATGCGTCTTTAGTAAACATCCTTTAGACTTTGGGCAGGTAAAAGGGGAACAAAACCACATCCCCACAGGTGACCATCCGCTCATTAAAGAGAGGTACCAGCCTGTACCACCAGCTCACTATCAATGTGCCAAAAAGATGTTACGGGAAATGAAAGAAGCTGGGGTGATCAGAGATAGTTGTAGCCCCTGGGCAGCTCCACTAGTCCTGGTAAAGAAGAAAGATGGTACAATGAGAATGTGTGTTGACTACAGGCAGATTAATATATTTATTCATTTATTAATATCATAATTATTCATATTTATTCATTTATATAGCACTATTAATACCATAGCACTTTACATACTGTACATCAGTAATGCTGTCCCCATTGAGGCTCACAATCTAAACATCCGATCAGTATGTCTTTGCAATGTGGGAGGAAACTGGAGTGCCCAGAGGATACCCACACAAAAACGGGGAGAACATACAAACTCCTTGCAGATGTTGTCCTTGGTGGGGAATTCAACACAGGACCTCAGGACCTCAGCGCTCCAAGGCTGCAGTACTAACCACTGAGCCACCATGCCGCCATTACACATAAGGATGCTTACCCGTTACCCAGAATTGAAGAGTCATTAGCTGCATTGAGAACTGCTAACTATTTTTCCACGTTAGACCTCACCAGTGGGTATTGGCAGGTAGCAGAGGCAGGCAGAGAGAAGACCGCGTTCACAAGACCGATGGGCCTCTGTGAGTTTAATTGCATGCCGTTTGGACCCTGCAATGCATCGGGAACGTTCTAGAGGTTGATTGAGTGTTGCCTGGGGCACAGAAACTTTGAAACTGTGCTACTGTATTTCGATGACATCATAGTCTACTCGAAGACATATGAAGACCACTTGAAGCACTTGGCTGAAGTATTTGAGGCATTGTCCAAGTTTGGCATGAAGGTGAAGCCATCCAAGTGACACCTACTGAAGCCCAAGGTACAGCACCTAGGACACGTAGTCAGCGCTGAGGGTGTGGCACCAGACCCTGACAAGGTCACAGCAATCAAGGACTTGCTGAGGTCCACCCCCATCAAAGAGGTATGACAGTTCCTGGGACTGGTAGGCTACTACTGGAGGTTTATCAAGGGCTTCACCAAGATAGCAGCGCCTTTGGAAGACCTCCTGGTAGGCCAGGCCAAAAGGGCCAAGGGCCCGGGTTCTCCATTTGAATGGGATGGAAGAGTAGAAGACTCCTTCAACCAGTTGAAGTCGGCCCTGACGGGGGATGAGATCCTGGCCTACCCTGACTATGGCCAATCATTCATGCTCTACACAGACTCTAGCAACGTGGGATTGGGAGCCGTGTTTTCCATGTGCAGAGAGGCAAAGAGAGTGATTGCCTATGCCAGAAGGAAGCTCAGTCCTACAGAAAGAAATCCCGACAACTATAGCTCATTCAAGCTAGAGTTCATCGCCATAGTCTGGGCTGTAACTGAACATCTTAAGCATTACCTGGCTATAGCGAAGTTTACCAGCTACACGGACAACAATCCACTGACCCATCTAGAAACTGCACTGGAGCAGCGATGGATGGCCCAGCTGTCCAATTACAACTTTACCATCAAGTACCAGGCAGGCCTTAAGTACACCAATGCTGATGCGCTGTCGAGAATGCCCTACCTGCCAGTTGCAGGAGGAGACCTGGAGGAGGTGGAAGAGATAGAGTTACTCGCTTTTCACCACAGCAGAGTGTCCCAGTATTCCCATGAGGTGAGAAACAAGCAGCCTGTCAGGCAAGAAGCCATGTTCAATCCGTTACCCCACCATAGTTGGGCAGAGATGCAAGATAGCGACCCAGCTATCTCCCTAGTCAAAGAGTTGCTGAAGCAGGCTGACTCATGCCCAGGTCCTGATACTCCACCAGAAGCACAACAGTTGTGGAAATAGAAGAGCAAGTT
Source organism: Allobates femoralis (assembly GCA_033576535.1). Taxonomy (NCBI): domain Eukaryota; kingdom Metazoa; phylum Chordata; class Amphibia; order Anura; family Aromobatidae; genus Allobates; species Allobates femoralis. The sequence continues at coordinate 544,394,464 of JARQOC010000004.1, forward strand.
GTTCACCTATCAAGGCAAGCTGTGCAGGCGGCACATCAACGCACAAACCCATGAATAGCTGTGGAAAATAGTAGTCCCGAAAAGAGATGTCCAAATGGTCCTAGAAGCATACCATGATGGAGCAGGGCACTTCAGGTGGAAGAAGCTGGAGGTGCTGTTACATGAAAGATTCTACTGGGTTGGCATGAGGAAGACCATCGAGAACTGGTGCACAAACTGTGGCCCAAGCAACCTGCGAAGGAAGGATCGTGATAGTCAGAGAGCTCCTCTACAGCCTATTGTCACCAAGCAGCCACTTGAACTAGTAGCCTTGGACCATGTGAAGTTGACTCCGAGCTGGTCAGGCTACGTCTGCGCCTTCTCCATTGTGGACCACTATTCACATTTCTTAGTTGTACTGCCGGTGAAAGACCTGACAGCGAGGACAGCAGCCGGAGCCTTCCAAGCCCATTTCTACAAACCCCATTGATACCCTGAACAGTCTTCACCAATCAAGGCCCAATATTCGAGGCAGAGGTGTTTCAGGAGTTATGCAACTTGTACGGGTGCAAGAAAATAAGAACAACGCCATATCATTGACAGACCAATGGCAGTGTGAGAAGATGAACCAGGTAGTGATAGACCTGTTGAAAACACTGCTACTGGAAGAAAGAAGTATGTGGCCAGAGAAGTTGCCAGATTTAGTGGACTTGAACAATCACATTCCCGTAAATTCCACCAACTGTCCTCCAACCTACCTGATGAGAGCCAGACCAGGAAAGTTGCCCATTCACCTAGACATGGGAGTGTTAACACCTGAAACCAACCCACCAGAAGCAGACTGGGATGCAGAACGTCAGCAGAAGCACCGCCAACTGCAAGAGTGTGTTGACAGAAACCTGTCTCAAGCAAGAGGAAGGCAAGAGAAATCCTACAACAAAAATGCACCTGCAGTTCCCTTAACACCAGGAAAAAAGTCCTTAAGAGAAAGCGGCGAACCAACAAACTGGATGACCAGTGGGAGGCAGAGCCATACACTATATTGACTTCACATTTTGACAACACTAAAGTCTGCTTAATCAGCAAAGATGGAGGAGAGACCTCAGCGGCAGTTTTAAGAGATCACCTAAAGAAATACTCTGAACAGCTGAAACACAGAGAAAGACCCCCAGAAGTGCCTCAACCTCAAGAGCCAAAGGAAGAGATGATTCACACAGTTCTGGGAGACTTCCCAAAAACATGGACTCAGATAAATTGAGCCATTGTAGTCCCAGTATTGTAGTCATACCTGAACCAGTAGGGTCTCCAGAACTGCCTGAAGAACCACTATCCACAGTGGAACAAGAAAGTTAACCCCCTGCTATTGGTGAATCTGTCAGTCCCATGGTGAGTCTAAGACGATAATCTGCCATACCCCATGCTACATAGGTCTACACGTAGACTGGTGGATAGTGCACACCCGTAGTAGACTCCACAGACCAAAATAGACAACCAGAGATACCTGTACTGCGTAGATCCACTCATAGTAACATAGGTCAGATCGCAGCACGTTACAGGGAATGTTAGTAAATTAAGTGAACAAGTTTAACCAGGTTTACAATGTAAATATGTTTTGTTTTTCATGCAACTAAGTAAATCAGTAACCACCAAGTGTACCGTGCCTACAGACTTACTGTATGAACTTTTGCACAATCTTGAACTTTTAATTAACTATGGACCAATAAACCACAGGACTGAGTGTGGTAAAGACAATTTATTAAATAACTCTTCATCAGCCAGTGGTGGAAGGACTAAGCGCCGTAGTGACTGTGTTTTCCAAGTTTTCTTGGTTTTTGTAATTTTTCATTTTGAGACTCTGTTTATTATTTACTGTTATTGTCATTTCAAGTCTTATACTTTACAAAAATGTTTCCTCAGTCCAGAAGTACTGAATTTAACTAACATAGTAACATAGTAACATAGTATTTAAGGATGAAGGCAGACCTTAAGTCCATCTAGTTCAACCCTTAGCCTTATATGTTGATCCAGAGGAAGGCAGAAAAAACCCAGGTGGCAACACTAAGCTCCACATTGGGGAAAAAAATTCCTTCCAGTAGGGGGGATGTCCGGTTGCCACAATGGCATTGCCTCCCTCAGGGGGGTAATGTTGTGCTTTGAAGCAAGGAGAGGTATCCTCACCAGGTAAGCCCACAGCATGCAACACCTTCTTGACTCCAGACCTGAAGGGGGAGCTGTGCAACCCGAGTTCAGGGGAGCTCCCCTATAAATTCAGGCCTGGGGGCGGGTTAGGCAGTTCAGTTCCAAGGATGACTGTGAAGAGGTCCCGTGGACTGGAGCAGAGTAAGGCTCATCCCGGGACAGAGTCTAGCAAGCGTGAGGGACCCGTAGGAGAGGGTCTGAGGAAGGAGAGAAGCAAGCCTGGGGAGTGGAGTCAGTTATCCGGCTCACCCCAGTGCAGAGCGCCATAAGCGGACACAGGTGTCCGAGGTTGTGAGGGTATTCCAGGTCTAGTAGCCGGAGGGCGGGAGATTTCAAGTCTACCATCCACAACAAAGCCTAGGAGGCAAAGCAGCATCCAAGAGCTCAAGGACAGTAACTGGAGGAGAGATGCCCGGAAAGGGCTTGAGCTGCCTGCCATACGGGTGGAAGACTACGCAGGAAGAGAGGGTCGCAGCTAGCTACAGGCAGCCAGGACCAGCTAAGTGAAGCGCAACAGGGAGGCCTCAGAACTCACCGGTTGAGGAGATCCCCAACTTGCTTCCACGCCACCCGGACTCCCAACATCTCTTGTGAACAGCACCCTGGACTAAACCTGCTACTTCTGCCAGTAAAGGTAATGGAGACTACGTGCTGTGTGTCTATCGATTATTCCGCACCCTCGATCCTGCACCCCCAACGGCCTACCACCGCCATAGACTGTTCCGGTGGCCATGGGGAACCGCTCCACCTGTGGGGAGCAAAACCACCAAAGCTGCACTCCCATCATCCACAGAGGTCCCACAGCATCGGCCATCAATAGCCGAATACCACGGGTGGTGTCACGATAATCATCCCTAATTCACCATCCCCAGAACTTTTAACTCGATACCCAGGGCCATGGAGCTGGGCCTCGACCCCTGTGACTCCCCAGCAGAACTGCTGCCTGTTTCCGAATACCCCATGGCCCTGGGGCACATTATTCTCTGTCACTCTGTAGAGGGATCAGCTTTATTCTCACTTGCACAAAGAAACACTAGAAACAATAGGATGAAACCGAATGGAAGGAGACACAGATTAGATATTAGAAAAAACTTTTTGACAATGAGGGTGATCAATGAGTGCAACAGGCTGCCACGAGAGGTGGCAAGTTCTCCTTCAATGGAAGTCTTCAACTACAGGCTGGACAGACATCTGTCTGGGATGATTTAGTGAATACTGCTTTGAGTAGGGGGTTGGACCAGATGACCCAGGAGGCCCCTTCCAACACTACCTTTCTATAATTCTATGCAATCCGTTTATTGCTTCTGTAAGACACTACACTACTAGTAGTTCAGATTATTATCCTTGCCTATGAATATAATACTGATGTATATGCCTGTTATACCCCATATCTGGCAGCTTATATGAGGCTGCTGTAATTAGCAGACTCAGGAGACATGATTAGGTTTCTGGTAGATAAGGTGTCCCAACGGCACCCCACAATTGCATTATATGGGATCCGATTGTGTGACAAAGGGAAGGCTCTCTTTCGCTGTCCTCTTTAGATTTTTCAGTGGCTATTGACCAAGACATCTTAGGGGTTATAATGGCTGACTGGGGATGGGAGCTAAAAAAATGTATTTTAAAAGTTATTGTGTATGGACCCAGAGTTGACCGACACTGCTTGACTGCCTAGGCCACAATACTCCCCCCACCAGTCTCCTGGGATAAACAATGTCACGTTATTACTCAAGCTGCTGTGACGATTGCACATTTCATCTGAACTGGAAAGTCTTGTTTAGATGGAATGTGACGACTGCAGCCATCAAGTGACATTGTTGAGTCCAGAATACACAGTGGCCAATGAGGAGGATCACCGGCAGTCCGAGAGGTCAGTACTGATGTATTTTTATAACTTCCAACTGCATGTTCCATATGCAATAACTTTTAAAATAGGGTGAAAACCCCTTTATTAATGCACATCTTCTGGATCTTATTCGCCAAGCATTTTTTTATTTTTCATCCTCATATTTCAAGAGCCATAACTTTTTTCTTTTCTTATTGATTTAGTTGTGTTTGGGCCTGTTGGAGGGTGGATGATGTAACATAAAGCTTGCCGATTACATTTTATTACCTCTTTTTGAGGAGGAGTGTTTATTATCTTAAGAGGTTTTCTCATAATCATGAAATTGCAAAACAAGCAATCTCTGTTCTCTTCATTTACCTTGCAGTAAAGTAAAAATTGTAATTTGATTGTAAATTGTAATTTGACACATATTTGTTTTATATTGTGAACCATTAAAAAAAAATGTTAATAGGATTTTGGGAAGGGTTTTATTTTTATTTTTTGTTAAACATTTTTTTTATCCCCCTAAGAAATTTGTACAGTGATCATGTGATCAATTTTATAAAGCATTGAAATACATAGTGCTTCAATGTGAAACTAAAAGAATGGAGAGAAGCGCTCACAGGGCCGTAAATGTATCAAAAAAGGAGTGTACTAAATAATACAACTCACCATGTTGGGTTGTGCAGGTCGATGTGAAACTGAAGATTATTAGGGTATTGGAGGGTTGTGGGACCTTTGCTAGGTCACCGGCTGCCAGAGTAGAATATCAGACTGCATTGATGAAAGTGCGAGGGCTGATAGAAGAAGTATATTTGACTTATGTAATCTAAACTGTGCGCTCTGGAAATTATAGAGTTAAAAATTCTAACTCTGCAAACAAGCAGCCATTTTTTAGAATTGCTACTATCATTAATATGCTGTTTTAACTCCTTTGCCAAAGCATCCAGTTTAGAGGAAACTGTGCCCCTCTAATGTCAATCACCTTAAAAGATACAGTTTTTGTTCATGGCATCTAAAGTCCCCCATACCACTTAATGGATATCATCTGAACAGTAGTTTATCCAATCGTTCAGCCAGCATCAATTTTAGCCAACTTTTCTGTTCTCTATGAAAGCGTTGGTGGCTTATCTCCAGGAGTACAAATGGACTGACATTCTGAAATCAGATATGCCGAATCCTTTACAATAAACCTCAGAGAAAGCTTCAAGATGGTGATAATTCCTGTCTTTATTTCACCATGCAACATTTCAACCTCACCATGAGGTCTTTATCAAGCACATGGTAAAGTTGAAGCGTTGCATAGGGGAATAAAGACAGCAAGAATTATCACCATCTTGAGGCACTGTCTGAGGTTTGTTTTATGTAATCCATTGGCCTAGTGGACTCTTTGGCTTTGACGTGCATCTCCCATAAGAGCTGCTAGCTCTGGATGTCTTGGATAGGTGCTGTGAGCCCAATTTTTGTATTGATGCTGAATCATTTCTCTGAGGCCACTGGGATGACCACATGTAGAGCTGAGGTCCCTCAACACAGCTGTTGCTTAAATTTGCAGCATTACATTTCTGTCCACAACCCTTAACCATTTAGATGCCAGTCTGTATTTGAGTTAAATCATAGGCATAGAAACCAGGTGCCAGCTCCCATGAAACAAACGTGGGGCTCCAATGGGTTAAAATGACAGCAAGAGTCATACTAAAGGAGTACATCGCAGTCATACTTGTCATCCCCTGAAGCTCAGCTATGTGCTTTAAAGGAGACTGTGACTTTCACCATATACTTCAACGCTGTGGTAGTGGAGGTGGATTCTATTTATCATTAGCAGTCATTTAGGACAACACTGGATCATTCGGAGATCTTCATTGAACTTCTGGAGTGAGTTTGCAGCACTGAAAGTAAAGGGGCCGAATAATATTGCACGCCCCACTTTTTAGTTTTTTATTTGTTAAAATAGTTTAAAATATCCAATAAATGTTTTTCCACCTCACGATTGTGTCCCACTTGTTGTTGATTCTTCCCAAAAAAATTGTATTTATATCTTTATGTTTGAAGCCTGAAATGTGGCAAAAGATTGAAAAGTTCAAGGGGGCCAATACTTTCACAAGGCACTGTATATAGTAAAATGATAGGCCGTTGAAAACTAAACTGCTCATGTAATTACGGATGATATATTAAATAGCCAACCCCAAACTCAGGTGGCAGCCAATCTCAAAGCTCAGCGGCAGCTGAGAGATCAGTGGCAACCAGTCTCAGAGCTCAGTTACTGCCAATTTTAGAGTTTAGCGGAAACCAATCTCAGAGTTTAGTGGTAGCAAGTCTCAGAGCTGAGTGGTAGCCAAAGACATAAATTCAGTGGCAGCTCAGTCAATCTCAGGTCAGTAGCAGCCAGTTGTAGAGCTCAGCTGCAGCCAATCTCAGAGTTCAGTGACAGCCAGTCTCAGTAAATCTCATATAGCTCAGCAGCAGTCAGTCTCAGAGCTCAGTGGCAGCCAACCTCAGAGCTCAGCGGCAGCCAAATTCAGAGCTCAGTATCAACCAATCTCAGAGCTCAACGTCAACCAATCTCATAGCTCAACGTCAACCAATCACAGAGCTCAACGTCAACCAATCACAGAGCTCAACGTCAACCAATCACAGAGCTCAACTTCAGCCAATCTCAGAGCTCAATGTCAGCCAAATTCAGAGCTCAGTATCAACCAATCTCAGAGCTCAACATCAACCAATCACAGAGCTCAACTTCAGCCAATCTCAGAGCTCAATGTCAGCCAAATTCAGAGCTCAGTATCAACCAATCTCAGAGCTCAACGTCAACCAATCACAGAGTTCAATGTCAGCCAATCTCAGAGCTCAATGTCAGCCAATTTCAGAGTTTAGTGGCAGTCAGTCTCAGAAATTATCAGCAGCCAAATCTCAGAGATTATCAGCAGCCAATCTCAGAGATTATTGTCAGACAAGCTCGAACCTCAGCGGTAGCCAGTCTATTTGGTATCTGCTTATACTGTATACTTGGGATCTGGTAAACACTTGATTAAGGGCTCCAGGGCGCCTATGATCTGTATCACTACTTTGCGGGCTGGAAAAGAGTGGGACAGGATTCATGTTAAAATAGAAAAACTCTGATTTAAGGGGGTTGTGCCACAGACAATTATACATTTTAATGAATATATCTTAGAATAAAAATACATTCCAAAATTGGATGTGTTAAAAAAATGTTCTTATCCCAAGATATCCTTATAAAAGTAGCAATTATACATTGAATTGATGTAAAAGATGACGAGCATATTTTTTAGATCACAGTAGATGTTTGAAATGACAGTTTTATGTAATAAGTAATGTTATTATGAGACCATCTGATTAAGCACAGAAACAAAATGAATTAGAGCTATTAGTCATCAGATTAAAACCACTGCTTGTTTTGTCGTACTTGATATTAATGAAAGTGATAAGGGACTTATTCATTCTCTCTGCATCATGAGCAAGTGAAATTTTACGTGCCAAGTCTTGTGCCTGGTAATTAGGTCGAGGTCGTGATTCATTTTTGAACGCCTGACACTCCTTAACATTATTTTTATAGACACACAATGCCAACTCTAATTGGGGCACTCATTTAGGGAAGCTATTTTGGAATAATAATGTAACTTTGTGAGATGGGAACAGCTCGGAGGCCTAATTCTACAACCCCCTGCAATTCATTTTTTTATTATAATGTTATTTTGCACTGAGCCTTTGACATTATCCAAAAATAGAAAACAATAACGTAACAAAATGTAGATATGCTCGAAAAAACTAATTTCGAAAACAAAAAGGATTTGACATTGAAATGAATAAAGTATTCAAAGCATTTTTTAGTTTGTTTTTTTTTAAATTATAACCTATTCCCTACAAGTACGTTGTGTGTCGGGTCATTATCTTTGAAGTAGGCTCAGAGGCTAGCTGCATTATTGCCAGCAGATAATGGTATTGTTACTCAGCCATCATCTGACTTTAACAGTAGAGAGTATAGCAGAGCTCTGATCACTGTTAACCCCTTAAATATGGCTGTTAATTTATGATGGTGTTATTTACAGAGCTCTCTCTGAGGGGCGCACTGCTCCATGTGTCCATCTGCCCCCACAGCCTGCCATGATGATGCTACTATGAATACCATCCTGTGGCTGACATTCATTTGAGACTCTGATTTTTACTATTTACTACAAAATAAAGTTAAAGGGAACCTGTTAGGTCATTTTTATCCCCTAACCTATCACTACCTGTCCCTGCACCTTCCTAGCACATCCCTGTCTGGCCTAAAACTGTCCTATATTGACTGTGAAAAAAGACTTTTGTGACTTACATTTTCGCATGAAAATAAGGCATCCAGACTATGGTCTGTAGCTTGACTGGGCAGTCTCCAAGGCTCGGTGTCCTTCCTTGCTGCTGTTATGACGCCCCACTGGGCATGAGAATTAATTCTCCTGCGGGCTCCCAATTTGAAATTCCCACCTCCTCCTTCCGGGTATGATGCACCGGCGGATGTCATTTCCGGGCCGGTGAATTCCAGGTGATTATCGGGATCGGGATTTTGAGGGATCCGGATTGACAGAAAAAGCTGGGAGGAGCCGAGCCTGCAAAGCACAGGCAAGCATGTCGGGGCTGTACTTTCACTTTCATAGTGTATCTACATACACTGCGAAAGCGAAATAAAGATAGCAATGGTATTAAAAGTAAAAAAATAAATATTTACCTCTTTGCAGACTGTCCCGGGGAGACGTCCGATCGCTGCAAGGACCTGAATCAGCTGACCGGGCAGCAACCCGATCAGCTGATGTGTCACCTGAAAGCATCAGCAGATCGATTTAAACCGCCCGTCCACCGATCGGTTTTGGCGGGCGATTTAAACCGATCAGCTGATGCTGTCAGGTGACACATCAGCTGATCGGCTTGCTGCCCAGTCAGCTGATTCAGGTCCTTGCAGCGATCGGATGTCTTCTCGGACACTCTGGGGAGAGGTAAGTATTTATTTATTTTTTTTAATACCATTGCTTTCTCTTACTTCGCTTTAGCAGTGTATGTAAATACACTGCTAAAGAGAAAGTACACGTCACATGGGAACAGAGTAGTGCAGCAGTGTTCTGAGCATGCTCTGCTCAGTACACTAAAACCGGATCGGAAAGATCCTCTTGTTTCCTGGATCCACCATAGACTACCATGTTAAGTGTTCCAGACCGCGCCACATTCATTTGTCCGGTTTTGTCTGTTTTTTTCACTGGAGCCCAAAAGCGGTGCAGTCTCCGATTTTGGGGACGATAAAAAACAGGACAGAAACGAATCCTGTACTGAATTCCCTAAAGTGGATGGCCATTTATGACCAATCCGGCATCATAGGGATACATGGGAGGCAAAACAGGATCCTGTTCTGTCCTTTTCAAAACGGACTGAACAGGATGCCAAAGACCGTGATGTGAAGCCAGCCTAATAGGACAAAATAACTGAAAACTTCAGTGTGCAAAACTATTTACCTCCCTAAACTCAGTTTATTTGTAGAGCCTCCTTTTGCTACAATTACAGCTGCAAGTAGCTTTGGATAAGTCTCTATGAGCTTTCCATATCTTGCTACTAGGGCTTGAAATTTGACCACATATTCTCAATTGGATTAAGGTCTGGGCTTTGACTAGGCCCCTTCAATACATTCACATGTTTCCCCTTGAAGGGGGAACTCCAGGGAGAACATTTTTTTGTACTGGCCCTGCACTCCTACATGATGAACCAGAGCTGTCTACTACAGTTCTAGGATCTATAGATTGCGTATAAATTAATAAAATCATATCTGCTCCTCAGCTCTCACTGCTAAGTCCAGAGACAGAGAAATTCAGTCATGCATAGTGCTAAAGTTTCAGGGGACAGGAAGCTACTAAGTTGATATGGGGGAGGGAGACCATGGCAGTGCTAAATCAATCAATGTAGTGTTTTGCCTCTGCTCCTAGCCTGATACAAGACAGCACACATTGTGCACCATCATATCATTTTACAGCAGAAGATCACAGCATGTATTTATATCTGCTTGGTGACATGATTGATATTTCAAGGGAGAACACCTTTGTTCTTACATTATATAAGATGTATATCGGGCTGGATTGTACTGTGACTATGAGGCTAGTGGCCACCCCCCTGTTCATACAGAAGTGTGAGAGGGCAGGAATATAAAATGATCATGAAGCCCCCATGATCCATGTCCCCAACACACCTCCTGTCACTGCTGCAGCATGAGGTTGAATTTCTCTGTTCCTAAACGGAGGGGTGATGCTGAGGAGCAGATGAGATTTTATTGATTTATAAGCGTTCTATAGATGCTAGAACTGTAGTGCCCAGCTCTGCTTTATCAAGTAAAGAGGGCAGGGACAGTATAAAAAATGTTTTAACCTCCCCAGAGTTTACCTTTAAACCACTCTCATTTTGCTTTAGCAGTATGCTTTTGGGTCAGTGTCTTGATCCTCTGTCACAGTCCAAATCACTGACAGACTGAAACAGGTTTTCCTCAAGATTATCCTTGTATTTCGCACCATCTATCTTCCTCTTGACTTGGACCACGTTCCCTTTCCCTGGTGCCGAAAAACATCCCCACAGCATGATGCTGCCACCTCCATGTTTCACTGTGGGGATGGTCTTCTTAGGGTGATGAGCTGTGTTTGTTTATTGCCGGACATAGCATTTAACTTGGTGGTTAAAAATTTTTGGTTTCATCTGACAACAGCACCTTCCTCCATACATTTGGGGAGTCTCCCAATATCTTTTGGCAAACTCAAAACGAGCCTTCCAATTTTTGGCTGTAAGTAAAGGCTTTTTTCTGACCATTCTTCAATCAGGCCATTATGGTGAACATTGAAAATAGAAACAGGTCAGCACATATGAAATGGACTTTAATGTAAAGGCATATCCAGTTTTTGTGGCTAAAACCAGGAGTTGGTGATAAATACAGAAGAGGTGACATGTTTCTATTATACTTTTCCTCTGATTGTTCCTCTGCTGATTTTGGCTACAAATAATGAGGTAAAAACTCACCAAAAATCAACATGTGAACGTGATGACCTAAGATGCAAATGAAAAAAGGTGAGAAACACCAAAAATAAGAGGTAAATCAAGTGCAAATATATTTATGAATGGGGCCTTTGGTTCATTATAAGATTCTCTAACGCATTTCATTTCAGAGTCACACAGATTGCTCCTTGTGATTTACATTCACAGAATATATTATAACATTTTAATGATCCTTTTATTGTTGGTTGATTCATTTGAAAATTGTAATTTTTTCTTATACTTTTGTTTTAATCTTTTTGCATGTTTGAATTGTCTCCTCTACTATTCATGGACAGTCTTGTGCATTTAATAGTGTGGTTTGTGGCCTCTGTTAAATGTCAGTGTCTTGTCCCAGTATTCATATATTTTGACTGACTTGTTTTCATGGTGTTCTGCTGAGGTAGGAGGTCAAAGTGGACGGATGCTGGTGAATGCCCCATGGCAGCGGCTACCTCAGTTCATTCATCAAGTACAAGCTATAACTTGGAAGCATTTTTTAGGTAAGAAATTTGTTTCCCATTACGGAAATGCACTTCTTACTCTAGGAAAACAGGAGAAGATGTGACTACAAGGCCTGTCACTGGTTTTATTGTAGTTTAAAGTGAACTACTGTACATATAGTTGTTTTTTATGCTTTATTGATATATGTAAATTAAACATTTGGTGCTGGATAGCTTCTTATCAAGTAAGGTGTTTCTTTATTGTGTTTTAAATGCAGCTCTGCAAATTTCTACACAGGGACAGCCCCGTTACAGGTAGCGATGTTCCAGCGATCCCACCAACGGTCCGACCTGGCCGGGATCACTGGAACATTGCTATGTGATTGCTGGTGAGATGCCAGATAGGCAGACTTACCAGCGACCACCCAGCGATGCACCAACACCCGATGGTCGTTGGGATTGTTTAGGGTCTCGGGCGCAGACTGGGGATCGCTGGCAAGTCTGCCTGTCACACACAGCGATCCAGCATGCCCAGTGGGAGATTGCCGATCAAAAAATGGTCCAGGCCATTTGTTACCGATCAGCGATCTCTCAGCGGGGGGGCCGATCACTGGTTACACACAGGGATATCGTTGGTGAGGGTGCCGCAATACCACAAAACCTGTGACGTTGTGGCGATATCACTAGCGATATAGCTGTGTGTGATGTACCCCTATGACTAAGGCTATATTCACACACACTGTTTTTGCTCTGTTTTTTTCTGGTGAGTTTTTTTCTTTTTTTTCTGCTGAAAAACTGGATCATCTTTTAAAAAAAAAAAGTACCAGAAAACGAATCATCCGTTTTTGATCCGCTTTTGGTGCTGTGTTATTTTTTTCTCCATTTAGAATGGTTCCCTACGGGGAAAGCGGATCAGAAAAATGCAACAGAAACAAACATGCACTTTTCTTGGATGGATCACTTTTCTAGGGAAAAAACAAATCGCATCATAAATTCCCTGACTGATCAGCAAATATTGGAAACCCATTGACATTGCTGGGATTCCATTTGACTGATCTGTTCACTGCAAAAAAATGGATGCAAAAAAACGGATAAAAAACGGTGTGTGTGATTATAACCTTAATTGTCAAAAGCTTTGCTGGCTTCAGACAAAGTATGGAGTACTGGAGGAGCTGAGCACCTTCTAATGGGGGCGTATTTACACAGTCTAAGGTTTAATATTACTACTACTCTAGGTTTATACAGGAATTTGCAGTTCTGCATCAGAGAACAGAGTTATAACGAGATAAATGAGCACCAAGATTTAGAGCTGAATATGTTATGATGGTAAAAAGTGAAGTTAAAGGGGTAGTCCCTGTCTAAAAGATCCTAACCCTATATGTAGTTGTAATATTAATAATAATGTAAGCAAAAACCTCCTATAAGGCTGCCTTCAGACTTGCAGATGCATCTGCAGCGTTTTGCAGATGCATCTGCAAGCATCTGCATGCAGACCGTGGACCCTATGTTTATAATGGAGCGCACGGCGGTCTGCAGATGCTTGCAGACCGCCGTGCGCACCCATTCACTCCTATATGTGATCTGTGCGCAGGCGGATGCCTGCGTTCAGATCACACACTCTCGTCCGCACCAGGGACGCGACATCTCGCGTCCATGGTGCGGGCGGGAGTGTGTGTGATTTGTGCGCAGGCAACCGCCTGCGCACAGATCACTAATGGCGGGCAGTGAGAGCGCACGGCGGTCTGCAAGCATCTGCAGACCGCCGTGCGCTCCATTATAAACTTAGGGGCCGCGGTCTGCATGCAGATGCTTGCAGATGCATCTGCAAAACGCTGCAGATGCATCTGCAAGTCTGAAGCCAGCCTTAGAAATGTAGTATTGTTCTCCTGATTAGCTAGGTTGCTTACCTTGGGCAGGGCATTTTAGGACCTTAGGTATCCATGGTTACAACCACTTATAACGACAGATGTGGCATAACTTGAAGCTCAAGTGCCCCGATACGATAGCTCCATCGGAGCCCCCAATCATTGCAAATCTTTAATGGCAATAGTCTTTTTCTATAAGGCAAATGGGCTTTTGGGGCTCCCTAGACCGCAGAACCTGGGAGTGATTGAAACCCCTGCACCTGTTGTAGTTACACCCCTGACACTTAGCTGTTAATAGTCATAATCATGGATACCTAAGCTGCAGCAATGCCCTGTACATGAGGTAAGTAACATAGCTTATCAGGAGAACTATACTACATTTCTAACTGGAAGTATTTGCTAATATTATTATTTCACCTCCTACATATTGGCCTAGGATCTTGGAGCTAGGAATACCCTTTTAAAGACTTTTCCTCTTTAAGGGAAGTGGACCCTAAACATTCTTATATACCTAAAATCACAAGCAGAGCGTGTGCTCACTCTCTCTGGGTCTTGCCGCTGTTCGGTTTTCGGTACTTTAATTGAAAGGATGACATCATGTTGAAAGCTTTCATCACCATTGCGGCCCTTCACGGAGCTCAGTGACTCGCCATGTATTAAACTGACCTGCTAAGTGTAGTGATCGGCTGCAGCGGTGATTTGAGCTGTCAACATGACATCACCCGTACAGCCAAGATACACAACCTAAGCAGCGGTGAGGAGTCGTCACTGGACCCGCGGTAAATGAGTACCTGCTCTGCTTATTGGTTTATACATATATATATATCTATATATTTCTAAAATGAGGATCGGTGTCTTCTTTCTTAAAAGTGGAAGTCCCCTTAAGTTAACATGAAGGCAGAATAACATCTTGTAAATCTTACGACATTACAGATAGTTTCATTTTGTTCATTTTTATCGCTTACTTTTTGCAGCTGAATGTCATTCTAAAGTCTGCTGAAATATAAAACACGTTAATGAAATCATCTAAAAGACAAACTGTGCTTTTTGCCTCTAACAACCAATCACAATGCATCTTTCATTTTATATTCTACATTTTAGATAATTTTCATAAATTTGCTCTATTATGTTTTGGTTTGTAGTAATTTTGTGTCAGGTATGATGTTTTTTATTGCTTTTTCCCCATAGGCTAATATAGATACAAAAATGTATGTATAAATCAAAACAAACAAAAAAAGCATTTTCACCAACCTTATTGGGGTATCCACTTGTACAATAACCCATTTAATCCGAATTATACAAAGAAAATTAGAAAGTCAGTTTACCTATAAACTCCTTCTCGGTGCTTCCTCTTCTCTGCTAGGATAGCAGCAGGCTGCTGCAGTGAATACAACTTCATACCAGAATCCTGCCAGTAATGCTGGCTTCACTCCATGAATTTTTGGATCCAGGGCTGTCCGGTGTGAACCGGACAGCCCCGAATCCGATTTTTTCCCTTCTGTGTCCCTATGGTGCCAAATGGGGCCGGATGGCAGTTATTTGCCATCCGGTTTTGTGTCTGTCTGGGAGAATCCGGCTATTTTTGTCTTTTGCTCCGGGCACAAAATCGGAGCTTGCAGCATTTTTTGTGTCTGGAGCAAAAATGGCACAAAACCGGATCCGGCGCCCATAGCATGGGAGTCTATGGGGGCCAGATCGCCCTGGATCCGACATAAAATCGGACCTGTTCCCGGACGCCGGGTGCTGAAAGAGCGGCAGCTGTTAATAGCAGCCGCCGCTGAATTTCAGCACCTGGATAGCTCCCCGGCTGAAATTTCAGCACTGTCGTGAGCTACCCTGCTGCCACGGTGCTGAAATTTCAGCACTGGACAGCGGCAACCGCTGATTCCGGCACAAAACAGGATCATATTTGCCTCCGGTTCTGTCTGGTTCATCCTGCAAAACACCGGACAGAACCTGACAGCCGAAAACCATGGTGTGAAGCCGGCCTAAGGAGACTCAAGTGATGTGGTGTAATTAAAATTTCCATTTATTTGAAGAATGATGTTTCCATAAAAAATGGACTTACTTTTTGGAAGTGAATTTTTTATGGAACATCATTCTTCAAATAAATGGAAATTTTAAGTACACCACATCGCTGGAGTCTCCTTACTCGCTGGATTCTAGTCTGAAGTTCTTAATCTGAATGCTTCCCATTTTTAAGATAATGAAATTTGTATTCACCTCTGGTGTCAGCGCCGCTCCAGCGGTATTGACACTCACACTCTTGGGATTACATACCAGTGTGACATCACTCAATCCCTTTTTACCTTACAAAATATCGCCACAGATTAAACTGTGTTGATATTTTTATAGTGAATCAGCACATCCAATGTTTTATGGCAAAAAGTTACTTTATTAATTAAAATTAATTCATATAAAAATTATTTATTATACACAACATGTCCTATACGGGAACACAGTCCCTATCATGCACAAAGTACTAGGGTGGGCTACAAAAAAGCACATAAATAGCAGCAATTACTAACAGGGGAACAGAAATAATATATTTATTTACAGCACCATCACACTTGTATTAAAAGAAAGTTCCTACAGACCTAAACGGTCATTAAATGATCATATATTGAATACTAGAGTGTTCAAAATACCTGGTGCCTGAATGGACTCCTTGGACCCCTGACTGCCACAGTGCTCCTGCCTCAATCCCACAGCCAATCCTGTGGGATTGAGGCAGGAGCACTGTGGCAGTCAGGGGTCCAAGGAGTCCATTCAGGCACCAGGTATTTTGAACACTCTAGTATTCAATATATGATCATTTAATGACCGTTTAGGTCTGTAGGAACTTTCTTTTAATACAAGTGTGATGGTGCTGTAAATAAATATATTATTTCTGTTCCCCTGTTAGTAATTGCTGCTATTTATGTGCTTTTTTGTAGCCCACCCTAGTACTTTGTGCATGATAGGGACTGTGTTCCCGTATAGGACATGTTGTGTATAATAAATAATTTTTATATGAATTAATTTTAATTAATAAAGTAACTTTTTGCCATAAAACATTGGATGTGCTGATTCACTATAAAAATATCAACACAGTTTAATCTGTGGCGATATTTTGTAAGGTAAAACGTGTTGAGGTGAAGCACTTAATTTTAGGGGGACCTTTTTATGTGTATCACTCAATCCCTACAGCCAATCAGAGGTCATGTCACTCTCCCCGCGCTTGGACAAATTGCTCACATCCAGAGGAAATGAGCGCTGCTTCTCTCTCTCCTCCTCTGGATGTTCGTGAAACATCCGAAGGTGAGAGGAGTGAAGCCACCTCTGATTGGCTCCAGGGATTGAGTGATGTCACACTGGTATGTAATCCCAAGAGTTTGAGTGTCAATACCGCTGGAGCGAGAAGGGGCTGTCCAAATAGTGGACAACCCCTTTAGAAATATCATAAAGCAGCATGTTACAATAAAATTTCCACTACCAACTTAAAATGGGATTTTTTTTATTGCATTTTAAAACTCCTAATATATATATTTTACATAGGCCTATGATTCTTTTGATTTACTGTATATTATAGCACTCCTCTTCAAGTATGCCTTTAGCCAATTTCCCCCAAAAAATGAAAAGTGAGCATTATGAATTGTTACCCAAATCCCTAGTCCTGCAGTTTAGTAATGTTGACATTGATTTAAAGATCAAAACACCCTATAGAAACATCACTTGTGTGTGGAATCTACTTACATTCCTCTAGTTTTGTGATGTAAAGAATATTTCAAGAATCTGAACACAATTTACTTTGATTCATTTATTTTCACAAAGTGAAAATTGATTTCAACAGAAAGATCTGTGAAAATGCGTGCAAAAATGAATTAAAAATACCTTTTGAACACTGTATAAAAAGTAACTATAGAGATTGTATATAATCTATTAACCTCTCTCAATCGGGTGATCTTCATTTTTGTTTTAACCTCCCCTTCTTCCAAGAGCCATAACTTTTTTCTTTTTCTGTCAACATAGAAGACTTATTCTTTAATGGATGAGACAAACTTTAAATGAAACCATTCATTTTACAATTCTATGTACTGGAAAGAGTGAATTAAATTTTAATTGCGGTGAAATTGCAAAAAAAATTAATGCAATTCCTCACTCGCACTGAAAGACACGCTGCCAGGAAGAAATTAACTTTATTCCTCCTGGCAGCCTCAGGGCCACTTTACACACACCAACTTCTGTGTCCAACTTCTGAACAACTTACTGGTTGCAGTGAAATCATGGACACATTGCTCCATTTTGTGGCTGTGTACAAATGGAACTATGTGTCCATGATTTCACTGCAACCAGAGATCTGTTCAGACGTTGGACAGATAAGTTGGTGTGTGTAAAGTGGCCATCAGGCTCTTAGGCTGGCTTCAGACTGCGTGTCTGATCCGATCCGTAGCTGTCCGCTCGAGGCAGACAGCCGCGGACCGGATCAGCACACAGGACGGGGGGCTATTATGCCCTCCGGTCCTGTGTGCAGCCGCACGCAGCTGAACCAGCTGACAGGTCAGGACCGCGCTCCCGCGGTCCTCACCTATTAGCAGCGGGAACTGCGTGTGGCTGCACACAGGATCGGAGGGCATAACAGCCCCCCGTCCTGTGTGCTGATCCGGTCCGCGGCTGTCTGCCTCGAGCGGACAGCTACAGATCGGATCAGACACGCAGTCTGAAGCCAGCCTTAGTTATATGGGTGTGGCCGGTGCGGCTTCAGGGCATAGTTCCTAGTGCAGCTGTAACTTTTCCCAGTGATGGACAGTCATTTCAGTATTAGAGGTTGCTGTCACTCAGTGTCAGGAACGCAGATTCAGCTACTGCTCCCTATGCACTGAGTGGTGATTGAAGCCGCGCCGCCTGCTTCCCTATGACTGAAAGCCCAAAGCTGCCAGGAGAAGGAGTAAAGTTAATTTCCTCCCAGCAAAGTTACAGCAATAAAAAAATGTAATTCTGGAATTTAAATTTGTTTCTATTTACCAATCGGGTTAGTTATTTTAGTTATTGAGACATTAAGGGTATGTGCACACAGGGCGTTTTTGCTGCGGTTTTGCTGCGTTTTCCGCATGCAGAAAACCATTGGTTTTATGGTAATGTATGCTAATTTGTTCCTGCGGTTGTGCTTCCCAGCAAACCCAATGTGTTTTACAGAAACGCTGTGCACACACATTGGTTTTGCAAGTGTCAAGAACTGTCAAATACCTGCGTTGTTGGTGCGGATAGCAAACAATTGACATGTCAATTATTCCTGCATTTTTGGTGCAGTCAATGGGAAAAACGCAGGAAAAACGCAGCATCAAAAACGCACAAAAAACGCAGACAAGATCATAGCACTTCTTCTGTCAAGGACTCTAGGATCCTCAGGTTTTCCTGCGTTCAGGACTGCTCAAAAAACGTCCTGTGAACACATACCCTTAAGGTTGTGGTGGAATACTTCATTTTTCTTTAAGTTTGTTTTGTAATCCCCTTAGAGGACTTGAATCAACAATACTGTAGTTTGATTCACTCCTGAGCCTGCATCACACATGGGGCTCCACACGGGACTTTTTTTTAAGTCACTTTAACTTTGGACTTGTAGTATTTGCTGACATTTTTTGTCCCAAATTAATCAAAATGGCATATGTAGTTCATGAATATTCTGTAAGAATTAAAATGGAATATTCTTCTGTTTTGCAAAAAGTCGTGAAAATTGCATCAAATTATCCGATGTTCATAAAGTCACTCCAAGGAGAAAGTGGAGATAGTTGCACCACATTTTGCAATTTTTTAGAAAAGCTGCATTTGATTAATCCATCATAGTCTGGTTTCTCACTGCAGTTTTTTCCCTGATCAGGTTCGATCAGGTTTGTGTGTCAAAACCAGGAGAGGAACCAGGAGTGTCTCCAAAACTCAGAACAGGTGTTCTTTCAATTATAGTTTTTCTCTGCAAGTTCCTCTCCTGGTTTTGGCACACACACCTGATCGAACCTGATCAGGAAAAAAACTGCAGTGTGAAACCAGCCTAATGGTGGGTTTACACGTCGCGATATCGGCGTCCAACTCCAACCAAAAGTCACGTGGTTCGTGCGTTGGCCCCGATATCGTTCGTGCATCGTATAGTATAAATGCCCAATACGATGCACGAACGATGCCAAAACGATATCGGGGATCGAACGAGCCTGCTCTCCAATGGTCTGATATTGGATGGAGGTTGGAGCCGGATCGTGCTGTGTAAACGCCCAACTACGATGTGCAGTACAACGTCCCCTATTCTCTCTCATGTTAAATGGTCGTTCCTGGGTCGGCCGTACAAGGGGACATAGACATCGTACAGGCGTTGTCTGCCGATATCGCGCTGTGTAAATCTCCGATGCGATCTTGGAAATCTGGGCAGAAAAAGCGCGCTCCTGCCCGTCGGATCCAATATCGGACCGACGTTGGAGCGTGTAAAGTGGCCATAACACATAAGGAAAAGCCACATTGACATAAAAATCATAAAACTAAGTCGCAAAAGGCAAGTAAGACTTGAAAAAAAGCGCAGTTTGGTTGATGAATTTGTCACAAATGATAAAGTTGTGAATTGAGAGGTATTCACACCAAAAAAACGTCGGAAATGCAGTGATGAATCAGGCCCTTTGTGTCCAGTGTTTGCCTTCGTTAGGACTTGTGATCAGTGGAAAGTGAAGGGAAGCAACTGTAGTCCAGTGAGATTAGTTTTGGCCTAGTAGCCAGTTAGGAAGACAATGTTATCCAAATGTAGAGAGAAGAATGGCACCTAAAATTATGCCACTTTTGAAGAACATGGATGTAAGTGAGGTGGGTAAGTTATCTGTCTGTTGTCTAGCATAGAGAATAAATACAAAAGGGGGGGTTGGGGGAACAAGAGGCGCAATAGTGCCCTTATCACTTGACACTAAAATTGGAATCAGTGAGCAACAGGGGTTCACTCACCTGGTCCAGTTGTGTCACCCACAACTGGTTTGAAGACGTGTTAGGAATAATATCCTGATGGCTGCTGCTGGACCTTCACCGACCACTCAGACGTGGAGAAGCATCAGATTACTTGGGAAAGGTGTTTTGCGATCCGCGCTGCCAGACTGACTCGCATCAAAGAAGACACTTGTAGATGAAGTGTTAATCAATTCCTTCTTTTATTCACCGACGCGTTTCGGTGCCCACCCGGCACCTGATGAAGGTGCCGGGTGGGCACCGAAACGCGTCGGTGAATAAAAGAAGGAATTGATTAACACTTCATCTACAAGTGTCTTCTTTGATGCGAGTCAGTCTAGCATAGAGAATAGGCATTCAACCAATATCCAGTTAGCAGAGGGTAGGTAGGTGCCATACATCTAAGGGTTCAAAGGTGAAGAATAGAAAGGTTGGGGAGATCATCTGAGAGGTTTATATAGAGTTGGGTCAGTGATGTAGCTGGGCACCTGGACTCCAGAACTCATAGCCTGGTTTAAAAGAAAAGTGTATCTACCCCAGGTACACCTCCTCCATTTGTGTTACATACTAATGCTTTTATTCATGGGGTACTGGAAAGCAGCTTGATTTTTTTCCACTGGTGACAACAGGAATAATTGTGAAATACTGCAGTCATATAAGCATTTTAGATGTCTTTTCATGTTTTCCTAATTGTGACTTTTATCACATTTTTATTTCTCTACAGAATGAAACGAGGTAGACTGACTGTTACTATTGACAGCCAAGTTGTTGAAGGACCAAAGCGGTTAAAAAAGCAAAAAACGGACTCTCTGTCACCTACTCTCCAGAAATCTCCAATGCAGTCCTGCATGCTGGACTGGGGGAGTCTGCCACACCACGTAGTCCTACACATCTTTCAGTACCTCCCACTTGTTGACAGGGCTCGTGCATCATCTGTTTGCCGACGTTGGAATGAAGTTTTCCATATTCCCGAATTATGGAGAAAGTTTGAGTTTGAACTAAACCAGCCGGCTACATCATACTTAAAATCTACTCACCCTGACCTCATCCAGCAAATTATTAAAAAACATGCCAACCATCTTCAGTATGTTAGTTTCAAGGTATTGTTCATAACACTAATAAGCCTTTAAAGGAAATATATCAGTAGCTGTTTGCTAAATCTGTCTGAGAGCAGCATAATTTAGGGGCAGAGACTCTGAATACAACAATTCGTCACATAATGGGTACCTTTTAGTTTTCATAAAATCACTGTTTTATCAGCAAGAGTTTATCACTAGAGGACTAATAAACTACCATATAGTCCTCCATATTCATTGACTCTTTATAACCCCCACTACTAATTGGCCTATTTATGCCTATGTACATTGTACACACAAAGCTGCCAATCAGCGGCATGGGTGGGGTTATACAGAACTCAGCATTCAGATAACTGAAACAGCCCGGTAAGTGATACATCGCTGGAATCAAGGTCTCTGCCACTACATCCTGCTGCACTCAGATAGGGTAGTAAAACCTGGCAGTATAACGTCACCTTTATAGGCATTGACCACACTTATATATATGAATAGCTGCAGCTATAACCGTGCCCCCCGCACTGACTGACAGCTGCTCAGCATTAGAACCTGATGTCAGTCAGTGCGGGGGGGCCTGCTTACAGCCACCACTCTCCATACACAGAGCAGTGACTGAACCCGCACCTGCTCCGCTCTCATGACTGAAGTCTGAATACTGCTGATGGGGGGATTAAAGTTCCTTTGCCCAGTTCAGGCATCGGGCAGGTTTCAAACACTATTAACCTGCAGATTAACCCTATATCTGCAGGCTAATTGTGTTGTAACACATAACAGGTTTCCTTTAATATTTACTTACCGTAAGTTACAGACTTGTGATGCAAATCTCTAAATTCCTTACATAAAATTATGTAGTATTTTTGCATTTCTTTTTTTTTATATTAACCCATTAATAAAGCAGTATGTACTAAACTGACAAGGTCTTTTACATGGTGGCTGCAGACTATTTCAGGATTTCTGTCTTTAATGCATACCCCAATCTTAAAGGGAACTTGTCACCAGGTTTTCCAGATCTAAACTGCTAACACCACAAACATTTTTGATCTTTTTTTATTTTCATTGCTCTCCTGAGTGAACTATTGGTATTTGTTGTCCTTTGTACATCATACAGTTCCAGACCTATAGATCTTTTTATTTAGTTCTAATTTTTATGGCCTTGGTAAAGACCACAAAAATCAACACTAAAAAAAATATCCAATATCTCCTGGAGCTGTGTGATAGATTTTTAAAAGAAAATAATGGAATAATCAGAAGAACAGTGAGAATAAATAAGAGCAAGAAAATGGCTACTTTTCAACTGATGAAAAGACCTCTTTATTTAAGATCCTAACAATCCATTCCTTACAGTTCTGGAGAAATTAAGCTTATAAATCACTCTTCTTCTAGAATAATCAGCACCAAGCAGTCTGATGAGTGGGTACAGACAGGACCGGTTCCAGATTTTTGTGGGCCCCGGTCGAAACAGTCTTAACGGGCCCCTTTTACACTCCGCCCCTCCAAATTATATATGACACACACACATCTTTGCTACAAGCCCATAGACACAGATGGCATTGCTACATGCACATGTAGACACACAGCTCTGCTACATGCACACTACACATAGACATACATGCCAATAGACATAGATGGCTCTGCTACATGCACATGTAAACGCACAGCTCGGCTACATGCACACTACACATACAGATACACATATGGCTCTGCTACATGGACACTGCATACCCAGCTCTGCTAAATGTACAATGCATACACATATACACACATCTCTGCTACATGCACATACAATCACACACAGCTCTGCTACATGCACATAAAAAACACACACAGCTCTGCTACATACATATACACAAATACAGATATACACAAATACAAATACACACACATACAAACACACACATACAGATATAGATACATACAGAGACAAACACGCATACAGATATAGATTCACACAGAGACACACACACATGCAGACACACACACATACATACATACATAATCAGACACACACACATACACATACAGATACACACACATATTACCACATTCAGATGATCTTGATCCGTGCAGAGCAGGAGAGGAGGCACTGGGAGCTGCATGGAGGATGCAAAAGTTAAGCACAAACCGTTTCTTCTAGGACCTTGATTTCAGTCATGTGATCAGTCACATGACTGGAACTCTCAGGTCCTTCAGCCTCTATTCAGCTCCCGGTAAGCTTGTTCTCCTGCTGTGTAGCGATCGCCTACATCAGTACAGAGCAGGAGAGAAGAGAAGGAATGCAGCTGTGTGTCAGCGGTCTCCTCTGCTTTCGCTCACAGACAGGTGTGGGCCCTCTCACTGCTTCAGGGCCCCGGCATGCGCAGGGCCTGGGTACAGATCAAATTTGGCACAGGCTCTAAGCCTCCTAACCAGGGTTAGCTCCAGGTATTCATATGACCTAGTGAAAGAGTCTCAATGGGTCCCTTTAATGCATACCATGTATTTAATACAATTACAGTAAATATGCCTCCCTTGTGCGTTCTCACCCCATCGTGCGCTCTGTCCCTCTCGTGTGCTGTCTCTCTCCACATGTACTCTCTGCACCCCAGTGCGCTGTCTTTCTCCCCAAACGCTGTTTCCCCCCTGTGCTGTTTCCCCCTGTCCACTGTCTCCCCTCGTGCACTCTCCCCAATGTGCTGTCTCCCCCCTGTGTGCCATCTCCCCATGTGTGCTGGCTCTTCCCCCCTGTGTGCTCTCTCCTTCAACCAGTGCGCTCTCTCTCCACCTCTGTACTGCTCTCTCCCACAAGCTCTCTCTCCCTGTGCACAGTCTTCGGCCTTGTGCTGTCTTTCTCCACCCTGAGCACTCCCTTCCCCTGTGCACTGTCTCCCACTTATGTGCTGTCTTCTCCCCTTGTGCGCCGTCTCTATCCCCCTTGCGTGCTGTATTTCCCTTTCCCAGTGCCCTCCCTCACCCGTGTACTGTCTCTCTTGTGCACGGTCTTCTTCCCCCTGTGCTGTGCGTCAAGTGCAGTGTCCGGACTGTTCGCGGCTCATTTGTCACTATACAGTGATACAGGAGAACAGCACTGCCCTGCAGGTGACATTACTAGTCTCTGATGCCAGCCTATTACTATTCATAAGCTGCCAACAGTCCGTACATAGCGCTCGTTTCACAATGCTGGGTAGAGAATATAGTGCACAGAAAGAGCGCACGGGGGGAGGCATTAAAGGCTTGGGACACCGTCCGGCAAGCGATATGGATGGTGTTTCCGATAGCAAGTGGGCCCCTGGTTGTCCAGTGCCCCAGCACTTTCCCGGATCTGTCAGGTGGTGACGCCGACCCTGCTCCTATTCCCCCCCATCAATCAGATACAGACAGGCTGGGTAATGTATGAAGTCCATTTCTTCCAGGCTGAAGGACTGTTAGGAATAGTTCATTAGGATCCTAATGAGGTGACAGCAGGAGGTGGCAGCAGTTTAGGTCCTGAAAACCTGGTGACAGGTTCCCTTTAAACTAAAGTTCACTGGAGCGAAATACGCTAATTTTATTAAGACGCACATAGCTTCTTCATATTTGCAATTCATAAGTGAAATCTGACTGTTCCTTTTGTTTTCTTTTCCAGGTTGATAGCTGCACAGAGTCAGCAGAAGCAGCCTGTGACATCCTCTCCCAGCTCGTAAACTGTTCCATTAAAACACTTGGACTAATATCAACGGCAAAGCCCAGCTTCATGAATGTTTCCAAGGTAAAAATAACATAATTTATAATGGAGTTTTAATTTGTAGACTTGCCTTAAGTGCAGACAAGAGTTGTGTGTATCCAGAGAGAACAATGGTACCGCCACTGTTACCATGGTAACAACTTTCATGAAAGATATTTATGTAAAATCATGCCTCCCAACATCTGGGGATGGGAAAGAGCTACAGGCACATGAGTAAAGCTGTGCACGCTATGGTTTTACCTCACTATTGTACTGAGCCATATGGACTTAATAACACAGTAGTAGATACAGTCATGGCCGAAAGTGTTGGCACTCATGAAATTGTTACAGAATATGAAGTCTTTCTCTAAGAAAATCATTGCAATTACACATGTTTTGTTATACACATTTATTTCCTCTGTGTGTATTATCATTATTTACTGGCCTTCAGCTTGATCTTGAGCCATGGTGACTTGATGGATGAACTCTCTGTAGGAAGATCGCTCTTGAGCGAGCCTAGATAGGTCCACCAGGGTCTTCTCTGCCATTATCTTGACAGTATCAAGCCAAGAGTCTTCTTCTTCGCCTTGTATCTTCTATTCTTTCTACCATAATGTCCTTCTCTAGTGATTTTTCTCTTTGTATGATGTGTCCGAAGCAGGCAAGTTGTAGCTTGGCGATCCTTGCTTCGAATGACATGTCTGGATTGATTTGTTCCAGAATTAATTTGTTTGTTCTTCTTGCCATCCATGGTACTGATAACATCCTTCTCCAGCACCACCTTTCAAAGACGTTGATTCTTCTGTCTTGTTTCTTTATCGTCCATATTTCACTTCCATATGTTACTACATTGTGTATTATAACAACACACACAAAAAAAGAGAAGAGAAGGCAAAGTGGACATAATTTCACATAAACCCCCAAAATTGTCCAGACAAAATTGTTCCACATAATGTGAAAGGTTGCTGGTTATGGAATTGACTCCAGAAATAATAGGACGACCCGGTGGGTTTTTAGGGTCTTTAGGGTATTTTTTTTACCAAAAATACATAAAGACCCAGACAAAATTGTTGGCACCTTTCCAAAATTGTGGGTAAATAACTTTGTTTCAAGCATGTGACTCTCATTCAAAGTCCCCTGTGGCAAGTAACAGGAGTGGCCAAAATGAAAATCATACCTGAAACCAGATACAAAGGGGAGAAGTTAATTCAATCTTTGCATTGTGTGTGTGTGTGCCACATGGAGAACAGAAAGAGGAGGTAAGAACTGTCTGAAGACTTGAGCACCAAAATTGTTGAAAAATATCAATAATCTCAAGGTTATATATCCATCTACAGACATCTTGATGATCCTTTGTACACGATGCACATCATAATCAAGAGGTTTACAACCCATGGCACTGTAGCTAATCTCCCTCAATGTGGATGGCAGAGGAAAATTGATAAAAGGTTGCAGGATACTCCAGATGGTGGATAAACAGCCCCAATCAAGCTCCAAAGAAATTCAAGCTGTCGTGCAGGCTCAGGGTACATCAGTTTTCAGAGCGAACCATCCGTCAACATTTCAATTAAATTAAATGTTGTGGCAGGATACCCAAGAAAACCCCACTGCTGACACAAACATAAAAAATGTGGACTGCAGTTTGCCAAAATGTACGTGAGTTGCCAAAATCCTTCTGGGAGAAAATCTTGTGGATTCATGAAATCAAGATAGAGCTTTTTGAAAAAGCACATTATTCTACTCTTTACTGAAAACGGAATGAGGCCTACAAGGAAAAGAAGACAGTACTTACAGTCAAATATGGTGAAGGTTCAAAGATGTTTTGGGGTTGTTTAGCTGCTTATGGCAATGGGTGGTTTAACTGTGTCCAATGTATCATGAAATCTGAAGATTACCAAAGGATTTTGGGTTGTAATGTAGTGCCCAGTTTAAAAAAGCTGGGTTTGTGTCAAAGGTTGTGGATCTTCCAACAGGACAATGACCCCAAACATACTTCAAGAAGCACACAGAAATAGATGGAAACAAGGAGCTGGAGCATTCTCAAGTGGCAGCAATGAATTCTGTTCTAAATCCCATTGAGCACCTGTGGTCAGATCTTAAAATTGCTGTTTGGAGAAGGCACCTTCAAATATGAGAGACTGGGAGCAGTCTGTAAAAGAAAAGTGGTTCAAAATTCCTGTTGAGAGTTGTAAGAAGATTGTTGATGGTTTTAAGAAGCAATTGATTGCAGTGTTTTACTCCAAAGGGCATGCAACAAAATATTAAAGAGGTTTTCCAATACTAATGTGACTCCCTTTCTTTATTCCTAACTCTTCATACCTAACAGTTTCCTGATATACCTCTACTACCTACCTGTTCCTGTAATCCTATCTCTAAGAGGCTCATAAAAACTTTATTATTGTTTGTAGCTTTCATCCTTCTGGGCTGCAGACTAGATATGGACAAACAGAGCAGGGCACATCAGTGGTAGGAGTGGGCACATCAGTGGTAGGAGCAGGCACATCAGTGGTAGGAGCGGGGTTGCCCTTCTGTGAGTGATAGCAGTCTTGGCATGCATGTCCAGATCAGACTTCACACTCCTCTCAGCGCCCACCAGTGATGTGCACTGCTCAATTGGTATTTACAAGCCTCTTAAGGTACCGTCACACAGGGACATATCGCCGGCGATATTGCCGGGGATCGCGGGAGCGCGCATCCCTGACAACATCGCCGGTGAGCTGTCACACTGAGCAACTTACCGGCGATGTCGCCGGCTAGTTGCCGCGGCTATCGCTCGCTGGGTCGCCCAGCAACCCAGCAAGCGATAACCCGCAATGTTGTAGATAGGCGGAATCGCCCGTAACATTGCGGGTTGCCGCGTTACACAGGGCGATCAGGCAGAATCGCCTGAGCAACATCGCCAGGTTTCCCAACATTGTTGGGAAACCTGGCGATGTGACTCAGGCGATTCATCGCCTGATTATCGCCCTGTCACACGCGGCAATTCGCCGGCGATGTCGCCGCAACCTGGCCACGCCCCTCGGTTGCCGGCAACATCGCCGGCGATATCTCCCCGTGTGACGGTACCTTTAGAAACCAGATTACAGGAGCAGAGTAGGTAATAGAAGAATATTGGTAAAGTGTTAGTTAGGAATAGTTAGGACGAAAGTAAGCCATTTTTCGAGTTTTCTGTGTGGTTATGTCCAATTTGCCTTTTTGTGTTGTTCCAATGCACAGAAAGGAAATAAATGTGTTGAACAAAGCATGTCATTGTAATACTTTTCTGAGAGAAATATTCATTTTCTGGAACAATTTTAAGGATGCCAACACTTTCGGTCATGGCTGTAAATGAACATCCTAGCAAAGCATTCCATTAAAGGTGTCTGAAAACATTGCAGTTCAATACATTGAGGTGACTCTTCATGCTGTTCTTCTGCTCCATTTCCATAATGCTACTTGTTAGCAGCCAGCTTATTCCTGCCTGTATAATCATAGGTGTGCCACCCTGGTGCAGGCAGCATGAATTAGTCACTGGTTCTATCATTTCAGCCGTGTACGTTGTAACATGAAATGCTTTAGCCTTTTCAAGAAAATATACATTTATAAATTGTAAAGGGACTGTACTTCTCGAGTGCCTGGTGAAGCAAGTCCACAGGGTTTTCTCCCAGTGACAGGTCCCCTATACACAAATATACAGCATCTGATGCTTAAGGACACAGCATGTTCACACATACATGCACATCATTTTCCCCATGGTCAGGACTTCTTTAGACACTTTTTACATAGGTTGTAAAATTCCTAACAGTTTTAAATACTAATTTAGGATGTACAATACAAAATTATAATGTGGTACCATGTAAGCCAGAAAAATCGTTGTAAATACTTATGCCCCAAAAATTTCAAAAGTATTCTGGGAGTTATTGGGTAACTAGAAAAGTTATACTTCCAGGCTTTCAGAGCCCAATGGTTCCTCTCTCAGGCTAGATAGTAATCCAACCTGATGAAGAGCCTTTGGGTGCTGAAAGCTTGCAAATATAACTTTTAAGGTACCTTTACACGCCGCTACAACAGGGTGGAAACTGCCGGGTGTTTCACATGCACGAGCACATACCAACGATTACAAACGGTACCCGATACCGCCTTTACACGCCGCTACAAGGTGCTCTACAGAAGGTTTAATCTATCTCTGGATGCACCACCGGGTGCTCAAGTTACCTTCTGAAAAGCACCTTACCTCATTTACACGCCGCTACAGAAGGTAATATGGGAGGACCTGGTGCAGCAGGGACAACACATAGGTGTGCCAGAATTGTGGATTACGAGACGCTCGTACGATGATTGGACAAAGCAATAGTATCATGATTGGCCAGCCAGCGCAGGAAGGCTTGCTAATACATGACGCTCTTGCAAATGTGTAGTGTGACTGGTCAGCTCCTTAAATATGCCACCCTATGCAGTGACAACCAATCGTAACGCAGGAGCTTCCACCAATGATCACTGAAGGGGGGCGGTTTCAGAGGCTGTGTCACGCCCCAGGGAGTTAACTAGGTGACGAAAAAACCTTACCCTACCTTATTTAGACGCCACTACCATCTGGTTGAAATCAACCTGTTTTAGAGCACTGCTCTGAAACAGGTGCCGCAAGTGACGGGTGGCAACAACCTACTTTACACGCCGCTACCTCGGGTTTATTTGACGGTGCAAGATACATTTGTCTCATAAACCCGGTTGTTTCCACCCTGTTGTAGCGGCGTGTAAAGGTACCTTTATGGTTAGCCAATAAAGGTATCATTCCAAGAAATCTTTTGTCATTTCTGGGGCATAAGTATTTACAATGAAATACTAATCGAAAAATTTTCAAAGAAGACTTACTGTACTCCTACCATGCCTGACACATTCAGACATCTAGTTGGATCCCCAGGATACTTATTATTATCTATCAATAGGAAATATATTAGGACACACATGACCTGATTTATCAGAGCTTTTATGTCAGTATTCCGTCATAAAAAGCTTTGAAAAGTCCCATCACTTTGACGCAACTAGAGGTTGATGTCAGGGCTGGCAATATCGGATGGGCGGAGTTGTAGCATAATAGCAGAAATGGGCTAATGCAAATTGAGAAGCTAGTCTGACCCTTTAGACTGGGGTTCCCTAGCTGGCCCTGTTCCCAGAATTACCTCTAAAGGAGAGGATGTCTGGACCACCACTCTTGCCCTGTTCCTAACCAGCCCATGACTAACACCCTCTCACCTCCACTGAAGGATAGAACAGCAACTCCACCTTCACCTCCATAGAACAGCAAATCCACCAAAGGAAAATACTTCTGGAAGGCTTAAACAAATTGCACAGTGTCTAAACAGCTCAAGGTTAGAGTAGAGACTGAACTCTTTCAATGACATCACCTGATGGGTAATTGGATTATTTAAAGGCTGGGGGAGTGGACATCTGCAACACCTGACATACACAGCAGCAGCTCACCTGAGGAGCCAAAGCCAGACCATGGACAGCAATACTACTACAGCTACTGACATTAACCTCAAATTCATCAACAAAATAAACATATTTAAATCACTGCAGAGAAGACTACACATGATAGCTGTAATTTTTGGTGTGGTAATGCAATTTACTTTGACAAAGTGGCAAAGCTGGGACGGGGATGTGGTGGCAAGCAGCGATGTTCGTTACGCAACAAATCTTACTCCAGAGACTACAGTATTATTTGTGCCGAGGCGCATACAGAGATGTATTCCATTCATCTGGCGCTCCTGAATCCTGAAGAGGAGTACTCCTACCTCTTCATGTATCAGGAGAGTCTGACTCCAGCACATCTCCTCATCAAGACCAGTGTGAGCAATGCAGTCTTGAAGTTTTTAGTCTAGAGTGCATGTACATGTTGTGTCTGTCCTGCTGCTGCAACATGTGTGTAATATGGAGTCATGTAATGGATATAGGAATTAATATTATATATTTTATGTGTACATGTGAAGGGGGTTTACATACAATATATACAAATATATATTGCAATGAACAAATGGTGACAGATTGGTACAGATGAAAAAGAACCCTGACTATAGATAAAATCTTGTTGTAAGAGTTGGATATTGTGTAATTAGTATCAATGTCTTCTCTGTTTCAGTCTCATTTCGTATCTGCCCTCACTGTAGTCTTTGTCAACTCAAAGTCTTTATCGTCAATCAAGATTGATGATACTCCTGTGGACGACCCTTCATTAAAAGTTTTAGTTGCAAACAACAGTGACACATTGAAGTTATTGAAGATGAGCAGCTGTCCTCATGTGTCCCCAGCTGGTAAGATAAAGTAGTGTGTATCTGGGTACATTAATCGCCAATCCCGAGGGAGCAGGGGCGGACTGGCCCAGGTGGCAGGGGGGCAAGTGCCTACTGGGCTGGCGGAATAGCCCCCACCTAGGGCCGCCCACCCACAGAAGCGGGCCGGTTTCCCCGTAGGACCTCACCTAAGGGCTGGCGGCTCTGAGATGGGCTGCCGAAAATTGAAAATTTCCAACTGCACACCCCCCCCCCGGTCCTCACCTAAGGGCAGCACCCGCCCTCCGTGGTTGGCGTCGCCTGTCAAGTCTTTCCCTATTTTTTTCCCTACATCGTAGCTGTATCGCCTCAGTATAATTTCTTAGCATAATTTTTTATTATACTTTTTTCATCCTAGTTGTTAGCTTGTCATTTTTGTCTTAAGGTATACTTATCATTCTTGGGAAATTAGAGTGTTCAGAATAACACTTGCCATCAACAATCTCTTGGCCATCTCCTCCATTAGCAGCGCGGGTTCGGGGAATTACACCAGGGAGTCCACCTGGCGCAGGCCATAAATAAAAGAAGGAGACAGCATCCAAGATA
Organism: Allobates femoralis; assembly: GCA_033576535.1. Lineage (NCBI taxonomy): Eukaryota > Metazoa > Chordata > Amphibia > Anura > Aromobatidae > Allobates > Allobates femoralis. The sequence goes on from JARQOC010000004.1 coordinate 544,426,382, forward strand.
AGGTTAAAAAATTTGCCATCATTAATCTGCCATCATACATGGGCTTTTGGCCTTTTTCCACTTTATCTTGGATACTGTCTCCTTCCTCCATTGATGTTCAGGTCTGATCACATGCTCTTCCACCAAAAGCTATATTATGGATCAAAGAGCTGGGCAGCCTGCAAGGAGAACTTGCCATACCTATATCATTAGAAGTGCTACAAAATCACATCCCCAACCCACCTGATAAAATAAATATTAAGAGGCCAACCCCATTACCGCATTTTGCAATTATTTTTGGTACCAATTGCCTGCATTTGGGTAAAAAAAAATTCCCTCAAAAGTGGACAACCCCTTTAAGGAAAGCCCCTGATGCATATGCTAATATGTTTGTATAGGACTGCTTTGATAAGACAAAGTCAATGAAGTGTCCTTTGAGTCTTTTGCCAGACAGGCATGCATAGGTACACTTTTTCGTTACTCTTGCTAATTGGGAAAACATAGTCTGCCATGTTTAGGAGGGTGTAGAAATCTAAGATATGAGACAAAAATGTGCAATAGAGTCTTATCTCCTTTGCAGCGGGGGCAAAGCAAACAAGAAAACTGCTCACCTGGGCAGGTTGTGTGCACCCACAACCAGTTTAAACACTCAGGACCACCTGCTGCAGGATCCACAGTTCCACGGGCAACGTGGTAGAAATAGTTCGTAGCAGGACAAAGTGTCATCTGATCTGTGCTGCTGGGAAATGAATACCAGAAAGCCGGGATGTCCGGTCTAAAGGTGTTTTAAATCCGACGCGTTTCGGAGCAGCAGAGAAACGTGTCGGATTAAAAACACCTTTAGACCAGACATCCTAGCTTTCAGGTATTCATTTCCCAGCAGCACGAATCAGACGACACTTTGTCCTGCTACAAACTATGCTTAGGAGGGATCCTGTAAAAAAAATTTAAAAAAAAATAAATAAACATTCTTTCGACATTTGAAGGTCTACAGATGTCGTCTTCTATTGACTATGTTCTGTTGGCCACTTCTATTGGCTATGTTTGACAATATTTCCATTCTGGACTGAAGTAGACAAAACTATACTATCTAAAGTCAACTGACTCCAAAGTCGGTCCTTCTTTAAACTTTGGTTACACTTTAAAACTATTCAATTTATTTAAGCTTCCAAAGTTCTAAATCTACTGAGAAGAACCATCCAAAGACCCCTCCAACAATAGATCAACATATTAGATGAAATGTTCAGGTTGGTTGAATTAACTAGTTGAGAACTGAGATCAAATAACAAATTTATTAAACCTTGGCTAGGGTCACACTTGCGTTTGCAATCCAGTTACTGGATCCAGTTTTTCATCCTGAAACCTGATCAGGTACCTGGCCCATAGACTCCAATGTTAACAATTGTTTGCCAAAGTGCAATCTGTCTACTGGATCCAGTTTTTGAGAAGTCAGGTTTTAATAGGGTCTGCAACATTTTTTGGCCTTTTAGCAAAACCTGATCAGTTTTTTAACATGGGACCCTATGGGAACTTGATCCAGTACCTGAAGGTACATATAGGTACCATCAGATACCTGATCTGGTAAAAATACCTCCAAACAGACAAGGGGAAAAACTGGATCCAGTAATGCATCCAGTTACTGGATGCAGGCTCCCAAGTGTGACCCTAGCCTTTGTCAACCTTGGATAATAGGGAGAAGCCTGCTACCCTCTAGCAATAATTTACCTTATTGGCATTAGCCAATTTCATCCAGCATTGCTTAATAACAAGATGTGAAATATTACTATTGCCTTTTGATTGAGAAGACCTTTACAGTGACTGCATGTGTAACGTTTGTTCTGTATGGGTCAGTCTCCTCCAACATTAGTGCATGCTGAAATTTTTTCCATGCGCCAATTGGGTGCATGAAAAAAAGACTCATCTGCACTTCCCATTGAACAAAATTGGTCCTAGTGCTGTCCATTTGTTTAAGGACTGCATTTGGACTGATAATATGATTGTGTGAACTTGGTTTAATAATTACGGTAGATTCATATATAGAGCTTGGCATCTTTTGCTCTGTTTGGCTCTCACAATTAGCCGTGTCTGTATTACTTGGCTGACCTCAGAGGTTTTTGATCTATTCGTCAACTTCTACCAACACCTGCAACTTTAGCTCCACTTGCCACACTCTATTAGACTTCTTCCATCTGCAGAACAGATTATGATAATAGACTTGGGACTTGGGGATACTTTATATAGATTTTATTTAAGCAGGGTGTAAGGCTTAGTAGTAATGTTATCTCATGTTGGTCTAAAATACTAACAAAAGTATAATTCTTGCTTTATCAACAATAGGAATTTTATGCGTGGCTGATCAGTGTCATGGGCTTAGAGAACTCGCCCTGAATTACCATCTTCTTAGCGATGAATTACTCTTGGCCCTCTCGACTGAAAAACATGTCCGCCTTGAACATCTTCGCATTGATGTAGTCAGTGAAAATCCAGGTCAAACACAATTTCATACCATAAAGAAACAAAGCTGGGACGCCCTTATCAAGCACTCTCCAAAGGTCAATATTGTGATGTACTTCTTCCTGTACGAAGAGGAATTTGATGCATTTTTCCGAGAGGAGACACCAGTTACCCATTTGTACTTTGGCCGGGCCGTAAGCAAGGCAATGCTGGGTCGTATTGGCATGAACTGTCCTCGATTGATTGAGTTGGTGGTTTGTGCAAATGGACTTCAGCCTTTGGATGACGAGCTGATTCGCATCGCTGACCGTTGTAAAAACCTGACTGCCATTGGCCTTGGAGAGTGTGAAGTAACTTGCAGTGCATTTGTGGAGTTTGTCAAAATGTGCGGGAGAAGACTGACACAGTTGTCTATTATGGAGGAAGTACTTATTCCAGACAACAAGTACAACCTGGAGCAAATTCATTGTGAAGTTTCCAAGCACCTTGGAAGAATGTGGTTCCCGGATATGATGCCAACTTGGTAGTCTAATAAAGTCCAAGACTTAGGATGTGTCTTACTTTTGCTTGCTATGCAATTATAAGTTATATATGGTAGATAAAATGTCATATGAAGGTGTGATAACAAACCAAGCAAAGTCATTTCAAAACCAACATTATTATTTCACCCACAGCATCAGATGTAAAGTAATTTTTGTGTTCTGGGCTATTAATATATGGTTTATACAGCTGCTAATGATAGATTGGTTTTGTGCCTAGTATTAAACATCAGTTAATTATTCATGTTTAGTTTTGGGTCCGAGAATCATTTTCGGAGGAATAGGCGTTTTAGAAAATATTTGCTTATACCATGCCATAGTGCATGATTGTGTAGCCTCAAGCCTCAAGACCCTTTATTAAAAGCAATAAGCGTCTAACGGACACTTGTATTTACAGAATTGTTATCATTTACTGCTGGTATTCACCCTCTCCAACGCTGCCCAGTGATTGTTTTACGGCTATCGCTCTGCTGATGTCGATGGTACAAGCTGCAGTGATGTCATCATGATGTCACTGTTTCGGCAGTGGCGGAGGGGCAGCTCTGGAGCAGGGGTGGGTTGAGCGTCAGCTCAGTTTCTTTATTGTTTGATTAACTCTATTAACGTACAGGCAATATGTAGAACCAAGAAACTTTTATGATTGTTGCTGTGCTACTGGTATCATGAATTCAATATAGGAAAGCAAGTTACTAATCAAAAAGACTGATAATCGCAGTGTGACACATGTATTGTCATTCTCGTGTCGGGTTATTTAACAGCAATTACAGTACTTTTTATGTTTTTGTATACTGTAGTAATTTGTATCTTTGTCTTTTCTTTTATAATGAATTAAGGTTAGAACAACCTAGAAATATAAGAAAGTATTTTTGTCACGTTCTATATGTGATTGTGGCAACTGAGTGTTTTGCGGCCTCACAATTTCACGCTTTCTGTAGACAATGGACTATGCAGCTTTGCTTAGAAACTCATAAAATATACACTGAACATAAATATAAATGCAAAACTTTTGTTTTGTTCCCATTTTTGAGGAGTTGAACTCAAAGGTCTAAGAGTACCTTTACACGCCACAACCAGAGGAGATATATTTGGCGGCGATATTTCTCTCTGGAAGTATCGCTGCCCAATTGCCACCATATTGCGGCGTGTAATTCGGGAATTTGGCGGCGATACAACCAATGTCGCCTGGTTTCCATTTCAGAGCACTGCTCTGAAATCAGAATCAGGCGACATTTGTCTTATCGCCTCCAAATTCCCGATTTGCACGCTGAAATATGGTGGCAATTGGGTGGAAATGTGGCAGCGATATTTCCAGGTCGCAATACCACTGCCAATATTTCTCACCGCTGTAAAGGTACCCTAAAGGAACCGTCACACCTTTCAACATCGTTTTCGACGTTGTTCAAAAGTGATGTCAGGAACGATGTTAAAACATTGTTGCGTGTAAACGCACAACTCAACGACGACAGTTGTTCAAGTTGGAGTTGACAGGTTTTCCTGCATTGCAGCGGATCCCTCACTGGGATCCCAGCCCAGTGAGCGATTGCGCCGCCAACATCGCAGCACCGTCACCGGTAACATCTTGCCGTGTGACAGCTAGGCTGCGATGTCGGAAGTGAGCACGCACCCGCGGCATCGCATCCGATGTTAGAAAAAGTCTAAAGGCCCCGTCACACCATCTATGTGCACAAAAGAACTTTTTCGCTCATATATCATTCACAACTTTGTCTTGAAGTGAACCTGTCACCAGGTTTTTGCCATCCCATCTGAGAGCAGCATAATGTAGAAATAAAGACCCTGATTCCGGTGATGTGTCATTTACTGAGCTGCTTGCTGTCATTTTGATAAAATTAGTGTTTTCTCTGTTGCAGATTTAGCAGTCTGTGAATATGCCAGATTACCTGGCAGCAGGCCAAGTAGACTGCTAATGATAATCTCCAGCTGATCAAACAGTGATTTTATCAAAACTACACTGAGCAGCCCAGTAAGTGACACATCGCTGGATTCAGGATCTCATGGTCTTATTTTATGCTATTTTCAGATTAGGTTGCAAAAATCTGGTGACGGTTCCCTTTAATCTGTGTTAGTGAGCCTTTCTCCTTTGTCGAGATAATTCATCAACTGCACAGGTGTGACATATCAAGATGCTGCAACCTCCATCAAGCTTGTAGTGCCTGGGAAATCGGAGCTGAATCCTGTCATAGTGTCTCCGATGGTTCCAACAATCCACAGTTTGGGCGTCAAATGTAAACAGTGTAAGATAACTAAGTGGATGGTAGGGTCTAGGTTCTTAGTCCAGCTATGGAGTAGTAGCAGAGATGGTTGTAGTCCCATAAGAAACATGGACACCACAGGTTTCTTGAACGATTAAGAATGTTTACTCCATATTAAATGCAAAATCAACTGTGTACATTTAATTAACTCTCCCTCTTCTTTAGCTCTGATGGTGGGTTTACACGCTTTAATATCGTTGCGATATCGCAACTCAATGGCGCGGGAGCGCGCAATTAGTGCACGTTTCTCCCGCATCGCATTGGATGTTTACACGCTGCGATATCGCAATACAACGTCCGTGCGATATCTACGCCCCCCAACCCAGGAACGATGCTTTAACATGGGAGTGAATGGGTGACGTTTCAAATCGCATCGTAGTTGTGCGTTTACACAGCACGATCCCACTCCAATCTCCCTTCAATATCGGGGCATTGAATAGCACGCTCATTCAATCCCCGATATCGCATTGACATCGTTCCTGCATCATATTGGACGTTCACACCATACAACGCAGGAACGATCTCGGGTCCAACGATCGAACCACGTGACTTTTCATTGAAATTGGACGCCGATATCGCAACGTGTAAACCCGCTATGAGTTTCTTAGCAGCGGGGGTCTTTAATTAGCTTTTTGATTGTTTTTTCAGGTTTTGCCATGTACACTACTTCTTTGGTTTGGGAAGCACACTGTAGCGCCAACTCTGCCTTTTTCTAGAAAGTTCTCTGTATAAAGTCTATTATTTACCGCCAGTAATTGCTAGAGGACAGGAGCGAACAGGTGATGCCATTTCTCCTAAGCACACAGTGCTCCCATTGTCACGATGGCGTCCCCACTCCTGCGTCTCCAGCAGCTACACTCAACTTCTGGAAGATTCCTCAATGTTGATTAGCGACCATTGACCCATATAAGGAAATTGTAGTTTTCAGAAAGGCCATCAAAGGGCAGTGTGTGATTAGACATGTTACAACGCTCAGAGCTA
>JARQOC010000004.1:544437604-544513906 GCA_033576535.1 Allobates femoralis
ATCGTTATCGCGGTGTCACACAAAACGATATACCAGGTTGGCTCATCATTGATCGTGTGGACATTCTCCGCTGCGGACACATCTTTTGGACCCTGCTTTGCACTGCGTATGTGTCTGCATGCCATCAGCATGCAGACACATACGCAAATGTGAAGCCAGCCTAATGGTGGGTTTACACACACCAATTTATCTGTTCAATATCTGAACCAATCTCTGGTTGCAGTGAAATCATGGATACATTGCTCCATTTTGTGGCTGTGTACAACATGGAGCAATGTATCCATGATTTCACTGCAACCAGAGATTGGTTCAGATATTGAACAGATAAATTCGTGTGTGTAAACCCACCATCAGAGTGGCCTTTATGGCCAGCCAAAAGCACTGCACTAGTCATGTTGTCTAATCAACATCTTGATATAACACACCTGTGAGGTGGATGGATTATCTCAGCAAGAGAAGTGCTCACTGAGTCTGGGGTCACACACACAGATATCTGGGCAGATATTGTTCACAGATCTCTGGTTGCAGTGAAATCATGGACACATGGTTCCATTTTGTGGCTGTGTACAAATGGAGCAATCTGTCCATGATTTCACTGCAACCAGAGATCTGTGAACAATATCTGCCCAGATATCTGTTTGTGTGACCCCAGCCTAACATAGATGAAGATATAGACAAAATTGTAAACAATACTTGAGAAAAATGCCTTTTGTGTACATGGAAAAAAAAGTCTTAAGGTGGGGTTACACGTTTCAAGATCGTTGCGATATCGCAATTCAATGGCGCGGGAGCGCGCATTTAGTGCACGTTTCTCCCGCATCGCATCGGTGGTTTAGACGTTGCGATTTCTGGATGCAACGTCCGTACGATGTCTACGCCCCCCAACCCAGGAACGACCATTTAACATGGGAGTGAATGGGTGACGTAGAACTTCACATCGGAGTTGGGCTGTCACACAGCACGATCCGGCTCCAATCAACATTCAATATCGGAGCATTGAATAGCACGCTCATTCAATCCCGAATATCGCATTGACATCGTTCCTGCATAGTATTGGACGTTCACACCATACAACGCCGGAACGATATCGGCTCCAACGATCGAACCACGTGACTTTTCATTGAAATTGGACGCCGATATCGCAACGTGTAAACCCCCCTTTATGGCCACTTTACACACACAAACTTATCTGTCCAACTTCTGAACAACTTACTGGTTGCAGTGAAATCATGGACACATGGCTGTGTACAAATGGAGCAATGTGTCCATGATTTCATGAGTTCCCTACCCCTTCACTAAAGGTACCAAGATACCCACAAACAGCATTGTGCTCCACTTTGGTCTCAATACATCAAGACCAGCTTTGTTCATGTCAGTCTTGCGGAAGTTATGCTATTGTCAGACATTTCTAATTTATGAAAAAGCATATGCTGGATAAGTGGTGAGCACCTCGCACAAATCCTAGTCTATGCCTCTTTACCACACTAGCACTGCCAACTTAGTTGGAGCTGGGCAAAAATGGCTTGAGAATGGCAAAAATCTAAATTTTAGTATAGCCACCAATTGCATCAACATTAGGTGAAGTGGCCCATTCTAACTTAACTCTATTCCCTTCAATAGAAGCTGATCTGCAACTGGAAGTAGCTGTACTGCTCAACAATATACAGTTTATATCCGGCTGCTACCTCAGCTGACCGGTGAGGAAGCCAGGCGTCAATCCCAATTGTACTCATAATTGTGACCTATTCTAAGGACAGGTTAACACTATCCAAGTACTGGATAGACACAGGCCAAGCAATCAGGTTTCTTTCCAGCTTGTAAAATCGTAGTAGTTACAGACACAAGGCAGCATTTTCAGCAGATTTCGATGAAGCTTCATACACAGCCAATTCTAAGAAATCATATGGCAATGTGTAATATTTGGTTTGTAACATTTACAGTATATATTGCTTTAATAGACAAGATTGTGAATTGTTTTGTGTACGTATATTAAAAATGATTTTGCCTACACTCTGAGCTCTTATCCATCAGCCGGAGATCTATGGGGTGGTCTGTTACTCTTCATCCATAGTCGCCACTGGATCCAGTTATACTAGGTCATATAAAGTTAGACATATTGCTCATATGATAAGAAATGGGGTCACAAGAGTCTGATTTCACAAATATGTAGGTGACCTACCAGAAGAAATGCAATCAGTGTGTGTGTGATATTATCTCGGCACTATAAAGATCACTAAGACCGTAGATTGTTCACTCCTGACTCCTGAGTGACTCATGGCAGGGGAATGCAGGAAACCCTTTCCAAATGTCCTAGATTCCTGATGTGTAAAGGCCACATGCGCACACTGAGTATGTGAGAAGTTTTTTTTTACCTCAGGATTTGTTTCCAAAACCAGGAGTGGAGCAATTAGAGGAAAAGTTTAATTGAAACACGTCACCATGTCTGTATTTATCACCCACTTTGGGTTTTAGTTTACAAAGCCTGAGGTAAAAAAACTCACCAAATAGTCAATGAGTGCAAGTGGCCTTACAGGTTGTGAGGTAAAAACTCACCAAATACTCAGTGTGTGTACATGGCCATACAGGTACTGAGGTAAAAACTCACCAAATAGTCAATGTGTGTATGTGGCCATACAGGTCGTGAGGTGAAAACTCGCCACTCAATGTGTGCACGTGGCCTTAATCCTTGCTAATTCCACTGTACAAATGGTTTCTCCATTTAGATTATCTGCATAGTACAACAAAAGGAAAGTAGCATCTGCAAACCATAGTGTAAATGTATGCGGTTACCTGGTGAATAATGTGCTTACCTGTTTTGGTAGCAGGACCAGACACAACTATGATTAGCATTGGAATGTAGATCTGACTGCTGCCCCACCCACTATCTGGGAACCCGAGGCACCAGGGGAATGAATATGCCAACATTTATAGAGTAAAAACTAGGTTTGAAACTGGGTGCAGTCAGTATTACACAAAAACAGTAAAGTGCTGTAAAGGTTGAGGGAAATAAAACAAGAACACTTATTCCATTCAACACTTTAGTCATTTGTCTGACAATCAAGAACTGCAAAAAACAAATCTCAAAGTTTTATAAAACAATAACACATAAAACTGAGGGATTTCTTGCACTTGAGAAAGATTATGATTGAATGACATTCTTAAAATGATGTCCACGTTTATTCCTTCTCTTTCTCACAGCTTGGTCCTCACAACATTTTGAACCTATTCAAATTACAAAAGTTTTGCTGTAGTTTTAAAATTGATGAGTAATTTTTTTGACATAGTAATCAAGGAATAAAAATAAATTTTTCCGATGAGCAATAATAAAACGCTGACATTTTCTAACACCACATCTAAAACAACATCTCAAATCAGAAAATAGGAAAATAACTGATTTTGTATCCTTTTTTTATACAGCATCCAGCTAAATACTAAATTCATATTTTATCTAAAACGTAGATTAGCTCCATCAGGGATGACCTCTGCTCATCTTGATGATCTGTGGTGTTACCAAGTGCTTTACGCTCCATGACAGATGCATACATCAGGCAAACATACAGGCTCAGAAACCGGACCTGCTCCTGCCAGGGCAGATGCCAGCTACATCATAGAGCCGGGTTGTGCCGCTAAAAACAATTGGCACATACAACAATCTGCAAAGAAGAGGAAAATGCTCCATCACCAGGCTTTATCCTTTAAAAATCTTCAAAACTTTATTGCGTCATAGAAATTAAAAACATCACAATGAGGATGCAGCGCCAAGAGCCTGACACGTTTTGAATGTATAGTAGAACTAGATCAGGCTCAAGCTGCTGTGTCCTCAACGTAATGTAGAACTAGATGTTCAAAACGAGTCAGGCTCTAGGCGCTGCGTCCTCATTGTGATGTTCTTAATTTCTAATAATCAATAAAGTTTAAGATTTTTAAAGGATAAAGCCTGGTGCCAGAGCATTTTCCTCTTATTTGCATGCTGTCAAGTGGAATCCAGCCACCACACTCCAGGCACGTGTTCTCCAGAAATTGCGGTGAGGCAATTCTTCCCCTTTTTTCTCCCTAAACATTAACAGCCAACAATCGTTGCCAGTATAGTCCAGAGCAGAAATGAGAAGGGGCACCACCGTAGCTAATACTGGGGTTCCCACTGGGGAACTCAATTACATGTGGGAGGGGGGGGGGGGAAGACACAGGACCGTCTGAGGTGCCAGAAACAGTCTCAGTACTGGAAATCAAGCAAAAAGAAGAAAAAAACATAGGCACTCACCAGAACGGCATAAAGCGGGATTTTTCTTTTTATTTAGTCCAGGAGCAGCATACAAGGGGTGCAGAGGTCACCCAAAATCCCGCTTTATGCCATTCTGGTGAGTGCCAATGTTTTTTCTTTTAGTCGTTGCCAGTATCCTATTAAATCTTCCTGTCAGCAGCATATCAGTGATGTAAGCCTGGACATTCATGCAGGAATCGATCGATCCTCTTTGGTGCGATTGTAGGGAGCGGATGATTGCCATGAAAGTCGGGGGCCAGCTAAAGGCCTGTGCCTGTCATGTGTTGACCATTTAACTTGGCTTCAGAGCCAGCTGTCAGTATGGAGGGGGGGGGGGGGGGGGGGGGGGAAATCGCGGTCGCAGGTTCAGTTGCCACTCTCTACACACTGAGCAGTGACTGAGCCCAGGGCAGAGCCTGCCCTACGACTAGAGAGGCTTTATTTTATTCTTCTCCGGCAGTGTTAAGTGTGGGCACTGGGCATGTTCAGAACACTTATTCTCATATCAGAATGTTTGTAACCATTTAAAGGAAATCTGTCACTAGGATCTACCTCCTAAGTTGCTATATGGGTATGTAAGTCATAGACATTGACTAAAATAACGCCTTGATATGTGATGATCGGAGGTCTTAGTCAAGAGAAATCCACATTTTTCTTACATGCAAGTAAGCTGTTCCAGAATAGACAGCACAACGCTCACATGAGAAGCTGCCGGCAGAGCGGATTATAAATGAAAAGGGCGCTGTTACCAGTGTGAGACAAGTAGATCAGTAGAGCCGACAGTGTCATTACAGGTCTCATACTGGTACCTCCCCTTTCATTTCAACTAAGCTCTGGAGTCAGATTCTTAGAGATCTTTGATGCAAATAGTACAATGTATTGCAGCAGGAGACCACTGTAGTAAGACAATATCACAAAGGAGCAAAGCGGCACAAAGCCAGAAAATACATATGTGCAATGTAGCGTTAGTTGGTAGCTGAACAGTTTACTTTTTGATCCTCTGCTCTATCCGTAACAGGTGACATCACTTGGTGCGTGCCATTTTGATCATTGCAAATTTTATAGACCGATGTGGAAACACTGAACTTTGGGCTACAGGAAAATTAGACACAATGCTTAATCTAAATTCTGGCTTTCACCTGTATAGCATGGCACAGGTTCCAGTACAAGATGCTACATGTTGATTATTGGCTTACTACTACATTGGTCACTTACTGCATTATATTGTACAATTTAGATTATAGCATTGAACGTTTTAGGCACGATAGGCATACATAGCAATATATACTGTATTTGTATTGTATTTTAGTATTACATAGAAATATGGTTTGCATGATTTTTCATGAGGTTCTGTAAGCTTAGGGACAGAAAAGACAGATTGCCTCTAACAAACTACAGCCATGTGTATATAGTGTGTGTGGGGGGGGGGGGGGCACTGGTGTATTTATTCTTTTAGAAGCTAATGGGAAAAAAAAAAAAAAGTTGGTGTTGCCCCTATGATGGAAAAATAATTTTTTATTCATTGATTACCAAACAATGTAATCTATGGCAAAACAAATTCCTTGTTATTGTCCAAGCCACTTTTGGAAATTAAGTAACAGGATTCTCTTGGATATTCAAGTTATCTACCTTAGTATGAAAATTTTTAATAATCAAAAAAAGTCCTGTTCACTGGGCACTGCTAAGTTAGGAGAAGTGCTTATTTTTTCATATGGGTATATGCGAGGTGGGGCATTGCTGGCCGCCTCTGGGTGCCCGCTATATATCACATCAATAATAGCATAAAAAGAAAAAAAGATAGCGGCACTCACCGGGCGTGTTTCAAAGGTGCTTTATTTGGGTACCCTCATTCCAGGGTCCCACTCAGGAGGGAGGGGGTGCAGAGACAGCAGAGATGACGGATCTCCGTTTCGGGGCTCCTACCTCAATGAGGTCCGTGGAAGGGGTAGGAGCCCCGAAACGGAGATCCGTCATGAAAATTTTTAAAGTTACATATCAAAATCATGGGAACAAGAAAAAAAAAAAAAAAAAAAAAAAAAAAAAAAAAAAAAAGGTCAAATTATGATATTGAGGACCCACTGGAGCTCCTGCTCCATGACTACCTTTTGTCTGCAGCTTTGTCCAAAATCTCGAAGGACCGAAGACGTGTTCATCCGAAAGTGGATAGAGCAAAGTCTAGCCTTTGAGGTGGTGTCCCCACTCCAGACTTTGAGCCAAAGAGCTCTCCTGGCTAAAGCGGCCGTCACACGCTACGATATCTTGAAAGATATCGCTTGAACGCGCCAGATTAAACATCGCTTGAACGATGTCTGTGCGTGTGACGGCAAGATACGACCAACGAGAAATGTTAAAATCGCAAAATCGAGATCTGAGCTCTGGAGCTCAGATCCTGCGATGAACGATTTAACGATCTGCTTCATCGTGGTGTATGACACCACGATGAACCATCTCCCAGCGGCAGAGCCTATGCTGGGAGATGGTAACTATGGTACACGTCGGGTTACTAAGCGACGCGCGGCGCCTAGTAACCCGATGTGTACCATAGTAACCAGCGATCTCGCTGGTCCACATCGCTGGTGAGTCTGTCTGTGTGACATCTCACCAGCGATGTGAGCGATATTGTAAGCGATCGCGCGTGCACGTGATCGCTAACAATATCGCTAACGATATCGTAGCGTGTGATGGCTGCTGAAGTTAGATAAGACAGACAATCTGGTTGCAACACAAACACCTTCCACAGAGGAGTCAGCCAGAAAGCCAGTGGCCTTTTTGCAGCAGAGGGAGGGAATCCAGGAACTCTTCTCTAGAGGTGCCCTGGGATAGACTATCTTCTAAATTGAGCTAGCCACTTAAATAGAGACTTGGCCACACAGATGGAAGCAATATTGGGCCTGATGGTGGGTTTACACACACCAATTTATCTGTTCAATATCTGAACAGATCTCTGGTTGCAGTGAAATCATGGACACATTGTATCATTTGTACACAGCCACAAAATGGAACTGTGTCCATGATTTCACTGCAACCAGAGATCTGTTCAGATATTGAACAGATAAAATGGTGTGTGTAAACCCACCATTAGAGAAGAGGTGGAAGACTCCCAGGACTTTCTATTTTCCTGTCAACTGAAGAATCCTCAAAGGGAAGTGCATCTTTTTTGCCACCTGTATATCAACCTTGGGAATTTCCCAATTACTGGTGTCCCCTTCCAAGGGAAGACTGTGTAAACTCAGAAGTATTTAAACATTTTTCTGAAAATTCCCATTCCTCAGATACTACGTTCTGAATATTCTTATAGATGGGGAATCCAACTAGCTTCTTAGGTTTAAGCCCCCGAGCATGTCATATTTGATGGAGGGAACCTGTTCTTTACCCCCATAGTACTCCGAACCCCACTTAGAAGGTCCTCCATATTATCCATGGAAAAATAATACTTATAACTTGCTAGATGTGAAGCAGGACCCCCCCCCTCCCTTTTTCAGAAGCAGAGCCCCCATGTTCAGAGTGACCCGAGTGCTGACTAGACAATTCTGCCTGGTGCTTTCTTTTCAGGAGGGGGGGGAGGAGAAATACCATAAGAGAAGACCGGATCTCTCAGCAAGGAACAGGTGTTCCTCTCCTTGCTTCTGGGTCAGAACAAGCTCAAACCCGCACCATAGCGAGTCCTCCGTGCTCCCCTGTATCCAGGAATGCCCAGATAGGAAAACCAGGAAACACATGCGCTCCATGGTAGAACACAGAACCTGTAAGTGACTTGCGCTATGAGGGACAATTTCACTTCCAGGGTGCGCCAGCATGGGGAGACACACACAACGCAGGAGAAGACCCAAGAGCTCAAGGAGGCCTCCAGTCCAGAATCCCTAACAGACTTTACCCTACCAGGGAGCACAAGAAGGCCAGGGGAGGGCCTGAGTCCCAGGGCAGAGGGGAGCAGCATGGAGGAGGGCAGAGCCAACAGCCACTACTGCCCAGCATGTAAAGGTATGAATGCACCCAAAGACAAAAAAAGAGCCATACAGCGGAGTACACCCACTGCAGCCAGGCTGTGGATTGTAATCAAACCTCCAACTCCTGAATAAACTCCTGGCTCCGACTCAGACTTGTCCTTTTGACTCAAGACTCCTTTGACTCAAGACTCCTTTGACTCAAGACTCCTTTGACTCAAGACTCCTTTGACTCAAGACTCCTTTGACTCAAGACTCCTTTGACTCAAGACTCCTTTGACTCAAGACTCCTTTGACTCAAGACTCCTTCATTCATCTGGCTCGTTTTTTAAGTGATAAAATTATTGTAGGTCAATGGTAACATTAGGCTTTAATCATTATAATGACATAATAGATATTTAGATAGAACATAATAATTCATAATAATAACAACATTCAGCATTGAACTACTAGACCCAATTCATTATATATTTTAGGAGTCGGAACATTTTCTATCGACTCCAACTCCAAAGCCCTGCACACAGCATAGAAAAAACAAAAAACAAAAAAAAAAACAACTCTCCATGCCCCATGGGGGACAGGAAACAGTAGTGATTAGGAGGGGTCTTTAACCTTTGTATTCCTGTCCCCCATTAGAGCATGGAGACAACCTCCTGGGGGTGAAGGTGTTAAATCAGCATTCTAGCATTATATAGTCTCACCTTTTCTTCCAGGCAGCTTGGAGAGCAGTTTTAAGCATTTCTGCATAACGAGGCTGCTGCACAGAACAGACATCTGCCCATTTTATAGTTATGTTTTCTAGGGACTGAAACCTCAGCAAACAACCTCCTTGTTCAGCGACAGATTTTATTTAGAATCTAACAAATTGATTGCTCTTTTAAAACAAACATCTTTTTATGACTGGCGATCACCCTTTACTATAGCACCATTTATTCCATGGCACTTTACATGTGAAAAAGGGCATACACAATAGAGGTAAGTGCAATATTTGTGAATACAAGGCACAGACAGGTGCAGGAGGAGAGAGGACCCTGCCCAAGAGGGCTCACAGTCTACAAGAGATGGATGAGTGTACAGCAGGTGAGAGGACCCTGCCCAAGAGGGCTCACAGTCTACAAGAGATGGATGAGTGTACAGCAGGTGAGAGGACCCTGCCCAAGAGGGCTCACAGTCTACAAGAGATGGGTGAGGGTACAGCAGGTGAGAGGATCCTGCCCAAGAGGGCTCACAGTCTACAAGAGATGGGTGAGGATACAGTAGGTGAGGAGGGAGGACCCTGACAGCGAGGGTTCAGTCTACAATGTCAAATTTTGGGGGCAGAAACGCTTTTATAAAAAAAGAAGAGGTCTCCTAGCTCTGATACATGCCTGAAAAGAAATTTAGATTACTGTGTGAAGCCTTCTGACACAATCAATATGATAACCTTCTTGAATTCAGATAAGGGAACAATAATCTGCTCAACTCAGGTAACCCAGGTACTATGTATTGTATAACAGCAGGAAAAGCTGCTAATTGTTAAAATATGAAAATGAATGTAAATGTCTCCATCAGCAGTGATGGCCTGATTTCTCAGCCTTTTGTGGTCTTTCCTGACCCAGACTCTGATGGACACTTGTAAACTGGGCAAGATCATATTCATCCAGCGTCCTCGCCCTCCCGTGTGTCAGTGACTGGATGAAGGAGGCAGTCTGTCTGATGGGGCAAAAGGTTTGTCTAATGAACTGAGCACAGATGGCAGACACTGAACACAGCCCCTTTCTGATAACCCCCTTAAGTATTTTCCATCACTTCATTTTTTTTTTTTTGTTTTTTTTTTAAGCTACCGTATATACTCGTGTATAAGCCGGCCCGTGTATACGCCGACCCCCCTACTTTTGCCCCCAAAACCTGGGAAAATCTATTGACTCGCGTATAAGCCGAGGGTGGACCCCAGCACAGGTATACAGCCCCCAGCAGTGGTATACAGGCCCCAGCAGTATGATATACAGCAGCCCCCAGTGGTATATACAGCAGCCCCAGTGGTATTGCAGCCCCTATATACAGCAGCCCCAGTGGTATTGCAGCCCCAGTGGTGTATACAGCAGCCCCTATATACAGCAGCCCCAGTGGTATTGCAGCCCCAGTGGTATTGCAGCCCCAGTGGTATTGCAGCCCCAGTGGTGTATACAGCAGCCCCTATATACAGCAGCCCCAGTGGTATTGCAGCCCCAGTGGTATTGCAGCCCCAGTGGTATTGCAGCCCCAGTGGTGTATACAGCAGCCCCTATATACAGCAGCCCAGTGGTATTGCAGCCCAAGTGGTATTGCAGCCCCTATATACAGCAGCCCCAGTGCGGTATACAGCAGCCCCAGAGCGGTATACAGCAGCCCCAGAGGGGTATACAGCAGCCCCAGAGGGGTATACAGCAGCCCCAGAGGGGTATACAGCAGCCCCAGAGGGGTATCACAGCCCAGGGTATACAGCAGCCCCCGCTGTATACAGCGGTACCCGCTGTATACAGCGGTACCCGGCTGTATACAGCCCTCCCCCCTGGTATACCGGGCCCCCCCTGTGGCAACCTGTAAAGGAAGCGATGATTATACTTATCGGGTCGCTGTCGCCGACGCCGCCGCTCTGTCACCGTCCGTCACCGCGCTCCTTCCCGTCTTCATGCTTCCTTCACGGGCGCACAGAAAATGACGTCATTTCCTGTGCGACGGTGAAGGAAGCATGAAGACCAGGAGGAGCGCGGTGACGGACGGTGACAGAGCGGCGGCGGCGGGCGACAGCGACCCGATAAGTATAATCATCGCTTCCTTTACAGGTTGCCACAGGGGGGGCCCGGTATACCACGGGGGGCTGTATACAGACGGGTATATTTTTTTTTTTTTATGATTACCGTATATACTCGTGTATAAGCCGAGGGGGGACTTTTCAGCACATTTTTTGTGCTGAAAAACTCGGCTTATACACGAGTATATACGGTATTTTGTCCAGTTGTGGACAGGCGTCTAAAGACAAGTTTTAATACAATAATGACCTAAGATGGACTTTCTTTACCGGTGGAAAATCTAAAATGTGGAAAATCAGGAGCTTCTTCATATATAGACAAAAAGTATAGACACACAAAGGACAGTCAACATCAGTAATAGAGATAAAAGGTTTAATAAAAAGAAAAAACTAAAACATTTTGTTTCGTATAGATATTCAAGGCTTACTTGCATGATTATACTGTGCATATTATGTGCCAAAAATACAATACACATTTAAAAACATGACGACATTTAAAAAGAAGAAACGGCTTCTCAGGACTTGTGTCTGTTCCCTGTAAACAAGCACAGAACAAGGTCACTTAGATCCCCCATCAGTAAAACATCTGATGTGAAAGTACCAACTTAATTTACCACTAACAAAGTACAGTTAAATGCAGAAAAACTGAATTGTGCAATTTTCATTAACATACCAACTTTGCAATTTTTTTATATTCTTAAACAAGTCATTCTATAAAAAAAAAAAAAAAATGAAATACCATTTCTCATGGTGTCTTTTACATCCATCATTTTTCACTTTATTTTATTAGGAAGTTAAAAGGGTTAAAGTTTTTATTGAGAATTTTCACAATATAAGAACATTTTAATACATCACATGATGTAACAAATCCATGTCATAGATGTAAACGAATAAGATAAATGAAAAGTACTAAGATCCGTAATGTTTGGTAAACTTCTTAAATAAATGCCTCCCCTCTAGCACCCCTCCAATCTATCCTAAACTCTGCTCCCAGACTAATCCACCGCCTCCCAGTTATTCCCCAGCCTCTCCTCTCTCCCAAGCCCCTCTCTGGCTCCCAATTTCAAAATTCTAACTGACATACAAAGCCATTCACAACCTGTCTCCTCTGTGACATGGCCTCCCGATACCTACCCTCACACAGCCTGCGATCATCTCAAGATCTCCTCCTCTATTCCCCTCTTAGGTCTTCTTCCCACAACCACATACAAGATTTCTCCCGTGCTTCTTCCAAACTCTGGAACGCTCTGCCCCAACACATCAGACTCTCACCCACCGGAGACCTTCAAAAGTAACCTGAAGACCCACGTCTTCTGACAAGCCTACAATCTGCAGTGAGCCTCAGTCCACTAAACCATCGCAAAACCAGTTCTATCCTCTCCCACTGTATCCTCACCCATCCCTTGTAGACTGTGAGCCCTCATGGGCAGGGTCCTCTCCTCCTGTACCTGGTGTGCCTTATATTGTACTTGTCTATGTATGCACTTTCTACATGTAAAGCGCCATGGAATAAATAGAACTATAATAATAAATAATAATAAAAGTGTAAAAAGAGGGAAACCAGTGAAGAGAGAAGAAAAAAGAAAATAATGAAGTGTTGAAAGATAGAAGAGGGGGGATGATGAGGAGTCCAGGTGGAAGCGTGTCTGTTAGATATCATATGGTCTAAGTAAACTCACATAGCCCTTTGCATTATGTACTCTGGTCGTGACAATTATGATTTTTAAGACGTGCAATATTTAAGTTTTCTCTGGTATTTTGTATATTCCTAGGGTCCTGCCCAGGTCCTCCAGGCAGTACCATTCTGTATGGCGAAATGGACCGACTCATTTGGAGTGTAATGTAAGGCAATAACATTCCTCATCTATTTTTATATCTTCAAGAAATTTACAAAACCTGCATCCCCCTCCTCCCCTCCTTCAGATTTAGGCTACATTCAGACTGGACATTCTTTGATCAGTTTTTTGCAGTGCACTGCAGAAATCTGATAACTCAAGTGGCATCCCAGCAAAGTCTATGGGTTTTCATTTTTGCCATTCACAAAGGGCACTTTGAAAGTGATGTGTGTTTTTTCTCTTTTGGAGGGCTCAGTTTTAGAAAAGGGTCTATCAATTTATCTGGCGTTTTTCTGATCCGCTGTTCCCATAGGAGCCATTGTCTATGGGTCACAAAAACCAGCACCAGAAAACTGATCGAAAAAGGATCATCCATTGTGACAGCTCCTGTTTTGCAGCTAATAAAGCAGCAGAAAAGAAGAATAAAAAAAAAAAAAAAAAAAAAAAAGAATGTCGCCTTAAATGATTTTTTTGGGGAGTTTCCCTGAAGGCCCCTGAAAGTGATACAATTGTAACAAAAATTAAAAATTCTGACTGGTGTCACTTTGAGGTTATAACTGAAGCGCTTCAATGGAGCAATTTTTCTCATGACATACTGGACTTCATGACAATGGTGAATTTAGGACGAGATTTTTTTTGCATTTATGAAAACATCAGCAATTGTGAACAATGTTCACATTTTTATGCCCTTAAACCAGTTATATCACACAAAATAGTTAATAAAGAACATTTCCCAAATGTCTACTTTATACCAGCATTTTTTTTAAACAATTTTTTTTGTTGGGAAATTAGAAGGGTTCAAAGTTTATCAGCAATGTCTCATTTTTACAACAAAATTTACAAAAACAAAAAGGGACATCACATTTGAAGTGACTTTGAGGGGTGTACATGACAGAAAACACCCAAAAGTGACACCATTCCAAAAACTGCACCCCTCAAGCTACTCAAATCCATATTCAAGACTATTAACCCTTCAGATTCTTCACAGGAGCTAAAGCAGTGTGGAAGGAAAAAAAAAAAAAATGAAAAGGTTACTTTATTCCTCAAAAATGTTAATTCATCCCCAAATTTAGCATTTTCACAAGGGTAACAAGGAGACAATCTACACCAAATCTTGTTATGCAACTTCTTCTTAGTACCCAGATTACACCATATGTGGTGGAAAATCTACTGTTTAGGTGAAGGGAAGGGCTCGGAAGGGAAGGAGCAACATTTGACCAACCGTGGTGTCCGCTAAGGATTCCAGCCAGGCATGTTTGGAGAGTCCCTGATGTGCCTCAACAGTGGAAACGCCCCACAAATTACACCATCTTGGATACTAAACCCAATAAGTAAAAAAAAATAAAAATAAAAGGGGCTACAAAATCCGTGACAATTTCTCCTGAATGTGGCAATACCCCACATGTGACTGGACAGTACTGTTTAACCACACGTCAAGGTTTGGGAGGGAAGGAGTGTCATTTGATTTTTGGAGCACAGATTTTCCTAGAATAGTTTGTGGACTCCATTTGTAGAGCCCCTAAGTGCCAGAACAGCAGAAACCCCCTCAAGTGACCACATTTTGGAAATTACACTTCTCTGGGAGTTCATCTATCATTGTAATGAGGATTTTGTCTCTGGAAAACACCCAAGGTATCAATCGCAGTGAATGTTGCAGAATTAATTTCAAATAAGCCCTTGTAGAGCCAAGTACATTGTAGTGCTTGCACGTTGTGCACAGCTTGTGCTTTCTGGTGAAACATACCCCGTAAAGTAAGCAGGCTTTCTCACTACAACAAGGCCAAACGTGTATGTTAACTGTGGTTTACACATTGTGGGCTCAGAAGGGAGGGGAGCATTTGAATGTGCAGGTTTTCCTAGTTCTTTTTGGAGGGCAAGGAGCCATTGCACTTCTCCATCGCCATTGTGCTACCAGCGACATGGAAGCCTCTATATTTCTGTTAACAGATATTGGCCCTAAGTGGGTCTTGTGTTTTTTGTGGGTTGAGTTTAATGCTATTGGCGACAATTTGGGCACAGAACATTTTGGATCAGTTCACATTTATCCTGTGCTCTATGCTGATCACTTACATTCAGGTTTCAAGCTACATCTCGAAAATACGCGATTCAGGTGAAAGCCCTGAAGGATCCATCCACTAATGAGGTAACAGTTACTCTAGACTGTGAAAATAAGGACATTGCTGAATAGAGGGCAAACAAAAAGGAGTATAAATCCAACGCCACCAAAATGGACACCGACGCCGACTCAATAACCATGGCCGTGAAGTCAGTAAGCCAAGCATCTGACCTTCAGACTCAGACTCCACCCAAAATGGACACCGACAGACTCCACAGCCCTGCACGGTGTTACAAATTGTGTATTTTTCGGGTACATTTTTTTTGCTGCTTTATTTTTCCCCATATTTTTAAAGGGAACCAACCACCACGGATGACCCTCATACATTGTTAATATGTGCCCCTGCAGCCTAGTAAACCATTAGCAGCACTGTTTTTGTGTGAAAAGTGGCTGCAGTAGAAGTGAGATAATGATTTTATACACTTACATGCCTGCGTACTTGAGGGCGTCTCCCTGTGTGTGCTGGCACTTGTGATCTGTGCTCATCATGCCTGCTCTCCCCTCCCTTATGCACGCCCCCTCTCAGCCTGCTATAGTGATGTGAGGCTGATTGCGTCATAAAGGGGCAGGGCTAAATCGCGGCATCCCGGTAGCCCCACCCCCTTTATGACGCAATCAGCCTCACATCACTATAGCAGGCTGAGAGGGGCCGTGCATAAGGGAGGGGGAGAGCAGACATGATGAGCACAGCCCACAAGTGCCAGCACACACAGGGAGACGCCCAAAAGTACACAGGCATGTAAGTTTATAAAATCATTATCTCACTTCTACTGCAGCCACTTTTCACACAAAAGCAGTGCTGCAAATGGTTTACTAGGCTGCAGGGGCACATATTAACAGTGTATGAGGGTCATCCGTGGTGGTTGGTTCCCTTTAAGCTTTTTTCCCCCCTCACTTTGTCTCCATGTGGGACATAACCTTTAATACGATCGCTAATCCATTGTATCCTATGCTGCACTTGCAGCACCAACTGTTCGCATCACACGCCACACATCTGGCATTATGTGCGGGGCTTTCCATAATTGGGCAACCTGGGGTCGTCATAAAGACAGCCCTAGGCTACCATGGCAGCAACTAGGGCCCCGTGATCTCGTCACAGGGGTCCTGATCGCTTGGGAGAGGAGTCTACTCCTCTTTCAGTCACCTAAATGCTGCGATTGCTATTGATTGCAGCATTTAGGAGGGTTAAACTTCCTGGAGCGGCGAGGACAATTGGGATTCACAAAGTCTGCCCTCTGTTACTGCCCACGTGCCCCTTATGCCTGGACAAACACTTATGGCTGTTAACAGTATCACATGCGGCCTTTCGTTGTTTTGAGAAATGGATCTTGGGACACTTTGGAGAAGTAGCCACATCACTGCAAGTAAACACGTTTGACGCCTTAGGCTTGGTGTGTAACATCCACACAAACCATTAGAAGGTTATTACATGACATTGGGCTACGAGCTAGATGGCCTGGTAAAGGTTCCCATTGATCTCAAAAGGGTATCATGGTGCAGAGCAAGAAGGCAATGGAGGCTGGAATAGAAGTCTTTCCTATTCAGTGAGGAGTCCAAATTTTTTCTTGACAGCAATGGTATCCATAGATTGGCCTGGAGTGGGAAACACATGAAGAGGCCTTCACTAGAGCACATCACATCAGTCCTACTACTAGGATTATGGTGTTTGGTTGCATAATACAGGGTAGCTGGACGTCTCTAGCCTTCATTCCAGGTGCATTAACATCTTAGCATTACATCTGAATTGGTCGTAGAACCCATGGTGTGTCCATTTCTCCTAACTGCCCCTGAAAACAGACAAGACAACTGCAGGCCACATGTTGCCGTTACTACTGTGAGCAGCCTGTGTGGCCTAAAGTGCTCCCATGGCTGCAGCATCTCCATCACACCATTAAGCACATGAGCAATGACATTAGTTGGCCATTAAACATGTGTTACCAGCAGTGGATGCTTAGGATTTTCACAAGTGCATAAAGCGGCAGAACCTTTCTGAGACCACCATTATTAATCTCAGTGGTGATAGACGTGGCTGTAAATTCTGGGGATTTCTGCACGCGGCTCAAACCCCATACTTAAAATTAAAATGTTTTTGAAAATGCCATTTCCATATTTTCATTATCTACAGATCAGTAACGTCTCCACGCGGTGATTTCCATAACCCCACAAGTTTTCAATCTTGGTGTTGCAATTTCAATGTTGGAGTGTAGCAAAGTGTAGAGCGGTGATTATAGTGCATAGTGAGGACTCGATCACAGATTATATACATAGGCATAGCTTTACACTGTATAATACATGAAACTACAGTACAGTAATGCCTTGACGTAAGGGCAAACCGAGTTAAGAGCTTGGCCACAATGTATTAAACTCTTATGTCAAATTAAAATTACTTGAAACGCCATTAATCCATCCCTTACATATGGCCCCCATTCCAGTACTGTATGTATGATCTATCATCCTTGCACATGGCCCCCAGATGCCTGGTTCATGGCATCCTCCATCCGGATACATGGCCCCATCACACCACACTGTTAAAAACTATTATACTCCCCCTCCCTCCGAGTGTAATCCTCAGTATCTGTATTATTCTGTATATATACACAGCACAGTACCACTTCTCCTGTCCTGTATACTGGGTGTAATCCTCAGTGTCTGTATTATTCTGTATATATACACTGCACAGTACCACTTCTCCCGTCTTGTATACTGGGTGTAATCCTCAGTATCTGTATTATTCTGTATATATACACTGCACAGTACCACTTCTCCTGTCCTGTATACTGGGTTTAATCCTCTGTATCTATTATTCTGTGTGTATAGACTGCCTAGTTTCACTTCTCATGTGCTGTATACTGGGTGTAACATCTGTATTTGGTATATACATTGCACGGTATGATATTGCACCCCTCTCTCCCTCCCCCCTTCTTCCTTGCCCTATTTCCTTCTCTTTCACCACCTCTTCAATTACGCACCTATTACTTCTTCCACAATACACCCAAATCACATAGGCAGGATTAGGGTGGGTGTGCATTTAGGAGATTAATATGATTGCTGTTAATTCCTTCTACATATATACACAACACTTCTGCTCATCACTTGAAAGTTACACCCCTCTGTAATTTCAGTACAAATTGACCTTTTCTATAACAATTTTATTAGTGCACATTCTGTAGATTTGTGACAATCACAGTTCTGTCATGCCCCAAACATGGTGTATAACATTACCCCAGTTTGAGCTGTTGCCACACTACTGGACTCATCCGTCAACAGGGCTTAGATAAGGTAACAAAAACCCGTTGACAGATTCTCTATGAGAGCAGCATGATGTAGGCAGAGACCCTGAATCCAACAATGTACAACTTATTTTACTAAGTGTCGCGGTTCTAACAGTTTTTAGATTTAGCAATGTTGCAGAGCTGAACAATCTGCTCCCACCCACACCAGGCTCTGTATGTACATTTCTATGGACAGTGAGCTGCCAATCACAAAAAAAGGTGGAGTCTTAACATGGCGTGAGACCGCAAGGTCACAGCAATTATAATTTCCTAGTGATAACTATATAGGAAAAAAGTAAAAGTGCAATAGGGTCTTATCTGGGGTATTGGGTGAAACCTGGGAGACAAGTGAGCTCACCTGGACAGGTTGAGAGACACAACTGTGGTAAGCCTGGTATGAACAGCTGCTGCAGTCCCAGTAATCATGGATTCTTCCATGACAGTGGATTGGAAAGTGGAATCTTCAAACAATGTGGTTAATTCTACGCATTTTGGAGCAACCCCTTCATCAGGAACATCACACTTTGAAGATTCCACTTATCTTTATTATAACAGCAGCACAGCATTAACCCATTCCACTCTAATCTAATTTCCTAGAGATATCACAATCAGTTTAGGTAAATGGCACAGGAGCTTTCCATGTGATGCATCACTGAATTCTGTGTTTTATCCCCTACAGCATGTGGTCCTCAGGTCACTGAAAACCTGCTGAGATTCCCTTTAAATCCTCCTACTCAACTATCCACTACATGACTCCTTTACTCCGCCTGTTGAGACACAGCACTACCAGGAAAGTCGCACCGTACTCATCCCCGCAACTTTTGTACGCCTATGAACATGTTACATATGACGCCCTCACACTGATGTACCCCTCCACATCATGAGAGGTACCCTTCCTTAGTGCACACCTTCAAATAGCTTCCACCCCACTACCAGCATGATGCACAGTAGAGCAGTCATACACGTCATTGTCACTCCTCCTCTGCGCTCCGGTTCCCTGGAGCTTCTGCCTCTATGGAAATCTGAGCATTATACTCTGCACACACACACTTGTGAGTATTGTAATTCCTCTACTATTACTGCAGACCGTCAGACCACAGGTTCAGTCTCCTTGTTCTGACTCACACCATCAATGTCAGGCTATATTGGTTTCCATCTCTGGATGCCTCACTGTTATTTCTACCATACATGGTTTTTGGCTGCCATCTACTGGAACACTCATGGTTTCCCTTCACTTGTCTCTGTTCTATACTCTGTTTCATAGAGCAGATAGATGCCAGAGCTCCAAACACTGTTTTAGTTTCATGATTGCCTGTTGTAAGATGTGTAAATGGGGAGAGGGAGGGCAAGACAAAATGCTGCATTTTCCTGCAGATGGCAGCGCGTCTCCATTCACTGCCATTCATTCGTTGTGTGCTTCAGGACGCATGTGTACGAAACAAGACTCCCAAGACGCAGAAAAAATGCAACGCATGCAAACGCAGGTACCACGAGTCCCCATGTTAAACATAGGGACGCAGTACGCATGTGTTTGGCTGGGTTCGCAAACATTGCGCCCTGAACCTAGGTGTGAAACCGGCCTAAGTTTGTATCTTTCAAAAGAGGATTTGTTTTTTGATCAGGTTCATCATTTTTACAGAATTGAATTTAGAAAAAAAGAGAATTTTGTTTACTTACCGTAAATTCTTTTTCTTCTAGCTCCTAATTGGGAGACCCAGACATTGGGTGTATAGCTTCCGCCTCCGGAGGACACACAAAGTATTACACTTAAAAACAAGAAGTGTAACTCCTCCCCTACTGCCTATACACCCCCTCTAGGAGGAATCCCATCAGTTCGGTGCACAAGCAGGAAGGAGGATAAAACCCACATTAAGACCAAAAGGTCCGGTTAAACATTGTCGGCCAACAGGGCCAAAAGAGCGACATGTACAACACCAGTCACTCACAGAAAAGAACAACGCCCAAAGGCCAACAGGGTGGGTGCTGGGTCTCCCAATTAGGAGCTAGAAGAAAAAGAATTTACGGTAAACAAAATTCTCTTTCTTTTTCGCTCCATTGGGAGACCCAGACATTGGGATGTCCAAAAGCTATCCCTGGGTGGGAAGAGACCCAAGCAAGACAGTAACTTTAAATGTGAGCAACCGCCGCCTGAAGGATCCGTCTACCCACATTAGCTTCAGCCGAAGCATATGCATGAACCTGATAGTGTTTCGTAAAGGTGTGCAGGCTAGACCAAGTGGCCGCCTGACACACCTGTTGCGCCGTGGCCTGATGACGTAGGGCCCACGAGGCACCCACAGCTCTTGTGGAATGTGCCTTAATCCCAGCCGGCACAGGTGTACCAGAGAGAATGTAGGCTTCCTGAATGGGAGCCTTGATCCACCGAGCCAAGGAGGACTTGGAAGCCTGCGTTCCTTTCTTCTTGCCCGTCGTGAGAACGAACAGGGCATCCGAGCGGCGAAAGGCAGCCGTGCGGGAGATATAAATCCTGACCGCTCTGACCAGGTCCAGAGTATGGAGGGACTTCTCATACTGGTGAACCGGATTAGGACAAAAAGATGGCAGGACGATGTCTTGATTCAGGTGGAACGGGGACAGCACCTTCGGTAGAAACTCCGCCACAGGACGGAGTACCACTTTATCCTGGTGAACTACCAGGAAAGGAGATTTGCAGGACAGAGCTGCCAGCTCTGAAACTCTGCGCAAAGATGTAATAGCCACCAGAAAGGCCACTTTCTGAGAAAGTCTCAAGAGAGACACCTCCCTCAAGGGTTCGAAAGGCGGCTTCTGCAAAGCCACGAGAACCATATTAAGGTCCCATGGGTCCAGAGGACGTCTGTAGGGGGGCACGATGTGATTTGCCCCTTGCACAAACGTCTTGACCTGAGGCAGATTAGCTAGACGCTTGTTGAAAAGCACAGACAGAGCGGAGATCTGGCCCTTTAGGGAACTGAGAGCCAACCCCTTGGTCAACCCGGACTGAAGAAAAGCAAGCAGGGTTGTAAGAGAGAAAGGCCAGGGGGACTTTCTGTGGAGACGACACCAAGAAAAGAAAATCTTCCAGACTCTACGGTAAATTTTTGCCGAGGCAGGTTTCCTGGCTTGTCTCATGGTTGCGGCGACTTCCGAAGAAAAGCCACAGGATGTCAGCAACCAGTCTTCAAGTGCCACAAAGTCAGGCTGAGGGCCGCTGAATTGTGGTGGAAGAACGGCCCTTGAGACAGAAGGTCTGGCCGGAGAGGGAGCCTCCACGGAATCCCCGTCGAGAGCTGTAGAAGATCCGGATACCAGGCCCTCCTGGGCCAGTCTGGGGCGATGAGCAGGGCTTGATGACATTCCATCCTGAGTTTCCGAAGAACCCTGGGTAATAGAGGGATTGGAGGAAACACGTACGGAAGGCGAAACCTGGACCAATCCTGGACCAGAGCGTCCGCCGCCACCGCCCTGCTGTCCCGCGAGCGAGACATGAACCGCGGGACCTGGTGGTTCAACCGAGAGGCCATGAGGTCCACATCTGGAGTGCCCCATCTGTCGCAGATGTGGCGAAAGACATCTGGGTGAAGAGCCCATTCTCCTGGGTCCATACCTTGCCGACTTAGATAGTCGGCCTCCCAATTGTCCACTCCCGGAATATGTACTGCCGAGATGGACGAGCCGTTGTCCTCGACCCACTGCAGGATACGGTGGACTTCTGCAAGGGCCTGAGGACTGCGAGTGCCTCCCTGGTGGTTGATGTAAGCGACCGCGGTGGCGTTGTCGGATTGTATCCGAATCGGATTCCCCGCCAGGAATCTCTGAAAAGCCAGAAGAGCCAAATAAATGGCCCGAATCTCCAGAACGTTGATCTGAAGGGAGGATTCCCACCTTGTCCAGGTGCCCTGTGCCCGGTGGTGAAGAAAAACGGCGCCCCAGCCTAGAAGACTGGCGTCCGTGGTCACCACTAACCAAGAGGGGGGCAGAAAGGATCTGCCCCGAGAGAGGGAGGAGGGAAGCAGCCACCAACGAAGAGACTCCTTCGTGTCCGACAACAGAGGAATGTGTTGGTCGAGGAGGACTTCTTGTTCCATCCGCGCAAGATCTGCAATTGCAGCAGACGGAGATGGAATTGCGCAAATGGCACTGCTTCCATGGTCGCCACCATCTTCCCTAGAACGTGCATCAGACGCCTGATGGACACTGAGTCTGACCGCATGAGAGACTGGACCTCCTCCTGGATCGAGATCTGTTTGTTGACCGGAAGGACGATCAGAGCCGGGGCAGTATGAAACTCCATGCCCAGATAAGTTATGGACTGAGCAGGCAGAAGAACAGACTTGGGTACGTTGATCAACCACCCGAAGTGCTGCAGCGTGTCTAGAGTAATTGAGAGACTCCGCTGACACTGCTCCGCAGAGGGGGCCCTGACTAGGAGGTCGTCCAGGTACGGAGTCACTGCATGGCCCTGAGAATGCAGAACCGCCACCATCGCCGCCATCACCTTGGTGAAGACCCTTGGTGCGGAAGCCAGGCCGAAGGGCAGAGCAACGAACTGAAAGTGCTCCTCTCCTACCGCGAACCTCAGCCATCGCTGATGTGCCGGAGCGATGGGGACATGAAGATAGGCGTCCTTGACATCTACTGAGGCTAGGAAGTCCCCCTGAGAAAGAGACGCTATCACAGACCGCAGAGATTCCATGCGGAATGACCTGACCTTCACGTGCCGGTTGAAAAGTTTGAGGTCCAAAACCGGTCGTACCGAGCCGTCCTTTTTGGGAACCGTGAAAAGGTTCGAGTAGAACCCCCGGAATCGTTCCCCGGAGGGAACCTGGGTCACCACCCCGTCTCGTCTCAAAGCGTCCAGCACCTGACAAAAGGCCAAGGCCCTTGTTGGCGGGGGCGAGGAGAGACAGAAACGAGTCGGAGGACGTGAGGTCAGTTCTATTCTGTAGCCTTGGGTGACGACGTCGACTACCCATTGGTCTTGGATCTGGCAGCGCCAGATGTCTCCAAAGTGGGAGAGCCTGCCACCGACCAAGGATGTTGCTGGGAGAGGCGGCGAGTCAAGAAGAGGCCGCCTTGGCAGCTGTAGCGCTGGCTGGCTTCCTTTGTTGATTTTTGGACCTCCACGGCCGACCTGACTTCTGATCCCTGTCCGTACGGGAGGAGGAGGAGGACGACGTCTTTGAGGAGGGACGAAAGGCACGAAACTTGGCGTGCATCGGACGCTGACCAGACTTCTGTACCTTGGTTTGAGGTAAAGAAGTTGACTTTCCACCCGTGGATTCCTTGATGAGGTCGTCCAATTGTTCGCCAAAGAGCCTGTTTCCCGCGAACGGGAGGCCTTGTAGAAATTTCTTGGACGTGGCATCAGCCTTCCAGTCACGCAGCCAAAGCATCCTGCGGGCTGCAAGAGAGTTAGCCGAGGCCACTGCGGTACGGCTGGCGGATTCTATGACGGCCGATCTGGCGTAGTCAGTAAAAGCAGACGCTTGAGCAGTAAGGGTAGTCACCTCAGGAAGATCCTGAGCTACCGCATTCAGTTCTGTCAAGCAGGCAGAAACAGCCTGCAGAGCCCAGACTGCAGCGAAAGCCGGGGCAAACGAGGCTCCTGTAGCCTCATAGATTGACTTCTGCAGAAGTTCAATCTGTCGGTCAGTGGGGTCCTTAAGAGAGGAGCCATCTGCAACAGACATGACAGTATTGGCCGACAACCTGGAGACCGGGGGGTCTACCTTAGGAGAGGCCGACCAACCCTTCACAACGTCAGAGGGAAAAGGATACCGAGTATCCTTCTGTTTCTTGGAAAAGCGCTTGTCAGGACAAGCTCTGGGGGTCTGAACCGTTGATCTAAAGTTCGAATGATCAAAGAAAGATCCCCGGGGTCTGGATGGAGGAAGGAACTGATACAGTTCCTCTGAGAGCGAGGTGTCCACCGCGGGAGGGGGAGCCGTGAGATCCAATACCGTATTAATGGAGGACACCAAGTCATCCACGAAGGAATCCTCCTCTGAGGCCTCGTCCGAGGGCCTCACGGACTCCTGACCATCAGCCCCCTCAATCTGAGAACCCTCAGTCTGCTCCGTGCGAAGAGAGGAGGCCGGAGAGAGTGCTCTACGTGGGCGTTTAGGAGGCCGAGGAGAGGGATCTGTGTCCGAGACCCTGTATTGTCTCCAGGATCCACACCCTCAGCAGGGGACGACTCGCTGAGGTGCCTGCGGCGTGAGGCCGAGGGACCGGGGGCGCTTTCCCGGTGACCAGCCTGCAAAGATTCCTGCAAGACCCTGGTCAGAGCCGTCATGGACTGGGCAAAAGACTCTGAAAAGGTCCTAGTAAAAGCTACAGTCCAAGGAGGGACATCCTGGTCCCCCTGACTCGGGGAAGGCTCTGATGTAGCAGAGCTTGGGGGGGCCCCCTGAGCCGCTACAGAGTCATGTAAGGCGCAGACAGTGCAATGAGGGTCAATAGACCCAGCAGGCAGGGCAATCTTGCAGGCAGTGCAAGAAGAGTAAAATGCCTTCACCCTAGGGGCTTTGCTCCTGGTGGAAGACATGTCGCCCTTAGAATTAATCCTCCCAGAGGGAAACAAGCCAGAGGGGGGAATAGGAGAAGGAAAGGCACCAACAGGAGACCTGTGGTGACTTACCAGACCGACCAGGGAGTGTGTGTGCCCTCCGGATGCTCCGCTCTGTACTGGCAGCTGCAGAGTGCAGGGAGAGACGCTGGGAGTATGGATCAGCAGTCTCCAGCCCCTACATAAGATGGCCGCCGGAGCCGAGCGAGGGGGCGTGGCCTAGCAGCCCGGGAATCCGGAGGGCTACTCCCCTCCCTCCCAGCCAGGCTATGATGCAAGCCATGGCTGGAAGCGGCCGAGCTCCAAGACCGCCCCCAAAGGCGGCCGGGCCCGCCTCCAGTGGAGCCCGGGCTCATGGAGGAAAAACAAGGCCTCAATGAAGCCGGGGCCTAAATTTATAACGCCGGCCCGCGCTCGGGAGCACCCGAGCGCGGTAGTACGAGCGACCCCCGGGAAACCCGCGGCGCTGCAGTGGCAGGCCGCTAGGGACCGGGAAAAACACCACCAGGGGCCCCTCTAGAGTGTGAGCAGCAGCACACACATTAAAGAGCCCACTGAAGAGGGCATGAGAGCCTGGAGGGAGCACACACAGAGGGACAATGTCTCCAGAGTCCACATACTCCCTCCCCAGGTGGATGGACCGGGCTGCAGCAGGGCAGGCAGGGCAAGCATAATTCCCAGAGTACCTTATTAGGTGCAGGGGACCGAGCCCTGTGGTCCACGACACCAGCCGACAGGATCCCTAGGGTCTGTGGATGGAGTCAGAGCTCCAGAAGTTCTGGGAGCCCGTACCGATCCCACTTCTCCAGAGGCCCGAGGGGATGGAGAAGGAAAACGCAGCATGAGGGCTCCAGCCCGTCGTACCCCAAGGGTACCTCAACCGCCTCTGCCCGAGGGTGAGGAAGGAGACATGCTGGGGGTCCCTAAGGATCCTCTTTGCTTCCATCCGACACTCTCCAAGGAGAGTGAGTAAGACTAAGTGAGAGTGCATGAGTGCAGAGTGTGCCTCCTTCAACACAAAGCTAAGAACTGATGGGATTCCTCCTAGAGGGGGTGTATAGGCAGTAGGGGAGGAGTTACACTTCTTGTTTTTAAGTGTAATACTTTGTGTGTCCTCCGGAGGCGGAAGCTATACACCCAATGTCTGGGTCTCCCAATGGAGCGAAAAAGAAATAAAAATCTTCATATGAAGAAAGAAAATCCACAAAACATAAATCAAGACACAATAAATCAATACTCTGGTAACAACATATTGGAAAAGTCATAACCCCATTTTCCCCCTACAGTATTGCATCTTTGCCTTGTCTGTAGACATAGGATGTGGTCATATGTTTGTCTTTGCAGTTTCGTTATGACAAATCTTCAGAATGAGGGATCGAAACATTAATCATTTTCATTTTTTTGGATTGCCATTAAGGGGGGGCTGTCCACTATTAGGATGACGCCTCCTGATTCCACAGTCACCCCCAGGTAATATAAGAGGCTGTACCCTCCTCCTGTGCTGACACGGTTCCATTACTGTCTGTAATCGCGGTTTGGGCTCACATGACCTTGTGATGTCACCAGAGACCGGCGTCCAATCACTGCCGATTTCTGTCCCCACCTTCGGGCCTAATTAGCTAATCAACAGGAAGGGACGCTGTGGCTCACATCCTTTTTATTGCTCATTTGGTCCGAAGGCGGGGGGAGAGGAGTCAGCGGTGATTGGACGCCGGTCTCTGGTGACATCATAAGGTTGCGTGAGCCCCAAACCGCGATTGCAGACACCAATGAACCGCGCCAGTACAGGAGGGAGAGTACAGCATGTGGAATCAGAAAGGGGTGTCCTAGTTATTTTTAACCAGAGATTTTCCCTGTAACTAGGGCTAGTATATAAGCCCCAGCCATAGGAGAGATTCCAGTCTTTAGCAGCAGAGGTGACTGCGTCTTTTAGGTCTCCCTCCCTAAGCACAGCAATCACATCATTGCTAGGACCAGAGGAGGAGGAAGGGTTAGTGCTACAAACCATCTCTAGAGGGAGTCTGGCTGTGTCTGACAGCAGTCTCTCCTCCTGCAGTTTCACAATCTGGAGGTAGCCATTCTACTATTCAGTGACTTTCAGAATGTAAGAACAACAACAACTTCATAAGCTCGAATATTGCTGGGTGGAGCATTTCATCAAGTTGGAGCACAGCCTTTCCCCCCCCAAAAGACCAAAAAAGACAAACCAAAACACCCTACATGTTAAAGGACCGTGCATGTCATATGGGAGGACTTGAGATTTACATATACACAAGGGTGTCAAACGTCCACAGTATGTGTGCACATGTCTAATACAGTTATTTAAATTTTACAAGTGTCATAGGTCTGCTTTTTAGGCCATTCTTCACATTGACTTGTGATTGAGAACATGATTTTGGGTAGCTTGTAGCAGCAGTCACACCTAGTCCCATAACGAGGCCATATAATGAATCATTTTAGCTTACCATCTCTTAAAGGGACTTTTGGGTAGACGTTCTCCTTGACATCATGCTGGAAAGCTTTGGATGGATCGAACCTCTTTACACCCTGCAAGTCATTTATATGGGAATGAAGCTGCCTTTCTGTCTGCTTCTCCTTGACAAGCTGAGCTTTAAGTTTGGTTATTTCCTATGACGAAGAGCAATAAAAAAGTTAGTGAAATTGAACATTATTTTTCCAAAGTTCATGGTGGAAATTAAAATGTGTTATAAGCATGTTATGTTGTATGTTACCACACCACCGTGCATTCACTTTTGGGGGGGGGGGGCTTCTATTCATACTTATCAGTGTCCTACATAAAGAACGTTTAGTATAACTGCTTATAAGGAAGCTGTAGGCAGGATTTCCCCCCTAAATTATTCATGCAGCAGGTGAAATAGTATTGAACATATCACCAGTTTTCTGAACATAGCTGTAAAGAGGTCATTGACATAAATTACCCTCCAAATCTATCAGTAATTAGAAAAAAAAATCTGAAAAATTAATTCCATCAAGGAAACGTCGTAATGAGAAATCAAATCGCAAACTGGGAACAAAACATTGTACATACCCAAAATGCAGTAATACCAAAATGTGTGTTTTTTTTTTATTTATTATTTTAATGGGGCAAAAGGGATTTGAAATTTTGGTTCATTTTTTTTTTTCTTACAACTTAATTCTCCCCTTTTTAATTGTTTTTAATTAGTCCCCATAGGGGAATTGCAACTGCAATCATCCAATCGCTTGTGCTGTACAGACCCGTACACCAGCACTGCTCTGTATAGCAGAAATAACTTCTTACGAATGCCAGTGTTCACAGGAATATGCAAATGGAGACCGTGGAGCCTTGATTAAGAGTCTCAAACACGGGAGTAGCCAGATATCCCTCCAGGGAAGGACCTAGCCCTGGGGTGGAATCCTTGCGGAGACCACCATAACCACCATATTAAGTGGCCCTTTTAGTCAATATCCCACTCAGTTACGAGTTAAGGATATGACAAGGGAATTCACAGAGCCAGGTATCCATCCACAGACAGCTGTTTCGGGGTATTGTGCCTCAGTGTGGAGAAGGATTCTGGCTAGGTGGGAGTAATGCCTGGTAGACCAACATCACAAAGCATTCACTGATCTCAGGGAGACCAGTCAAGGAAAACACTGCGGGCAGCCGGCTAAAGCGCTCAAACATAGTGAAATCCATGATGCATTGCCCCCTGGGAATTTGAATATGCAAGGGGGCAATGCATCATGGATTTCACTGTGTTTGAGCGCTTTAGCAGGCTGCCTGCAGTGTTTTCCTTGACTGGTCTCCCTGAGTGCTTTGTGATAGTGTTCACAGGAAGGTTGTCATCAGAGACAAGGGTCATGAGCAGACTCCCAGCTGTCAAGACAACCCATCGTGGCTCCATCACGTTCAGGGCCGCCAATGGGTGAGGGATTATGACACTCCCTGCTGTCGCATGTTAATCCCGCTGTCTGAATTTGACTGCAAGATTTAACTGGTTAACAGGCAGATCTCAGATCCACCTGCATCTGTTAGAGGCACATGTCTGCTAATCTGATCAGCAACATGTGCAGGGAAGGATGCAGGCAGGCTCAGTGTGTTAACCCGCATCAAAGTCAGGGAACCAACATAGGATGTAGTGGTACGTCCTATGTCAGTAAAGGGTTACCATAGTCAGCCGGTATCTGCCACATGTGGAGTAGCTTTCTCCACTGTGTCAACCTCAATCACATACGTGTAGAAGATATTGCGTTCGTGATAAAGGCACAATACCTGCTTCAGATGGGTGTTCTCCATTTTCAGCTTCATTACGTGTTTAATCTTCTGTTTTTGATTCTGATGTCCAAGCAGTTTGGCATACTCATTACTAAGCTTGTTCAATTCATCCTGGGCAGCTCCTTGTTCATTTAGTAAGGCATTTTTTTCAGCTTCAAATGCATCCAATTGTTCCTAGAATAAATTAGAGACAAATTCAGCAGCAGCTTTAAAATACTTAATACAAGGTTAAAAGGAAGCCGTCAGCTTGTTTCAGCCCCCTATCTTATCACTACCTGTCCTTGCACCTTGCTAGCACATCCCTAACCGTTCCTCTCAGAGCTAAGGCCCCATTCACACACTGCTTTTTTTGCTGCATATTTTTACGCACAAGCTCAAAAAAAAAAAAAAAAAAAAAAAGCCAGGAGTGGAACAATCAAAACCGGGAGTGGAACACTCAGAGCAAAGGTCTAATAGAAACAAGTGCTCCACTTATATGTTTAATGACCCACTCCTGGTTTGTGATGAGCTTGTGCTTAAAAATATGCAGCAAAAAAAAAAAAAAAAAAAAAAAAAAAAAAAAAAAAAAAAAAACAGTGTGTGAATGGGGCCTAAAACAGCAATATAATGCTTTAGAGCAACGATTTAATAACTTGCATATTCCTATGGTATTCCCCACCCCTCGCTGCTCTTATCACACCACCCTGGGCATCATCCCTTCTCTTGTTCCCCATGTTGAAATTTCCACCTCCTCCACATAGTATGACATGGAGCCAGATGTCAGTTCTGGTTCTGCACAGTGTGCGGGTGTATGGGATGTACGATCCGGCACATGCGCAGTGCATGTATTGAAGCCAGGCCATACACCTGATAAGCCCCCACAATGCACCAGACCGAAATTGACATCTGGCTCAGCTTCATACTAGGAGGAGGAGGTGGGAATTTCAAGATAGGGGACACACAGGAGAAGGAATGATGATGCCCAGCCCATATCAGTCTATGCTGTAGCCTGGAGCCCTCATTATCATAGGAATATGTAAGTTGTTAAATCGTTTTTCTCAAGCATTATATTGCAGTTTTAGCTCTAAAGGGGGTGTCACACGCGTCAATATCGCCTGCACGATATCGGCTGCACGTGACGTTGCAGCGATATTGACGCGTGTGACATACTGCATCAACCAGCGATAAATCGCTGGTTGATGGTCGCCAGGTTTCAGAACCAGCTCTGAAACCTGGCGATTGTCGCCCTGTGGACACGCAGCATCGCTGCGTGTGACACCGGGAGCGAGCGATATTCCAGCTCCCAGCGCCTGTCACAAGCGCTGGGAGCTGGTCTCCAAGGTACACTGCGGGTAACTAGGCAGCGCGCGCTGCCTAGATACCCGCAGTGTACCTTGGAGACCAGGCTGCTCCCGCTTCCAGCAGCCTGGCAGCGGGAGCAGGACATCGTGGAAACGATATTTAAATCGTTTCCATGATGTCACTGGTCAATTGATCGCTGGCGAGTCTGTCTGTGTGACCGCTCACCAGCAATCAGCCGTCAATGTCGTCAGCGATCAGATCGCTGACGACATTGACGCGTGTGACACCCCCTTAAGAGAGATGGTTAGGGATGAGCTAGCAAGGAACATGGACAGGTAGTGGTAGGATAGATAGGATACTGCAGTTCAATGCAATATGTGCTGAATATTGTTATGACGATGTAATGAAAAGTAATGCCTCCACCTTCATAACTTGGGTTTCAATGGGAATATTTTAATGAATCAAACTCAGAAATAATCCTTAGAATGTGCTCTTTAATTACCGACATTCACTTTTCCCCATAATCACCAGATAATTGGATCTACTTCTGCCTATGATGAACAAGTTTTCTGAAATCATCACCGCTTCCACAACCAGCCTCAATTCTCTCAGCTTCTTCATCAGATGCAGTAATGTCCCCGCAGATCTTTCATTATTGAGAACAGAGTTCTTCTGTGGTGACATGCGAAGTGTGGGGTCTAGCATTGTCATACTGGAGGAAAACATCTCCCATTTTCCTTTCGGACCCTTGTTAGTCGTTTTAAAGCTTGCAATGTTTTGATTTAACGCTCTGAATTGATTGCATTGATTAACAGTCTGTGCATGGATTCATTCATCACACTGTAACACCACAACCATTGCTAAGACTTCCCGCCAACTGGAGCTGTAAAGGACAGTCTACTGAACAGTCCAGTACCTGCTGCATACAGTGCTGCCATCTGTGGAGGAGTTGCGAAGGTGGAGCCATTACTTTTCACTCAGCTTTTAGATCATTATTATTTTGTTCTATCTAAATATATGGATTATTGTATCAAAATAATGATTAAAGCCTGATGTTCACATTGTACTACGATAAATTTATCACTTAACCATGGGCCATGTATGACGGAGTCAGAGTGGAGAAATTGAGGAATCAAAGTTAAGGCTTACAGACTCCACAGCCCTGTATTTACTGCGCTTTATTCCTCATGGAACATATCATTAACTAAATTTAAGAAATCATGAGATTTTAGGGGAAAAAAATGCACCAAAATACACACTGTTTTGATAGCATTTTTTTTCCTGACTTCATTGCAGACAATGGCTTTAAAAAAAAAAAAAAAAAAAAAAAAAGACACACTGCAAAAACGCGCCAACAATTGACATGCTGCAGATTTTGTTCTGCACCAAACCTGCAAGGAAAAAAAATATGGAGCATGTGCACAAAACCTCAAGATTCTCAGACTTTACTCATAAAAAGGATAAACAGGCAGATTTGTCTGAAAACTGAAAAAAAAAAAAAAAAAAAAAAAAAATGCAGCGTGTGAACATGGCCCATTACTGTTCTGAAGCCGCCTGGTGCTCACACCAAGCGGAACAATGCCGGAAAGAATCAAGTTCATTTCCTCCCGGCAGCGGGGCTCTATTATCTCGTACATCGCTCAGTTTACAGTGAGCGTCAGCTGTAACCGGGCCCTCTGAACTGACTGACAGCCGACACGACAAAGCCAAACACTGCAAGGACGAATATTGTTCATTTCCTTTACTTCCCGGCAGTGGAGCTCTCCATGCAGCGCCTGGCAGGTTCAGAACGCTATTAAAGGGAACTTTTAATGTGGGAAATAAACACTTATTTTCAAAATGCAGAGTACAGAGCCATTTCCACAAGCTACATTGTGATGACTCTTATGGCCACTTTACACGTCCCTACATCGGTCCGATGTTGGATACAATAACGCGGGAGCGCGCATGTTTTGGGCAGAATTCCAAGATCGCATAGGAGATGTTACACAGCGCGATATCGGCAGGCAACACAACTGCGATGTGTTTGCCCCCTTGTACAGGTGACCCAAGAATGACCATTTAACATGGGAGAGAATAGGGGAAGTTGTACTCCAAATCGTTGTTGGGCTGTCACACAGCACGATCCGGCCACATCGTCCATCCAATATCGGGCAGTTGGAGAGCCTGCACAATTCTTCCCCGATATCGTTTTGGCATCGTTCTTGCATCGTATTTGACATTTACACCACACAACGCACGAACGATATCGCGGCCAATGCACGAACCACGTGACTTTTTAATCTGAGTTGGACGCCGATATCGGGAAGTGTAAAGTGGCCATTAGGACTGTGAGAGTCTCAGCAGTTTGACCCACAGTGATCAAAAATGCATCATCTATCCTGTGATAATTGGTATAAAGCCTTCCAGGTTCAGTCTGCAGATCGTGTCTCTCCTCTCACATGCACATTAAGCATGCAAATTGTGGAGAGATCAGGATAGAGACTGAGCGAGTGATATCCATCCCATAGTTATTCAAGGTTTCCTACATTCATCCACATCAAGTGTATTTTTTTATATTAACGTTTCCATAAGACAAAATAAATAAATCTAATAATAATCTTAAAATGTCGCAATATTCACCAATTTTCTTCCTCATTTAGCAACTTAGAGCTCCATATTTATTACATTTCTGCATGAGGTTAATATATTACAGAATTAGAAGACAAAGAGGCTCCAGCGGCACAAGTCCAGGATGTAGTGAAATACGCATCTCTGGGACTGGACACTAGACCATAAGGGGTTAAATCCCATGTCCATTCACAAGAGGTCACAACCTGCTTTATACACCAATTTGTCACGTACCCACTTCTCAGCACGTGACTTGGGGTTGCACCTGCAAAGGTTAATCTATCTCCTCTCACTCAATCCAGCACTCAACCTCTGTCCTACGCTGAAAGAGAGCAATCAATCATACCCCGACTCACACTACGCACCCCGCTACGCACACACACGCTGCTACCACCCACTGGATTTTGGGGGGGGGGGGGGGGGACGATGAGTCTAAACTAAGACTTATCAGACAATTAACAACATCACTCCTTCCTCGGGCTGTGGATTCTTAGAGTATACAAGGTTCAGACTTATTGAAGTTTAAAGCTTTAATATAAAAAGTACAGTGCTTACAGAAAAAGGTATAAAAATAGAAATAAAGTGAGATACACTTATGCAAATAATGAAATAAAAAGGAGAAACTTACAGAAACCTAAAGTTTGCTTCTGTTGCCCGATGGGGAGAGCAGAAATATATGGAAAGAGGTTCACAGCAGCTTCAACTGACCCATCCCTGTGAAATGGAGTGGTACCTGCGGGAGCCCAGTTATAGACTCAGACTGGGGGGGTCAGATTCTAGACCGGACTTCTAGTTTAACATTCTACTCCTGTGTCTATGATTGGATTCTCACTAATTTAGCCATGCATAAAGAGAATTTTGTTTACGTACCGTAAATTCTTTTTTCTTGAATCATCAATGGGAGACCCAGACAATGGGGTTTAGGGCACTGCCCTCCGGAGGCCACACTAGGTACTACAAGAACTGTAGACACCGCCCCCTCCGCTTATAAACCCCTACCGCAGGGAACATCCTCAGTTTGGTCCATAAGCTGCGAGGAGACAACAAAAAAACCACACCCGAAACCTCGGGAAGACACCGTGAACAGACGGTTCAACAACCCGTTATAAACTGCCCCAACAGGGGACAGATCAACCGTAACATACAACGGAACACTGGGTGGGTGCTGGGTCTCCCATTGATGATTCAAGAAAAAAGAATTTACGGTACGTAAACAAAATTCTCTTTTTTCTGATCATCATAATGGGAGACCCAGACAATGGGGATGTCCTAAAGCAATACCCCAGGGCGGGAAAAAGTTCCTCAAAGACGTTTGCATACGCGGTCCCCGTCAAAGGTGGGCAACCGCCGCCTGGAGGACCCGCCTGCCCAAACTTGCATCCGCAGAGGCATGGGCATGCACCATATAATGCTTAGAGAAGGTGTGCAGGCTAGACCAAGTGGCCGCCTGACACACCTGCAGAGCAGAGGCGCGATGTCGCAAGGCCCAGGAGGCACCGACAGCTCTTGTCGAGTGTGCCTTCAAGCCTACCGGGAGAGGCAAACCAGAAGACCGGTAAGCCTCTTGAATGGGTGCCTTGATCCATCTGGCCAAGGTAGCTTTTGACGCCGCTGACCCCTTACAGCGACCTGCCGTAAGTACGAACAAGGAGTCCGAACTCCGGAAAGAGGCAGTTCTGGACACAAATGCGTACAGCCCGTACGAGGTCCAGAGTATGGAGGTCGCGCTCAATCTGATGAACAGGAGCGGGACAAAATGATGGGAGCACAATCTCCTGGTTCAAATGAAAAGTGGAAACCACTTTTGGCAGGAATTCCGCCCGCGGGCGTAACACCACCTTGTCTTGGTGAACCACCAGAAAGGGTGACTTGCACGATAGTGCCGCCAGTTCAGAGACCCGTCTCAGGGACGTAATAGCCACCAGAAAAACCACTTTCTGTGACAAGTAAGAAAGAGAGACTTCTCTCAATGGCTCAAAAGGTGGTTTCTGCAAAGCCGCCAAGACCATGTTGAGATCCCAAGGGTCCAGAGGTCGCCTATACGGCGGAACCACTCGAGACACCCCTTGGAGAAATTGACGAACCTTTGGGAGGAGCGCCAAGCGCCTGTCGAACAATACAGACAGCGCTGATACCTGACCCTTCAGAGAACTGAGGGAAAGGCCCAATTCCAAACCTGACTGCAAAAAAGCCAATAGGGTCGGAATGGACAAAGGCCAAGGTACATGTCCCCCAGAGGAGCACCAGGCGAAAAAGACTTTCCACGTTCTGTGGTAAATCTTCCGTGACGTGGGCCGTCTAGCTCTGTTCATGGTGGAAACCACCGCAGGAGAGAAACCCCTGGATGTTAAGAGCCAGGCCTCAAGAGCCATGCAGTCAACCTGAGGGCCCTGGAATTGGGGCGGAAGAAGGGGCCCTGCGCGAGAAGATCTGCGCGGTCTGGAAGAGCCCACCGGTGTCCGCCGGACAGTTGCCACAGATCCGGATACCAGGACCTCCTCGGCCAATCCGGAGCCACTAGAATGGCTGCGTGACATTCCGTCTTGATTTTCCACAGGACTTTGGGCATCAGCGCCAGGGGTGGGAAAACATATGGCAGGCGAAAATCTGACCAACTCAGGACTAGAGCATCTGCCCCCAGAGACTGAGGGTCCCACGATCTCGCCATGTATTGTGGCACCTGATGATTCAGCCGGGAGGCCATCAGATCCACATCCGGGGTCCCCCATCTGATGCAGATGTCCCGGAAGACGTCCGGATGGAGAGACCATTCTCCGGCGTCCATCCCTTGTCGGCTCAGGTAATCTGCCTCCCAATTCTCGACACCTGGGATGTAGACTGCGGAAATCAAACAGCTGTTGGCTTCCACCCATGATAGAATGCGGTGGACTTCCGCTAGAGCCTGTGCACTTCTGGTTCCTCCTTGGTGAT
Source organism: Allobates femoralis (assembly GCA_033576535.1). NCBI lineage: Eukaryota > Metazoa > Chordata > Amphibia > Anura > Aromobatidae > Allobates > Allobates femoralis. Next base: position 544,473,430 of record JARQOC010000004.1, read on the forward strand.
TTATATAGGCGACAGTCGTCGCATTGTCGGACTGAACCCGAATCGGTCGTCCGGACAGGAACACCCGAAAAGCCAGGAGTGCCAGATAGACCGCCCTGAGCTCCAGAACGTTGATCTGCAACGTTGTCTCTGAACGTGTCCAGAGACCTTGAGCTCTGTGGTGTAAGAACACCGCGCCCCAGCCCTTCAGGCTGGCGTCGGTGGTCACCACTAACCACGATGGCTTCAGGAAGGATCGTCCCTTTGATAAGTGACTCGGCTGAAGCCACCACTGCAGAGCATCCCTGGTCGGCTGGGAGAGGACCACCAGCTGATTCAGAGAGGACGTCTTCTTGTCCCACCTCTGGAGGATTTCCAGTTGCAGAGGACGGAGGCGAAACTGTGCGAAGGGCACCGCCTCTATTGCTGCCACCATGCGTCCCACCATCTTCATCAATACCCGTAGGGATGAATGAGGTGATTCGAGGAGATCGCGTACTCCTGACTGAATGGCCAGTTGTTTGGCTCGTGGTAGGGACACTAGAGCAGAGTCCGTGTGAAATTCCATGCCCAGGTATGTCAGTGACTGGGTTGGAACCAGAGTGGACTTCTGGATGTTGAGAAGCCACCCGAACTGCTCCAGAGACTGCATGGTCGCCTGCAGGCTTCGCTGACACAGGTGTTCCGATGGCGCTCTGACCAGTAGGTCGTCCAAATAAGGAATGACGGCGTGTCCCTGCGCATGCAGTAAGGCCATCATTGATGCCATCACTTTCGTGAACACCCGGGGAGCCGAGGCCAACCCGAAGGGCAGCGCCACGAATTGGAAGTGCTCCTCCCCCACCGCGAATCTCAACCATCGTTGATGAGACGGTGCAATGGGTATGTGAAGGTAAGCGTCGCGGATGTCTATGGACGCTAGGAAGTCGCCCTGCGACACAGCCGCGATCACGGAGCGCAGGGATTCCATGCGGAACTTCCGAACCAACACATGGCGGTTGAACAGCTTGAGGTCCAGAACCGGGCGGAAGGAGCCGTCCTTCTTCGGGACGATAAAGAGGTTGGAGTAGAAAACCCCTGAACCTCTCCCCAGTGGGCACTGGGACCACCACTCCGTCTCTGCGGAGTCCCTCCAAGACCAGATAAAAAGCCTGAGCCTTTTCTGGAGATGGGACAGACCGATGAAATCGGTGTGTGGGTTGTGATGACAGCTCTATCCTGTATCCTCTTGAGACTACGTCTCGAACCCACTGATCTTGGATGTGGAGTCGCCATTTGTCTTGAAATTGAGACAGGCGACCTCCAACCTGTGGGGAGGCAGGAAGAGAGAGCGAGTCATGCGGAGGTGGGTTTGGGAGCGGCAGCTGCTGTACCTGCCGACTTCTTCTGGCGACTCTTGGGGCGCCATTGCTGAGAGGGCTTGGCCCCACGGTCCGCACGAGCGGAAGACGCTGACGGCTGTGAGCTGGTACGAAAGGACCACTGTTTAGGGTTCCTTTTCACAGTATACCTAGGCTTAGGTCTGTTCTGTGGAATCTTGGACTCCGTAGAGTCTTTGATCAACTTGTCCAGCTCGGCACCAAACAGCCTGTCACCAGAGAAAGGAAGATTCTGCAGAATCTTCTTTGACGTGGCATCTGAGTCCCATAGACGCAGCCACAACAATCTGCGGATCGCTATCGCATTGGCCGAAGCCACAGCTGAGCGAGTGGCAGTCTCCAGGGACGCCGTCCTAGCATAATCTGCATAGGCCTTTGCCCTCTCTGTAAGTGCCAGGACTTCAGAGTTAAAACCTGCCAGGTCAGCAATCCCATCCAGACAGGATGTGATCGCCTGCAGAGTCCAGACCGCAGCAAAACTCGGGGCAAATGACGACCCCACAGCCTCATAAGACGACTTGGCGAGTTGTTCGACCTGTCTGTCTGTCGCATCCTTCAGTGAGGAGCTATCAGAGGCAGAGAATAGGGAGCGTGCAGCAATCCTGGTCATGGAAGCGTCCACTTTCGGGGACTGCGACCACTCCTGAAGCACCTCCTGAGGAAAGGGAAAGCGGTTGTCCTTGGATTTGCGGACATAACGCCGTCCAGGGTGTACCCTGGGAGCTCTAACCACCCTTTCAAAGTTAGTGTGGTCCAAAAAGGAACCACATGGTCTAGCCTCAGGTCGTAACCACTGGTAGACCTCCTTCGGGTGAACGGCTGTCTCCTGAGGGGGTAACCCGAGACGTAAAGTCTCGTTGATGGAAGACACCAGATCCTCCACCCCTTCAGCTGGTTCAGACACCGACCCGAGGGTTGAACCCCCATCATCCTCGTCACCATCAGAGTGACGCTCCTCCTCAGAGAGGATCTGGAGCTCGGGTGAATCATCACGGCGAGCCCGCTTAAGGGGTCTCACGGTGGAAGATGGAGACACCCGGGGGTAGCTTGAAGGAGTAGCTGGAGCATCCAGTCTCCTTGTTAGTGCCTCCAGGGATTGCGACATGGAGGACAATTGGGACAACAGAGAGGCATTAATCTCAGTTTGTTTTTCCCATGGCCCTGGGATTACCTGAACCTCAGGGTATAGCACCGGAGCTGCTGACTCAGCAGTGACAGTCCGGTCGTCTGGGCGTCCGCAGTTATTGCAGGACCCCTCCACCAGTGTCCCTTTGCATGTAGCACAGACAGGTGTGGTACTGGCCGCCTTAGCAGCGCCTTTCTTCCCTGAGGACATACCCACGGTAGGGGAATATCAAAACAGGAGAAACTTCACCGGAAACCGGTGGCTTACCGACCGCTGCACAGCGGTGGTGAAGGGAGCGGTGTGTGTGTGGCCTCCGCGAGGTAAGAAAACCTGGTCTCCCCTGGAGTGCAGCAGAGCAGTCTCCAACGATCCCAGCAGGAAGGTGAGGGGAAAAGATGGCCGCCGCTGTAGAAACAGAGGGCGGGGCCGAAACACGCGGGAAGCACACACACACGCCCATCCAGGTCACATGGGCCGCTCCACATCTCTCCCGGCCGCCATTACAATAATGTAAGCGCCGGAGCCCGCAGCGCGGGAGGTATTAAACATAAATACCCAGGCTCACAGACAAAGTCTGAAGCCCACAGCCTCAGCCCCTGTGACACACAGGGCGGTCAGCCAGGGTGACCCCAGCACAGGGTACACCGCCAGAGCCGCGGACCCTAAGGCAACGCGCGGTCTGAGTGTCATGAACACATCAGTGTCAGACACTACCCCCAGGCACACCGGAGACACCAGGGTATCTCAGTGCCTGTCCGGTCTGTAAGCACCATATCATGGGAGGCCTCGGACGGGGGTTCAGCACCAGTCCGGTCTGTAAGCACCATTTAGGGAGGCCTCGGACTGGGCTGGCTCTAGTCCGGTCTGTAAGCACCATTTAGGGAGGCCTCGGACAGAGCTGACTCCAGTCCGGTCTGTAAGCACCATTTTAGGGAGGCCTCGGACGGAGCGGAGCTGTGCAAGGCTCCTATCTCCCACTTCTCAGAGCCCCCAGGGGGGATGGGAAGGAGCGCGGCAGCGTACCGGGAGACACAGTGTGTCCAGGCACTAGGCCCTCCGGTACCTCGACCTGCATGTTCCCCGAAGGTAGACAGGGAGACTGCCGGAGGTCCCTGACTGGGACCTTCTTTACCTTGTCTTCATACGCCATCACGTAAGCTGTGAGAATGCAATGAAGTGCAAGCAAAGCGTGTGGTACCTCCGAGCACACTAAGATTAAAACTGAGGATGTTCCCTGCGGTGGGGGTTTATAAGCGGAGGGGGCGGTGTCTACAGTTCTTGTAGTACCTAGTGTGGCCTCCGGAGGGCAGTGCCCTAAACCCCATTGTCTGGGTCTCCCATTATGATGATCAGAAAATATTATTTTTCAAATGCTCCTTTGTCTAAACCAATTATTTTCCCACAGTAAAGTTCAACTGATATACTATTCCATTTGGAAGAGTCTTTTATCGCCTTCCCTTTCTGGCTACAGGTGTGAAGTTTGTCACTCATTGCTTTTCCCATCATGGACCCCTGGGGAGACTAGAGTCAGTGTGACTGTGAAGTTAGTGTGTGCTTATATAAAGCAGGTGGTGACCTCTTGTGGATGGACATGGGATTTAACCCCTTACTGGTCTAGTATCCAGTACCTGAGATACATATTTCACTACACAGGATAAAACTTTATTATTCAAAATGACATGTAAAAATAGCAGGACCTGCCAGTGCAGGTACTGAGGGAAGAAGGCACGGTGGGGTACAGACTGGACGACGGCCGTTTTCACGTGTATACACTTCAGTGGCTTTTAACCTGAATGTGGCCGCTGGAGGAACCTTTGTCTTCTGCCTGATTTGCCAGCTCCTGGGATTGACAGCTGAACCTTCACTACCTAGCATTGTACGGATCCAACAACCAGATACGTCCATTTGATTTGTTTCCTTTGGTAGTGCCGTTTAATGCCTTTATCCAACTGTCCAGACAACAAAATTGTATTTGTCATAAATTAAAATAATCCAAAATGTTTCATCTCACCTTAAATGGACGAACTTTACTTTGTAGCTCCTCAAACATTGTGCGCCATTTATTTGCTTCCATTAAAACGGCCTCAGTAGATTCAGATTCTTTACTGTATGAAGAGAAAAAAATATACAGAAATAAGACTCAACGTATACAATTACCAAGAGCTGGGAATGAAAAGAAAATGGAATGATCATCTGCTACAAAACCACTTACGTGGTCATATTGATAACGAACCAAGTCATATAAACCATTACTTATGTATTGTCTTGCTCCTTGACTTTGGGGAAGAGGGTGGAAGTGCCTGGGAAAACCTGGAATGCTGTAATGGGACAAAATGCCGGATTGCCCGCGATGCCACCAGGAATCACCAGGAAACAAAGAGTTAACTGGGGAGATGTTTCTTTATTCTATCCTACGCGTTTCAGAGCCTCTATCCGAGCTACTTCCTCAAGGAGCCATTCTCTACAAGCCATCTTACAGGCGATTATACCGGTTGTGGGTGACACAACCGAGCCAGGTGAGCAGTTCCTAATATACACAGCTATAACCCTTTGTAAAAAGGATAAGACCCTATGCGCATTTATCTCACGTTTATGGGAAAACCTGGAGCACTTAAGTTTCACATGTATATAAATAAGTCAAAAAGATTTTTTTTAGACAGAAGCAGACTGCACAAGTAAAGGAATGGTCGACATTGTTCAGAGAGCAGTATGATGGTATAAAGCATTTGGGTGGATTGTTCTGATAGCAAAAGTATCCTGTGTAACAGTAATAGAAAACTGAGTGTGATGGGTATTCTCCACCCTGTATGTAGCTGTGTGATTAGTAGGAGAATACCCATTACAATCAGCAACAGCTACATACAGGGTGGAGAATACCCATCACAATCAGCCACAGCTACATACAGGGTGGAGAATACCCATCACAATCAGCCACAGCTACATACAGGGTGGAGAATACCCATCACAATCAGCCACAGCTACATACAGGGTGGAGAATACCCATCACAATGAGCCACAGCTACATACAGGGTGGAGAATACCCATCACAATCAGTCACAGCTACATACAGGGTGGAGAATACCCATCACAATGAGCCACAGCTACCGTGTTTCCCCGAAAGTAAGACCCTGTCTTACATTCTTTTGGGGCCAAAAGTGGCCCCCTGTCTTACTTTCGGGGGGGGGCCTTACATTGGCGGCCCCAGCCATCACCCATCCATCCACACTGCGCACACACACACACACACACACACACACACACACACACACCCACATCCATAGATCCATACATACACAGATCCATCAATCCATTCACACTGCACACACACACACACATCACACATACCCCCCCCCCCCCCCATACAGCTGCGCTGCTGGTACTTACCGGCACAGCTGTTCGGTGTCCCTGTCCCTGGTGTCCCCGGTGCTCCCGGCGTTCCTCTGTGTGGTGCAGCCTCATAACTATGTCATCCGGGCTGCCGGGCATATCCCGTTCATAGCCCGTCCATTCACAGCCCCCCGGCCCTCTCTCTGTAATCACGGAGCTTCCGGAACTTAGCTCCGCTATCCAGGCAACAGCAGAGCGTGATGACGTCAGGCCAAAACGTCTCGGAGCGCCTATGCTGATAGACGTCTGAGCCAATCAGCATAGCCGCTGCGATGACGCTCTGGCCTCTGATTGGCCAGACGTTGTCATGCTGCTGTTGCCTGGATACCGGAGCTTCCGGAAGCTCCGTGATTAGAGAGAGAGGGCCGGGGGGCTGTGAATGGACGGGCTATGAACGGGATATGCTCGGCAGCCCGGATGACATCGTTATGAGGCTGCACCACACTGAGGAACGCCGGGAGCACCGGGGACACCAGGGACGGGGACACCGAACAGCTGTGCCGGTAAGTACCGGCAGTGCAGCGGTATGGGTGTGTGTGTATGGGGGTGTGTGTGTGTATGTGTGTGTGTGTGTGTGTGTGATGTATGGATGTGTGTGTGTGTGTATGCATGTGTGTACCCCTCCCCCCCCGTGTTTCCCTGATAGTAAGACCCCCCCTCCCCCCTACCCTGCCTTACATTCGGGGGGGGGTCTTACATTAGCAGACCCCCCTGTCCCCCCCACCCTGTCTTACTTTCGGGGGGGTCTTACTATCGGGGAAACACGGTACATACAGGGTGGAGAATACCCATCACAATGAGCCACAGCTACATACAGGGTGGAGAATACCCATCACAATCAGCCACAGCTACATACAGGGTGGAGAATACCCATCACAATGAGCCACAGCTACATACAGGGTGGAGAATACCCATCACAATCAGCCACAGCTACATACAGGGTGGAGAATACCCATCACAATCAGCCACAGCTACATACAGGGTGGAGAATACCCATCACAATCAGCCACAGCTACATACAGGGTGGAGAATACCCATCACAATCAGCCACAGCTACATACAGGGTGGAGAATACCCATCACAATCAGCCACAGCTACATACAGGGTGGAGAATACCCATCACAATGAGCCACAGCTACATACAGGGTGGAGAATACCCATCACAATCAGTCACAGCTACATACAGGGTGGAGAATACCCATCACAATGAGCCACAGCTACATACAGGGTGGAGAATACCCATCACAATGAGCCACAGCTACATACAGGGTGGAGAATACCCATCACAATCAGCCACAGCTACATACAGGGTGGAGAATACCCATCACAATGAGCCACAGCTACATACAGGGTGGAGAATACCCATCACAATCAGCCACAGCTACATACAGGGTGGAGAATACCCATCACAATCAGCCACAGCTACATACAGGGTGGAGAATACCCATCACAATCAGCCACAGCTACATACAGGGTGGAGAATACCCATCACAATGAGCCACAGCTACATACAGGGTGGAGAATACCCATCACAATCAGTCACAGCTACATACAGGGTGGAGAATACCCATCACAATGAGCCACAGCTACATACAGGGTGGAGAATACCCATCACAATGAGCCACAGCTACATACAGGGTGGAGAATACCCATCACAATCAGCCACAGCTACATACAGGGTGGAGAATACCCATCACAATGAGCCACAGCTACATACAGGGTGGAGAATACCCATCACAATCAGCCACAGCTACATACAGGGTGGAGAATACCCATCACAATCAGCCACAGCTACATACAGGGTGGAGAATACCCATCACAATCAGCCACAGCTACATACAGGGTGGAGAATACCCATTACAATCAGGCACAGCTACATACAGGGTGGAGAATATCACAAACATACAGCGATATACAGGGGAGAGAATATCCCTCACAATCTCACACAGCTACATACATGGTGGAGAATATCCCTCACAATCACACCTACATACAGGGTGGAGAATATCACAAACACACAGCCATATACAGGGGAGAGAATATCCCTCACAATCACACACAGCTCCATACAAGGTGAGTGTCTTTATACATAGTTCATTTGTTACATACACGACTAAATATAATATTACCTTGCATATTCCTCCTTTAGCGCTTGGAGCTGAGACTTCACACTTTCAAGCTCCTGATTCCTGTCCTCCAGGTCACAGTCGGTGGTGAGCAGAGACCTCTGTAGATGGTTATTTTGCTTCTCTAACTCCTCAATCCTCTCCTGTGAAGATCCCTGCAGCTCATGAAGCTGTCGCTCCAGTACGTCCTTGATTTTATCAGATTCAATGCGCAGTTCCCGGGTTTCCATCTCCAGCAATTCCTCATTTTTCCTGACCGTTTCCTCAAGCTGCCGTGCCATTTCATTTCTAATATTAGAGGATTCTTTCTGAAGTTCAAGGACCTGAAGCTCTAACTCAAATACAGTTTTGCTTGAAGACTCCTGGAGATTGAACAGTTGCTTCTCCAACATCTCCTTGTTCCTTTGTGAAGTTTCCTGGAGGTCGTGAAGTTGTCTCTCCAACATGTCTTTAGTCGCTCCTGCAATGTCCTGATTCTGAAGTTGCTGCTGTAACTGTTCCTTCGCTTCTTCTGAGGTCTCCTGAAGCTCACACACCTGCTGCTCCAATAGGTCCCTAGTTCCTTCCAGGTCAGTGATCTGTTGCTCCAATTCCTTAGTCTTTCCTGTGGATTGATGGAGCAGTTTCTCCAACTCTTCCTTTGTCCTAGCAGAAGACTCCTGGAGCTCCAGAAGTTGCTGTTTGAGTCCATCCTCAGTTTCTGAGGCTTCTTGGATCTTTACAAGCTGACCATTTAGTCTGGTTTCCATGTTCCTCAACGACTCCTGAAGCTCAAGTAATTGTGTTTCTAGTGCCGCCTTGGTGTGGGCAGATTCTGCTTGTAGACTGGAGATTTGCACTTTTAATTCTTGGATGACTTCTCCTTTACTTTCCAGGTTTTGCTGTAGAAGTTTACCATCATCTTCTGCTAGAGCGAGCTTCTCCAGTAAGCAAGTATTAGATGCTTTCAGGGACTCCAGTTCTGTTGCTGATGAAACCTGGATACTAAACGAAATGGGAGGGGGACGAGAACTTAAAAATGTAGATTTAAGAAAGGCTTCTCCATTTCAGAATTATACTAACGGAGCAGAAACGATGACTTATTAAATGCAGTATACTCCTTTGCATTTAATCTTTACATCGCAAGGAATCCACAGCCCCACCTGGCTGTCCATCACCTTAGTCAATTGACAACTACATCTAACATACTAAAGTTCTGCGATTGGAGCCAGCAGCAGTGACAAGTGCCGATTCCTGTACCGTACAGAGCAGTCGCAGCTCCAGATTGCCCTCCAATATCTCACAGAGGTGTGTGGCAGAGGTGCACACTGCATGTAATGGAGGGTGAAGGGTTTACGTTGTGCATTAGCTTTCCTCCATCACAGAAAAGTCCCATATAAGTTAAAGGGAACCTGACAGGTCCTCTGTGCCCCCAGAAGCACCAGCAGTTGTGGAGGCATCAAATTATCATATATACAGACCCGAACATAAGCCGAGGCCCCCAATTTTACAAAAAAATAAAATAAAAAAAAATTGGTAAACGTATTGACTTGAGTACAAGCCTAATGTAGGAAATGCAGCAGCCCCCCAACTATCCTGATATATGGCAGCACCCCCCTCCCCCCAATCCTGGTATACAGCAGCATCCCTTCCCCATCCCCGACATCTTGGCGCACACAATTTACCGCACCTCCCCTTTACGTCCTTGCAGCACCGCGGGTGTCCTCCTGCCTTGTCTGATCACGTGGACGGCACACCCAGCAATGACATTGTCCTGCGCTGCTCACAAGACAGGAGACCGCGGTGCTGGGAGTGATGGAGAGGTGATGTTAAATAGTCAATTACATGATATTCATTGCTTCCTACACCAAAGAGGATACGTGGGAAGTGGTGCATATACACACAATCGCCCCTAGCTGCAGCTCTGCATGGTGATCATGTCGGCCCGCTCATTAGACTAGTTTAATAAACGCCACTCCCCCTGCCCACCTCTCCTGCTTCAGTGCTGAGAGGTGATGGGTGGGGAGATTGCAGTGAATATTACATTAGTCTAATCAGAGGACCACATGACCACCCGCTGCTGCCACCGCTCCAAAGCCCCCCCTACTCTACAGCAAATTAACACTGACTCGTGTACAAGCTGAGGGGGGATTTTTCAGCATAAAAATGTGCTGATAAAATTCTGCTTATACTCTAACATATACAGTACCTGCCCAACAGTCCCTTCATTTACTCACATCTAAACCCCTTTAGAAAAAGTATTTCTAAAGTCTGTTTATGATATGCAAAATAAGGCTTTGACTAGTCGAGGGGGCGTTAGTTCCCCAGCTAGTCGGCCCACTTAATGCCCCCTCGACTAGTCAATGCCTTAGTTTGCATATCATAAACGGACTTCAGAAATACTTTCACCAAAGAGGTTTATGTATATAAATAAATTAAGGGATTATAGATAAGTACACAACTTCCTGGGGAATGGACTATCCAACAGGTTCTCTTTAATCTACTTTACTTTGGCGATCACATGTGTATTATTGATTCATAAGAGAATTAATGCAGATACCTTCATATTCAGAAACTTTGCACAAGGTGTGGTTGTGTTGTTCTTCTACTTGTGAAAGTTCCTTTTGGTGTTTCTCTTTAGCCTTTTCTAGCTCTTGACTTTTCCTATAAAAATACATGGAAAGATGTTGGCATGAGCAGGTTATGGATTTGATGTCAACATTATAAAGGACAGACTGTAGGCTCTGCTGTATCATCTCTCAGATGGCAAATAACTACAGATCTGTGATAGTACCAGGGAGTAAAGGAGGTAAAGAAGGACTCCAGAGCAACTATACACTAGAAGCATGGGTAGGCAACTACTGTACTCAAGGACTGCACACAGTGCATGTTCTCAGGATTTCCTTAGTATTGTTGTGGAGGCACACTGTGATGCACTAAAAACCTGAGCACTTTTGATGCATGACAGTCATGCGAGTGCTGGGCATTTTTTCTGTGAGTGTGGTGCATGTCCGTATGCATGACAGTGTGGTGCAAAGTTTGCTCTGCGGGATTTCTCAGCATACTGAGAAATTCCGCTAAGCAAACTTCAGCACCACCGACAGCATTTACCAGCGAATCCAAACACCGCTGCTGTCACAGCCACTAATCAGCTTTCACCGCTGTGACAGCAGCGGTGAAAGTAGAATGGTTAAATCGGCCGGTATATGCTTTCCATGGTGCTGAAGTTAAAAGTGGATTTCTCCAGCTGATAAAATTTCAGCACCATGGACAGCATTTACCAGGAGATTCAAACAGTGCTGGTGTTTGAAAGTCTGTGCTTTCCATGGTGCTGAAGTTTTAACTTCACCATGGAAAGCATTTACCGGCCAATTGGTTAAAACAATCCCGGCAAATTCAGACACCATTGCTTTGACAGGAGCGGTGTTTGAAGACATGATAGTTGCACGCATGTGCATACGTATAAAGAGTGTGCTGTATGGTGCAAGGTTTTCTCGCACCCATATACTTACAATGGCCACTCATGCAAGGAAATAGTGTTCAATTGTAACATGCTGCGATTGAACGCGCAATTCTCCCGCAATTTGAGTTAAGTGCGATAAAAATGCACTAATATGACCAATATCATTTACAGATACTAGTTCGAGTGCAATGCGAGTCCCACACCAGTGTGCCTCCATCCTTACACAGATGTTGTAATCATCCCCAGTGCAGGTGAATAATCACCTGTGCAATAGTAAGGAAATCCTGAAAAAATTACCTGTTGGCGGCCCTTGAGGCCTGGCGTTGTCCACCCCTGCTCTGGAGGGACGAGGAGGAACAGCATGCACCACTTAAAGCAGTTTGGGAACACCAGTACCCATCCATGAGGTGGGAGATTGAATGGCAATTTACAGACGTCTCAGATTCAATCATTTCAACATTAAAATGATCCAGGTCTTTGGCGTGAAGATTCTGCCATCACAAGAGACAATGACTGGTGAGGTCTCACTTCAGACTCCAGTTATGGATAGGCCGTTGTTTTTCTTGCAAAACATTACTTCAGATTTTCCTTAAATTTGTGAGCAAAGAAACTCCAAAATACATAATCTTCTAAATGGAGATTAATTTGAATAAAAGCTGGAAAGACAAGAAACGTAAATAGGATCTTCTCCCCAAATACAATTAAGCAGTGAAGAGTCTTGGAGAGGCTTCACCTTGATGGGTTGAGATAGTCACAACCAGTATAAGCATCACCGGCTGCAGCAGGCAGTGAAGAAAATAGGAGAAGGGTCTGATATCCGCACTGCTGTCTCCTATGAATAAGTCAAGATCGGTGGTTTGTGACTCCAGTTATGGCATGAAGACAATATTTCTGAGATATGGATTATTCATTTAAAACGGCAGTGCGGTGTTTAAACTCTTTTCCTATTTTCTGCTTTGTCTCTGCTAACAGGAGATTAAACCAGTCATCCCCTTACCTGTCGACGTGCTGCAGATATCACTCATTCCATTAGGAAGGGGGACGCTGCCATTAATTCTAAATACTATCTCATCTTTCTGCCACTCTCCGCTCACCCTCTTAAAGTCTCCTCTAACTGCACGATCTCCACAGCCCTTTCCTTGTTCGCCTGCTCTAGATGGAGGATGATCTGCTCGGCCTCTGCCTCCTGTTGTTGCATTCTGTCCAGCTCATCTAGCGCCCCCTCCAGCTCATCTTCCAGAAGGCTCTTCTCCTTCACCATTTCTTCTTGCACATTTTGCAGTTCTATCTTGAGAGCGCTGGAAGTCTCCTAAGGTGAAAGAGGGACAAAATATGGTAGTAAATGTGTACATTATAAGGAGCAAAGTTCTTAGAGGGGAAGAAATTGCAAAGTACTTAAAGAGGATCAACCAGCAGGTGTTAGGGCTATAAAAGTAAAGCCAGTCCCTTACAGACTCTGGGATACTGAGTGCAATCATACCTTTACCTCAATGATTACATGTATGATTGTAAAGATAAATGATATAGAAGTCTTTAGAATCTGTGCAGCACATTAGTATAAGAGCTGCTGAGTTTCTTTGTATTACTGCCCTGTTTTCTCTAAGCTAAACCCTCCCCCTCCGTTTGACTGTGATCTCACAATCTCATAAGCAGGAGAAGCTTCCCCCCCCTCTCCAGTCTCTGCACATCCTGATCTGTCTCCTCTCATGGGGACAGATCCCTGCTGTCACAGATGGGGATCTGTCTATGGAGCATATAGTTGTAGTGTCTCCGGAGATCCAGAGATACTACAACCTCTAACATGCTCCATCAGTGTCCGCAGATCCAGATACTACAACTTCCAGCATGCTCCATAGACAGATCCCCATCCTGTGATCTGTGCTGACAATAGCAGGAATCAGTGCCCGTGTGTGAGAGGAGACAGATCCGGACGTGCAGAGACTGGAGAGGGGGGGGGCCTTCTCCTGCTTGTTAGATCACAGTCAAACGGAGGGGGAGGGTTTGGCTTAGAGAAAGCAGGGCAGTAATACAAAGACATCCAGCCCCTCTTATACTAATGTACTGCACACCTTCTAAGGACTTCTATATCATTTATCTTTACATTCATACATGTAATCATTGCAGTAAAGGTATGATTGCACTCAGTATCCCAGAGCCTGTAAAGCACCGGATTCACTTTATAGCCGTAAAACCGGCTGGTTGGTCCTCTGTAAAACACAGGCAAATTTTCAATCTACTTAGCTATTAATTTTCCTAACTCTCAAGAGTAGAGGGATTTTTAATGTTATAGTGTGCAGCTCATTACTTAGCTTAACGGACACACCGCAGTGCCAACATGGCCGCTTACTTAAGGCCCCTTCCACACTAGCGTTTTTGTCAAATTGCGGCAGATTGCATCTGCAGCAAATTGTCTATGGGGCTTGCGGCAGGTGCGCTATAGCTGCGATTCAGGCACTTGCGGCCGCGAAAAAACAAACAAACAAAAAATCACTACTGACCGTGGTTTTTATTGCTGCCGCAACCGCAGTTATATTACACTTGCCACAAGCCCCATAGACCGTGAATGAGGCTTGCCGCAAGTGCGGCCATTAGGCGGCACATGCATTTTTTTGTCCAGATCCAGACAAAAACGCTAGTGTTTAAGGAGCCTAAGTAGAACGCAGATTGAGCAGGCGCCACGCTTTGCTTGTGCAGCTCTGAAGCTGGATCACTAGACTCCGTCCTCCTGCGATACCCCAGGCTGTGGATGCTCGGGTCACCCAGGCTGCCGACACAGTTTTGGACCACAGCTGTGATTATGCCGCAAGTCTGAACTGTCAATCCTCTGGAGCCCACCAACACCAGGCAAGAGAAAAGCTGGGGTGACGAGCTCTTGAAGCTGCATCTTGGCCAAGAACAAGCTCAGTGGTCTAGATCTCAGTTACCATCTCTTTCTCCAGCAGCAGCTTCAGTTCGGCCTCTTGCTTTTGTAAGGCCTGACGTTCGCCATCTCCTTGGCTCAGATTCAGCTTTAGAGTTTCCAGTTCTGCAGATAAGCTCATCTCTCGTGTGCAGCTTTCAGCCAGGAGAATTTCTGTAACACATGGGAACAAATCAATTTAACACCATGACCACAACGGTACAAACACTTCTCAGACACAATGAGCGGGTGCTCACCATTTTCCTGCAGTCGTCCAATGTACTTGCTCTCCAGCTCCCTCATTTTGCCCAGTAGCTCCTCTTCCTTGTGGATGAAGCTCTCTCTTTGTCTTTCTTGTTCCTCCTCTTGCTGCTTTACTTGCTCTTCAGCTTGGCCCATGAGCAGCTTGTAGTTTTCAGCTTGTGAAATAACATCGCTGGAAAAAAAAAAAAAAAGTTCCACATTTGCTCCATATTAAACTTAACGTCTTCCAACCTATTTAATTGCCATTTTAGAGCTTCAAACTCCCCTGCGGTTCAAGGGTGGCTTCACACTGCGGTCCGATCCGGTCCAGGGCTGTCAGGGGTGACAGCCCCGGAATGGACTTTGGCCCCATAGTATCCTATGGGGCCGGATGGCAGCTATCTGCCATTCGGCTTCCATCTCGCCAGAAGAAGAGGGATTTTTCTCCCGGATACAAAAACGTTGCTTGCAACATTTGTGTCCAGGGAGACCAATCTCCCCATAATTGGTGTCTCTCGGATTCCACCGGATTCCCCCAGATCCTTCCGGGGCAATCCGGCGCTCCCTTAACATGGGAGCCTATGGGGCCGGATTGCCCCAATCCAGGAGGATCCGGGAACCGGACACCTGCGGCTCCATGCAGCTGTTATAATTCAGGACCGCAGCTAGCTCCCCACGAGCCTGAATAATCAGCAGCGGCAGCTGTGGCAGGCTGCACACCGGACTGGACGGCAAATTAGCCCTCCGGTCCTGTGTGCTGATCCGGTCCGGGGCTGTCAGGTTCACTCCGGACCGGATCGGGCCGCAGTGTGAAGCCACCCAAAGATTGCATTTCCACGGTTATAGTGAGATTCATTCAATTTCCCAATAGCAGAGAGGGAGTTTTGTCCCTAACAATGTTGGTGTGTTTACTACACAAATGTATATAGATGGTTTCCCATTTAGCACATCATTGGTGTCGTGGACCAGTCAATTTAGCAGGAATAGTAATTTACGCCTTGTGTGTTGTATTCATAACCATATATTAGTGGACATCAAGCAGAGGACAGCGTCATGTAGGGGCAGAGACCCCAATTCCAGCCCTGCTTTATTAATGCACTTTTTTGCTCATGTTTCCAGATTTACAAAAAAACGCTTGGGATCCCCATTGACTGCATGAGGTTTGTTACTGGTGACGGAAACTGGAATAGTACAAGGCATTTATTCCGAATAACACAAACCCCAATATTTTAGTATTCACCCATCACTACTGCTCTCCTTTATACACCCACTTTATGTCAGTACATCATACCCTTATGTTTAACCATTTAAGGCTGGTTTCACACTGTGGTTTTTTGGTATTCGTGTGAATCCAGCTGACAATGGATGCAGCCACATCTGTTTTCAGCCCCATTAGCTTTCAATGGGGCTGCAGGATCGTGCTGATGCATCCAGTTATGTACAGTTCCCCTGATCCGGGTGTCCATGGATTTTATACAGAGACTAAAAATCGCTTTTTCAGTGTCAAAACTGTGCACACCTGGAACCGGGGCAATGCGGGTTCAATAAGAACGTGACTGTATTCAACCTGGATCCCTACGTGATGCCAGATCCGGGTTTTTGGACTGAGCATGCCTAGAACCCAGTTGTAAATTACACACCCACTAGGGGGCATGTCATTTACCTTCTGTTTGGCTGGATCTGGTTGTAATCAACTGGATGCAAATGCACCAGTATCTAAAAAAAAAACAAAAAAAAAAAACACGGTACTGTGAAACCAACCTAACTCTACATCCTCCAGAGTATTTTTACTATTTGCGCAGGGGCTAAGTTTACCCCTTATTACCCACACACCGAATCTCTTACTAAGATATTCCTCAAACCCAGGTCCAGATCATCATCATCTCACTTTCCTTACCCTGGACTGTCATACATCATGATGATACTTAAGTAGCTGCAAAACCATTATGTTACAAGCAACATATATACTATTCAGTATTCACCTCATGTAATGCTGCAGTTCCTTTCTCACAGTCCTTGTATACATGTTCATTACATATCTTGTCATTACTGACAATATTTTTTTTTTCTTTCTCCTTAGTGACTACATGATTAAGCCCCAGGCTTGGGTTGAAACATTGCTTATTGCATATGTCGCCTGTATTCAGGTTATTCTAACTCCTGCACCGTCTTGAACATGCATCTACTGACTTGAATGTGATCTGGGATCTACAGGGTGGGCCATTTATATGGATACACTTAAATAAAATGGTTGGTGATATGGCACATTAGTATATGGGAGGGGGGAAAACTTTTCCAAATGGGTGGTGACCATGGCGGCCATTTTGGAACCAACTTTATTTTTTTTTAATGGGAAAAGGGTCATCTGACACAAACTTATTGAGAATTTCATAAGAAAAAAAGTGCTTGGTTTTAACGTATATAACTCGTAAAGGAATAAAGTTACAAGTTTATGACCACTTATAAAATGTGTTCAAAGTGCTGCCCATTGTGTTGGATTGTCAATGCAACCCTCTTCTTCCACCCTTGACACACTGATGGCAACACCGCAGAAGAAATGCTAGCACAGGCTTCCAGTATCCATTGTTTCAGATGCTGCACATCTCGTATCTTCACAGCATAGACAATTGCCTTCAGATGACCCCAAAGATAAATGTCTAAGGAGGTCACATCGGAAGACCTTGGTGGCCATTCACCTGGTACACGAGTTCCCATATACTCATGTGCCACACACATGATATCACCATCTATTCCCATTTTATGTAGGTGTATAAATGGCCCACCACCCTGTAGAATAAAAACACTGCAATTCAACCAAGAGTTCTACTTAAGTGATCCAGAGGCTGAGGACCCCTTCCCCTTCTACCTGCGCCTCTCTGATGACAATTCCTTCCAGCTACAGACTTCAGTATGAATTGAAGATGACTTGTCTAGGATGTAGCAGGATCTAATCTACACACAGATCATCAGACAGGTTGCTGTTGAACAATAGTCACAGTGTGGCTCCAACCAGCACTGACCATCTTTCCTCATCACTTCATAGTAATCTGTACAGACAATATTGGGGATGTTCTACTAGTAATAAGCAGAGTCTCTCCTTCCAGCCATTCTGATATTAACCTCATCTGCTCCAGAGTCTCGGACAGCTTCTTCTCAGTTTCCACTTTCTCTTGTACCAACCTGCCTCTTTCCTCTTCGGTTTTGGCTCTGGGCGAGGAAAAATAGAACATGGCTCATTGATGTGAAAAAAAAACAAAAGATCATCAACATGTGGAAATAAGACTTACATAAAGTGTAACTAGTGCTGTAAATACAACAAAGAAAAAAAAAAAATAAAAAAATAAAAAAAAAAAAAAAAAGTACTTTCCTTTATTTTCTGCAGAAACTGAGCAGTCAGTCTGCATTACTGCACAGTGCAATGTGAAAGACTGGAGAGACTGAAGGAGTGGAGGGGAAAAGGGGAGAGAATGGCTTCTTCAATCTTACGATAACCTTTACCTGCAGGCTTGTGAATCTTGATGTGAGGATTCTTCGGGGCTCTCAGTGTGACCAGGTAGGCATCTGTCCGCAGACATGCAATCTTACAACCACAGCCCGACTAGACATGTTCTGCCTCACTCAAGACAAGTGAATGGAGCGAGGCAACACGTGTAGCTGAATGTGTCCGGGAGTATGCAGGAGGCTTAATTGTGGTCACATGACCGTCTGGTCCCACCGCCAACACCAGAGAATCCTCACAGTGCATGATGTCAAGATGCACAAGTGGGCAGTCAGTGATAAACCGACTCTAATAATATCCACTGGAGCTGTGCATTGTCCCCCAGAGAAGCCACAACACTACGAATGTGTCCAGCTCTACGAGGATTTATTTCCAAGGCTCTGTATTGGTACCTGGATTTCTGTTCAGCATTTAATGCAAATTACAGATGGGGTAGGGGTACAGGGGGGGGGGTTTTAAACAAAAAGCACGTGGGCACACACACACACACACACACACACACACCTTACAGTTGCTCTTCGAGTTGAGTAATTCTTTGCAGAGCTTCTTCTAACTTAGTTTGAGCCTCCAGAAGTTTACGTTCAACGTCCTCAAACCTGGCGAGAGCCTGCAAGAAATTAAGATATTTGGTCTAGAATACAAGAGTGGAAAGTAAATAAAAAGTGTGTGGATCCGGCAGAGACCATGTGTGAGTTCACCCAGGCTCCAGAGGAGCTCACACAATGGCTTCAATCCCCCTACACTCAGGGCCCTCCTGTGATGAACACAGGATTTGATTACACACCTTTATTCTTTATAGAATAGTTTAATAAAAACCTCCATAATATTGAACTAGGAGCTGAGAAAACCCACTCACTTGACTCCAATTTAGTGAGCCCATCAGCAGTCTGTGGCAGTCAGCCTGAGCCCAGTGAACCTTCTACTATTGGCATCAGCCTATATGTGGCGGTTAATTAATCAGAAGAAAGGTCCAGGAGGCCGCGGGTAGTAGAAGTGATGTCTGGTCCAGCCGTCATGGAGGATTGATGTGGGCATTGGATCAGGGGCCTGGAAATTTGCTTAACACTAATAATAATATAAATATTTCACGTAGTTAGGGTCAACCAGCTATTTATTTTTATAAATGTGTTGGGGGGACACAATTTTGTGACAATTACTTCTATATAAGGATTACAGATTTGCCTCTTTCCTCCTATTAGTGCAGGTTTCCTCAGACCACTTACACCAGGAGCCCTACAAGCCCAATTTAATAATAGCCAAAGCTTCAGATGAAGCAAACCGAAACATTGTGCCCTCCTTCATAGACCGTTTACTTCCATCCATTGATTTCCACTTTACCCCCATTCGTTATTCTCACATCAATCACCCCTATATCTGGCAGCACCACCCCATCTCCAGTATTCACATTCCCAGCTAGTGTCCACACATCCAGATCTGCTCTTCTGTGCTTGGCTACTCCCATGAATCACCATCTGCTAGACCTGGTGAAATGGAACAAACGGACAGACAGACCATGACGGTCCGCCAGTCACATGTTGGGGAGCCCTGTCCTAGTATTGTGTTAGTTGTCTGCAGTGCGGTGTCCGTATCCCTGCAGCTAAGCTGCATCAGCATTACTGATGAACCTGTGATCTCCACAAAGTGCTGCAAGAAATTGATGACTTGGGTGACCACAATCCAACACAATTACACTTCATTTTTTTTTAAAATTAAACTCTATAAAATCTCTTCTTCCATCAACTGTATTGATAATTTTATCATTTATATTTAAACTAGATAGGACCCCGATGCTATCGCAACGGGGTTGCGGTAACATCACGATGGAGGCGGTGACGTCATGATGGGGGCAGGCTCTGTGGTGCAGGGGGCAATCATCTCTCTCTCTGTACTTTTTTCCCCCCACCGTGCTTGCCCTTACCCCACCCCCCACTTTGGTTTCACCACCCCCCATGCTCTCTCAGCCCCCAATTTGGTTTCATCCCTAGCTCGCTCTGCCCCGCCAAAAGCACTCACTCCTGCTTCGGCAGCATGAGGAACTAGCGTAGTTCCTCAGTCGACATTGTGACCTGAGCATCTGGGAAGGAAGGGGGGGGGGGGGTGAGGTTGGTTTGTGTGAGCGCAGGCTATGCGGGGAGGGTACCTGGCTGCTGTCTGTGTTACAGGACCTTTGATATTATGTCAGTAATGTGGCATCACTATAGGCCCAGTCAGGTCTGTGTGAGACGGGGAGGGGGGGGGTGCCCGCGTGCGGTGCGTCATATGCGGCGACTTCCTGACGTCTATTGCAGGTGGACACCATATTAGAACACCCATCATGTGGCTGTGCTAAGGCGTGACCTCCGGTGTGGCGCAATAGATTGTGGGATTCATGGACATCCCGACAGAAATTGAGGACACACGTCTGTAGGCAAGTATAAGATCCTTGTATGAAGGTTTTTTTTTTTCTTAAAATGAATATTAATATTAAAATTTTATAAACACCTTCCTTGAAGTGGGAACTAATGGAACCGGTCCCTTGACCGATCCGCTGCTGGGGATGGACAGCTCCAGGCAGTGTACTGGTTTTCCCAGATGCTGCAGTTCAGTTCCCACTTAAGTGAATGGAGGCCGAGCTGCAGCATCTAATGGTTACTAGCAGGGCTGTGACGTCAGTAAGCCAAACATTCGACTCAAGACTCCTCAATTTCCCTGAATCTGACTCCAACTCCACCCAAAATGACCCCGATTACTAGAGCAATTCACTGAGCCAATGAGTGAAAGTGACAGGTTACAATGATCTTATAAAGAGTGTATGGCCTCCATTTCTTGTGTGCAAAGTAAACTTGACTTGTCGAAAGGGCATTGTTTCTATAGACTAATTGCGCCTCTTTCCATATCCTGTACCTGTGGGCATCCTAACATTACTTGCTGGCATCACTGCAGCTCCTGACAGCCTTACGCAGCTCCTTCCAGCAGTGTCTGTGCTCCTCTGAACAAGGGTATGTGTGTCATGGGCTCAATGAGGCGCTTGTATGATCAGAACAGCTTCAACACCCCCGAACACACACGGTGCACCTCTCTGAAGCTAGGCCACTGGCTCATGGAAAGTTATGACACTCACAGGGACATAACATGGAAAGAGGGTGGATTAGTCAAAAGTCTACTTTGCATATTAAAACCGGATGCAATACGGGTTTCTTTTTCCAGCCACATTGATTTTAGAGCAGGATTCGTTAAGGGAATTTAGACAAGCAAATGTGAATTGTGTAGGGTTCTGGAGGGATAAAGGACCTGTCTGGTTACCGTTAACAATAAGTTAGGATAGGCAATGAAGAAAATGGATGACATGAGGTATATGAACTTATGCAGACCCATCTACTAAATTATATATACACAGACTGACCTGCTTCCTCCAAATAACCCTTTATAAAAAAAAAAAGTTGGCCCAAGTAAAAAACATAACACAAAGGGAGCTGGATAAAAGGGTAAATATACAACGTACCCATCACACGTGTAAAGTGACGCTGCAAGTAACTAATGGCCGCTTTACACATCCCGATATCGTCATCCAACTTCGATAAAAAGTCATGTGGTTCGTGCGTTGTATGGTGTAGATGTCCAATTCGATGCAAGAACGATGCCAAAACGATATCGGGGAAGAATTGTGCAGACTCTCAAACTGCCCGATATTGGATGGACGATGTGGCAGGATCGTGCTGTGTGACAGCCCAACACCGACTTGGAGAACAACCTCCCCTACTCACTCCCATGTTAAATGGTCGTTCCTGGGTCGCTCGTACAAGGGGGCGTACACATAGTTGTTGCATTGCCTGCCGATGTCGCCCTGTGTGACATCTCCTATGCGATCTTGGATTTCATCAAAAAAAAAATGCGCGCTCCCGTGCCGTTGTATCCAATATCGAAACGATGTTGGGACATGTAAAGTGGCCATTAGAGACCACACGTGATGGCTCATTAGGCCAATAAAAAATAAACTACACAGAGCTACTGTGCTAACACAATAAAACTACGAGCAAAACAGACAATGATGTGAAACCAATACATGTATAGGTGGTAATATACCCTGCCCACATGCATTAGGGTAAACATCGGTATGGAATAGTAAAATAGTAGCTACATCAATAGATAAACAATTTACCTATAGTGGTGTGAAGTCACAAATGAAAGGTGGAGTAATTAAATAGAATATTAACTTTATAAAAGTTAAAGACTACCATCTGATTAAAGGAAACCTGTGAGTCCCCTGTGCACCAAGAACACGAACACTTTGGGGCACATCTCAGTCATTGCCAATAGTCCATAGTCCCGCATCTGTGGCATACATAAACAATCTTTAGAAAAAGAGAATTTTGTTACGTACCGTAAATTCTTTTTTCTTGAATCATCAATGGGAGACCCAGACATGGGGTTTAGGGCATGCCCTCCGGAGGCCACACTAGGTACTACAAGTTTGTAGACACCGCCCCCTCCGCTTATAAACCCCTACCGCAGGGAATATCCTCAGTTTGGTCCATAAGCTGCGAGGAGACAACATAAACCACACCCGAAACCTCGGGAAAGAAACCGTGCACAGAGGGGTCCAACAACCCGGAATAAACTGTCCCAACTGGGAACAGTCAAATGCAAACATCCAATGGAACAACTGGGTGGGTGCTGGGTCTCCCATTGATGATTCAAGAAAAAAGAATTTACGGTACGTAAACAAAATTCTCTTTTTTCTGATCATCATAATGGGAGACCCAGACAATGGGGATGTCCTAAAGCAAACCCCAGGGCGGGAAAAGTTCCTCAAAAAGACGGTGAGATACGGTCCCCTCAAAGGTGGGCAACCGCCGCCTGGAGGACCCGCCTGCCCAAACTTGCATCCGCAGAGGCATGGGCATGCACCATATAGTGCTTAGAGAAGTGTGCAGGCTGGACCAAGTGGCCGCCTGACACACCTGTAGAGCAGAGAGCGCGATGTCGAAAAGCCCAGGAGGCACCGACAGCTCTGGTCGAGTGCGCCTTCAAGCCACCGGAAGAGGCAAACCAGAAGAACGGTAGGCCTCTTGAATGGGTGCCTTGATCCATCTGGCCAAGGTCGATTTTGACGCCGCGGACCCCTTACAGCGACCTGCCGTCAGTACGAACAAGGAGTCCGAACTCCGGAAGGAGGCAGTCCTGGACACATAAATGCGTACGGCCCGTACGAGGTCCAGAGTGTGGAGGTCGCGCTCAACCTGATGAACAGGGGGCAGGACAGAATGATGGAGAGACAATCTCTGGTTCAAAGTGAAAAGTGGAAACCACCTTTGGCAAGAATTCTGCCCGCGGGCGCAACACCACCTTGTCTTGGTGAACCACCAGAAAGGGTGACTTGCACGATAGTGCAGCCAATTCAGAGACCCGTCTTAGAGACGTAATTGCCACCAGAAAGACCACTTTCTGTGACAGACAAGAGAGGGAAACTTCTCTCAGTGGCTCAAAAGGTGGTTTCTGTAAGCCGCCAGGACCATGTTGAGATCCAAGGGTCCAGCGGTCACTATACGGCGGACCACCGAGACACCCCTGGAGAAATTGACGAACCTTTGGAAGGAGTGCCAAGCGCCTGTCAAACAAGTACGACAGCGCTGATACCTGACCCTTCAGGGAACTGAGGGATAGGCCCAACTCCAAGACCGACTGCAGAAAAGCCAACAGGGTCGGGATCGACAACGGCCAAGGTGAACGTCCACCAGAAGCACACCAGTGAAAAAGATTTTCCACGTTCTGTGGTATATCTTCCGTGATACGGGCCGTCTAGCTCGATTCATAGTGGCAACCACCGTAGGGAGAATCCCCTGGACTGTTAGAAGCCAGGTCTCAAGAGCCATGCAGTCAATCTGAGAGCCCTGGAATTGAGGCGGAAGAAGGGGCCTTGCGCGAGTAGATCTGCGCGGTCTGGAAGAGCCCACCGGTTCCCGCCTGACAGTTGCCACAGATCCGGATACCAGGACCTCCTGGGCCAATCCGGAGCAACTAGAATGGCTGTGCGGCATTCCGTCCTGATTTTCCACAGAACCTTGGGAATCAGTGCCAGAGGTGGGAAAACATATGGTAGTTGGAAGCTGGACCAACTCAGGATCAGGGCATCTGCCCCCAGAGACTGAGGGTCCCACGATCTCGCCATGTATTGTGGCACCTGATGATTCAGCCGGGAGGCCATCAGATCCACGTCCGGAGGGGCCCCATCTGTTGCAGATGTCCCGGAAGACGTCCGGATGGAAGAGACCATTCTCCGGCGTCCATCCCCTGTCGGCTCAGGTAATCGGCCTCCCAATTCTCGACACCTGGGATGTAACTGCGGAGATCAAGCAGTTGTTGTCTTCCACCCATGATAGAATGCGGTGGACTTCCGCTAGGGCCTGTGCACTCCTGGTTCCTCCTGATGATTTATATAGGCGACGGCTGTCGCATTGTCGGACTGAACCCGAATGGGCTGTCCTGACAGGAACACCCGAAAGCCAGGAGTGCTAGATAGACCGCCCTGAGCTCCAGCACGTTGATCTGCAACGTCGACTCCGACCGTGTCCAGAGACCTTGAGCCCTGTGGTGTAAGAACACCGCCCCCAGCCTTTTAGACTGGCGTCGGTGGTCACCACTAACCAGACGGTTTTAGGAAGGATCGGCCCTGACAGGTGACTGGCCGGAGCCACCACTGTAGAGAATCCCTGGTCGTCTGGGAAAGAACCACCAGCTGATTCAGAGAGGACGTCTTCTTGTCCCACCTCTGGAGAATTTCCAGTTGCAGAGGACAGAGGCGAAACTGTGCAAAAGGCACCGCCTCTATTGCTGCCACCATGCGTCCCACCAGCTTCATCAATACCCGTAGGGATGAATGAGGTGATCTGAGGAGATCGTGTACTCCTGACTGACTGGCCAGTTGTTTGGCTCGTGGTAGGGACACTAGAGCAGAATCCGTGTGGAAGTCCATTCCCAGATACGTCAGTGACTGGGTTGGAACCAGGGTGGACTTCTGGATGTTGAGAAGCCACCCGAACTGCTCCAGAGACTGCATGGTCGCCTGCAGGCTCCGCTGACACAGGTGTTCCGATGGCGCTCTGACCAGCAGGTCGTCTAAATAAGGAATGACGGCGTGTCCCTGCGCATGCAGTAAGGCCATCATCGATGCCATCACTTTCGTGAACACCCGGGGAGCCGAGGCCAACCCGAAGGGCAGCGCCACGAATTGGAAATGCTCTTCCCCCACTGCGAATCTCAACCATCGTCGATGAGACGGTGCAATGGGCACGTGAAGGTAAGCGTCGCGGATGTCTATGGACGCTAGGAAGTCGCCCTGCGACACAGCCGCGATCACGGAGCGCAGGGATTCCATGCGGAACTTCCGAACCAACACATGACGGTTGAACAGCTTGAGGTCCAGAACCGGGCGGAAGGAGCCGTCCTTCTTCGGGACGATAAAGAGGTTGGAGTAAAAACCCTTGAACCTCTCCCCAGTGGGCACTGGGACCACCACTCTGTCTCTGCGGAGTCCCTCCAACACCAGATAAAAAGCCTGAGCCTTTTCTGGAGATGGAACAGACCGATGGAATCGGTGTGCGGGCTGAGATGACAGCTCTATCCTGTATCCTCTGGAGACTACGTCTCGAACCCACTGATCTTGGATGTGGAGTCGCCATTTGTCTTGAAATTGAGACAGGCGACCCCCAACCTGTGGGGAGGCAGGAAGAGGGAGCGAGTCATGCGGAAGTGGGTTTGGGAGCGGCAGCTGTTGTACCTGCCGACTTCTTCTGGCGACTCTTGGGACGCCACTGCTGAGAAGTTTTGGCCCCACGGTCCGCGCGAGCGGAAGACGCTGACGGCTGTGAGCTGGGACGAAAGGACCACTGTTTAGGGTTCCTCTTCACAGTATACCTAGGCTTAGGTCTGTTCTGTGGAATCTTGGACTCCGTAGAGTCTTTGATCAACTTGTCCAGCTCTGCACCAAACAGCCTGTCACCAGAGAAAGGAAGATTCTGCAGAATCTTCTTTGACGTGGCATCTGAGTCCCATAGACGTAGCCACAACAATCTGCGGATCGCGATCGCATTGGCCGAAGCCACAGCTGAGCGAGTGGCAGTCTCCAGGGACGCCGTCCTGGCATAATCTGCATAGGCTTTTGCTCTCTCTGTAAGTGCCAGGACCTCAGAGTTGAAACCTGCCAGGTCAGCAATACCATCCAGACAGGATGTGATCGCCTGCAGAGTCCAGACCGCAGCAAAACTCGGGGCAAATGACGACCCCACAGCCTCATAAGACGACTTGGCGATTTGTTCGACCTGTCTGTCTGTCGCATCCTTCAGTGAGGAGCTATCAGAGGCAGAGAAAAGGGAGCGTGCAGCAATCCTGGTCATGGAAGCGTCCACTTTCGGGGACTGCGACCACTCCTGAAGCACCTCCTGAGGAAAGGGAAAGCGGTTGTCCTTGGATTTGCGGACAAAACGCCGTCCAGGGTCTACCCTGGGAGCTCTAACCACCCTTTCAAAGTTAGTGTGGTCCAAAAAGGAACCACATGGTCTAGCCTCAGGTTGTAACCACTGATAGACCTCCTTCGGGTGAACGGCTGTCTCCTGAGGGGGTAACCCGAGGCGTAAAGTCTCGTTGATGGAGGACACCAGATCCTCCACCCCTTCAGCTGGTTCAGACACCGACCCGAGGGTTAAACCCCCATCATCCTCGTCACCGTCAGAGTGACGCTCCTCCTCAGAGAGGATCTGGAGCTCGGGTGAATCATCACGGCGAGCCCGCTTAAGGGGTCTCACGGTGGAAGATGGAGACACCCGGGGGTAGCTTGAAGGAGTAACTGGAGCATCCAGTCTCCTTGTTAGTGCCTCCAGGGATTGCGACATGGAGGACAATTGGGACAACATAGAAGCATTAATCTCGCTTTGTTTTTCCCATGGCCCTGGGATCACCTGAACCTCAGGGTAAAGCACCGGAGCTGCTGCCTCAGCAGTGACAGTCCGGGCGACTGGACGTCCGCAATTATTGCAGGACCCCTCCACCAGTGTCCCTTTGCATGTAGCACAGACAGGTGTGGTACTGGCCGCCTTAGCAGCGCCTTTCTTCCCTGAGGACATACCCACGGTAGGGGAATATCAAACAGGAGAAAAATCACCGGAAACCGGTGGCTTACCGACCGCTGCACAGCGGTGGTGAAGGGAGCGGTGTGTGTGTGGCCTCCGCGAGGAAAGAAGACCTGGTCTCCCCTGGAGTGCAGCAGAGCAGTCTCCAACGATCCCAGCAGGAAAGTGAAGGGAAAAGATGGCCGCCGCTGTAGAAGCAGAGGGCGGGGCTGAAACACGCGGGAAGCACACACACACGCCCATCCAGGTCACATGGGCCGCTCCACATCTCTCCCGGCCGCCATTACAATAATGTAAGCGCCGGGGCCCGCAGCGCGGGAGGTATAAACATAAATACCCAGGCTCACAGACAAAGTCTGAAGCCCACAGCCGCAGCCCCTGTGACACACAGGGCGGTCAGCCAGGGTGACCCCAGCACAGGGTCACCGCCAGAACCGCGGACCCGAAGGCAACGCGCGGTCTGAGTGTCATGAACACACTAGTGCCAGACACTACCCCCAGGCACACCGGAGACACCGGAGTATCTCAGTGCCGGTCCGGTCTGTAAGCACCATATCATGGGAGGCCTCGGACGGGGGTTCAGCACCAGTCCGGTCTGTAAGCACCATTTAGGGAGGCCTCGGACTGGGCTGGCTCTAGTCCGGTCTGTAAGCACCATTTAGGGAGGCCTCGGACAGAGCTGACTCCAGTCCGGTCTGTAAGCACCATTTAGGGAGGCCTCGGACGGAGCGGAGCTGTGCAAGGCTCCTATCTCCCACTTCCCAGAGCCCCCAGGGGGGATGGGAAGGAGCACGGCAGCGTACCGGGAGACACAGTGTGCCCAGGCACTAGGCCCTCCGGTACCTCGACCTGCGTGTTCCCCGAAGGTTAACAGGGAGACTGCCGGAGGTCCCTGACTGGGACCTTCTTTTACCTTGTCTTCATACGCCATCACGAAAGCTGTGAGAATGCAATGAAGTGCAAGCAAAGCGTGTGGTACCTCCGAGCACACTAAGTTTAAAACTGAGGATGTTCCCTGCGGTAGGGGTTTATAAGCGGAGGGGGCGGTGTCTACAGTTCTTGTAGTACCTAGTGTGGCCTCCGGAGGGCAGTGCCCTAAACCCCATTGTCTGGGTCTCCCATTATGATGATCAGAAAAAATAAAACTACACAGAGCTACTGTGCTAACACAATAAAACTACGAGCAATACAGACAATGATTGGTGAAACCAATACATGTATAGGTGGTAAATATACCCCCCTGCCCACATGCATCTAGGGTAAAACATCCGGTATGGAAATAGTAAAATAGTAGCTACATCAATAGATAAACAAAATTACCTATAGTGGTGGTGAAGTCACAAATGAAAGGGTGGAGTAATTAAATTAGAATATTAACTTTATAAAAGTTAAAGACTACCATCTGATTAAAGGAAACCTGTGAGGTCGCCTGTGCACCAAGAACCACGAACACTTCTGGGGGCACATCTACAGTCATTGCCCAATAGTCCCATAGTCCCCGCATACTGTGGCATACATAAACAGATCTTTAGAAAAAAGAGAATTTTGTTTACGTACCGTAAATTCTTTTTTCTTGAATCATCAATGGGAGACCCAGACAATGAGGTTTAGGGCACTGCCCTCCGGAGGCCACACTAGGTACTACAAGTTTGTAGACACCGCCCCCTCCGCTTATAAACCCCTACCGCAGGGAATATCCTCAGTTTGGTCCATAAGCTGCGAGGAGACAACATAAACCACACCCGAAACCTCGGGAAAGAAACCGTGCACAGACGGTCCAACAACCCAGAATAAACTGTCCCAACTGGGAACAGGTCAAATGCAAAACATCCAATGGAACAACTGGGTGGGTGCTGGGTCTCCCATTGATGATTCAAGAAAAAAGAATTTACGGTACGTAAACAAAATTCTCTTTTTTCTGATCATCATAATGGGAGACCCAGACAATGGGGATGTCCTAAAGCAAACCCCAGGGCGGGAAGAGTTCCTCAAAAAAGACGGTGAGATATACGGTCCCCCTCAAAGGTGGGCAACCGCCGCCTGGAGGACCCGCCTGCCCAAACTTGCATCCGCAGAGGCATGGGCATGCACCATATAGTGCTTAGAGAAAGTGTGCAGGCTGGACCAAGTGGCCGCCTGACACACCTGTAGCGCAGAAGCGCGATGTCGCAAAGCCCAGGAGGCACCAACAGCTCTGGTCGAGTGCGCCTTCAAGCCCACCGGGAGAGGCAAACCAGAAGAACGGTAGGCCTCTTGAATGGGTGCCTTGATCCATCTGGCCAAGGTCGATTTTGACGCCGCGGACAACTTACAGCGACCTGCCGTCAGTACGAACAAGGAGTCCGAACTCCGGAAGGAGGCAGTCCTGGACACATAAATGCGTACGGCCCGTACGAGGTCCAGAGTGTGGAGGTCGCGCTCAACCTGATGAACAGGGGCATGACAGAATGATGGAAGAACAATCTCTTGGTTCAAGTGAAAAGTGGAAACCACCTTTGGCAAGAATTCTGCCCGCGGGCGCAACACCACCTTGTCTTGGTGAACCACCAGAAAGGGTGACTTGCACGATAGTGCAGCCAATTCAGAGACCCGTCTTAGAGACGTAATTGCCACCAGAAAGACCACTTTCTGTGACAGACAAGAGAGGGAAACTTCTCTCAGTGGCTCAAAAGGCGGTTTCTGTAGAGCCGCCAGGACCATGTTGAGATCCCAAGGGTCCAGCGGTCGCCTATACGGCGGGACCACCCGAGACACCCCCTGGAGAAATTGACGAACCTTTGGAAGGAGTGCCAAGCGCCTGTCAAACAGTACCGACAGCGCTGATACCTGACCCTTCAGGGAACTGAGGGATAGGCCCAACTCCAAGCCCGACTGCAGAAAAGCCAACAGGGTCGGGATCGACAACGGCCAAGGTGAACGTCCACCAGAAGCACACCAGGTGAAAAAGATTTTCCACGTTCTGTGGTATATCTTCCGTGATACGGGCCGTCTAGCTCGATTCATAGTGGCAACCACCGTAGGGGAGAATCCCCTGGACGTTAGAAGCCAGGCCTCAAGAGCCATGCAGTCAATCTGAGAGCCCTGGAATTGAGGCGGAAGAAGGGGCCTTGCGCGAGTAGATCTGCGCGGTCTGGAAGAGCCCACCGGTTCCCGCCTGACAGTTGCCACAGATCCGGATACCAGGACCTCCTGGGCCAATCCGGAGCCACTAGAATGGCTGTGCGGCATTCCGTCCTGATTTTCCACAGAACCTTGGGAATCAGTGCCAGAGGTGGGAAAACATATGGTAGTTGGAAGCTGGACCAACTCAGGATCAGGGCATCTGCCCCCAGAGACTGAGGGTCCCACGATCTCGCCATGTATTGTGGCACCTGATGATTCAGCCGGGAGGCCATCAGATCCACGTCCGGAGTGCCCCATCTGTTGCAGATGTCCCGGAAGACGTCCGGATGAAGAGACCATTCTCCGGCGTCCATCCCCTGTCGGCTCAGGTAATCGGCCTCCCAATTCTCGACACCTGGGATGTAAACTGCGGAGATCAAGCAGTTGTTGTCTTCCACCCATGATAGAATGCGGTGGACTTCCGCTAGGGCCTGTGCACTCCTGGTTCCTCCCCGATGATTTATATAGGCGACGGCTGTCGCATTGTCGGACTGAACCCGAATGGGCTGTCCTGACAGGAACACCCGAAAAGCCAGGAGTGCTAGATAGACCGCCCTGAGCTCCAGCACGTTGATCTGCAACGTCGACTCCGACCGTGTCCAGAGACCTTGAGCCCTGTGGTGTAAGAACACCGCCCCCCAGCCTTTTAGACTGGCGTCGGTGGTCACCACTAACCATGACGGTTTTAGGAAGGATCGGCCCCGTGACAGGTGACTTGGCCGGAGCCACCACTGTAGAGAATCCCTGGTCGTCTGGGAAAGAACCACCAGCTGATTCAGAGAGGACGTCTTCTTGTCCCACCTCTGGAGAATTTCCAGTTGCAGAGGACAGAGGCGAAACTGTGCAAAAGGCACCGCCTCTATTGCTGCCACCATGCGCCCCACCAAGACCCGCAGGGATGAGTGCGGTGACCGGAGGAGATCGTGTACTCCTGATTGGATGGCCAGCTGTTTGGCTCGCGGCAGAGACACCAAAGCAGAGTCCGTGTGGAAGTCCATGCCCAGATACGTCAGTGACTGGGTTGGGACCAGGGTGGATTTCTGGATATTGAGAAGCCACCCAAACCATTCCAGAGACTGCATGGTCACCTCCAGGCTTCGCTGACACAGGTGTTCCGATGGCGCTCTGACCAACAGGTCGTCTAGATAAGGTATGACGGCGTGACCCTACGCATGCAGGAGAGCCATCATCGAGGCCATCACTTTCGTGAACACCCGCGGTGCCGAGGCCAACCCGAAAGGCAGTGCCACGAATTGGAAGTGTTCTTCCCCCACTGCAAATCTCAACCAGCGCTGATGAGCCGGTGCAATGGGCACGTGAAGGTAAGCGTCTCGGATATCTATGGACGCTAGGAAGTCTCCCTGCGACACAGCCGCGATCACGGAACGCAGGGATTCCATGCGGAACTTCCGAACCAACACGTGACGGTTGAACAACTTGAGGTCCAGAACCGGGCGGAAGGAGCCGTCCTTCTTTGGGACGATAAAGAGGTTGGAGTAAAAACCCCTGAACCTCTCCCCAGTGGGCACTGGGACCACTACCCCGTCTCTGCGTAGACCCTCCAACACCAGATAAAAAGCCTGAGCCTTTTCTGGGGATGGAACAGACCGATGGAATCGGTGTGCGGGCTGCGACGACAGCTCTATCCTGTAACCTCGCGAGACTACGTCTCTGACCCACTGATCCTGAATGCGGAGACGCCATCTGTCCTGAAATCGGGACAGACGACCACCCACCTGTGGGGAGGCAGGAAGAGAGCGAGTCATGCGGAAGTGGGTTTGGGGGCGGCAGCTGTTGCTCCCGCCGGCTTCTTCTGGCGGACCCTTGGGGCGCCACTGAGTAGAAGGCTTGCCCCCACGGTCCGCGCGAGCGGAAGATGCTGAAGGCTGCGAGCTGGAGCGAAAGGACCACTGTTTAGGGTTCCTTTTCACGGTATACCGTGGCTTAGGTTTGTTCTGTGGTATCTTGGACTCCGCAGAATCCTTGATCAGCTTGTCCAGCTCGGTACCAAAAAGCCTGTCACCAGAGAATGGAAGATTCTGCAGAATCTTCTTTGACGTGGCATCTGAGTCCCATAGACGCAGCCACAACAACCTGCGGATCGCTATAGCATTGGCCGAGGCCACAGCAGAGCGGGTGGCAGTCTCCAAGGACGCCGTCCTGGCATAATCCGCATAGGCTCTTGCCCTGTCGGTAAGTGCCAGAACCTCTGAACTGGACCCTGCCAGGTCAGCAATACCATCCAGGCAGGATGTGATCGCCTGCAAGGTCCAGACCGCAGCAAAATTAGGAGCAAAAGAAGACCCTACAGCCTCATAAGAAGACTTGGCGAGTTGTTCGACCTGTCTGTCTGTTGCGTCCTTCAATGAGGAGCTATCAGAGGCAGAGAAAAGGGAGCGTGCAGCAATCCTGGTCATGGAAGTGTCCACCTTCGGGGACTGCGACCACTCCTGAAGCACCTCCTGTGGAAAGGGGAAGCGAGTGTCCTTAGATTTGCGGACATAACGCCGCCCAGGGTGAACCCTGGGTGTTCTAACCACCCTTCCAAAATTAGTGTGGTCCATAAAAGAGCCACATGGTCTAGCCTCAGGTTGTAACCATTGATAGACCTCCTTCGGGTGAACGTCCACCTCCTCAGGGGGTGCCACGAGACGCAAAGTCTCGTTGATGGAGGACACCAGATCCTCCACCCCTTCTGGTGGTTCTGACACAGACCCGAGGATTGAACCCCCATCATCCTCGTCACCTTCAGAGTGACGCTCCTCCTCAGAGAGGGTCTGGAGT
Organism: Allobates femoralis; assembly: GCA_033576535.1. NCBI lineage: Eukaryota > Metazoa > Chordata > Amphibia > Anura > Aromobatidae > Allobates > Allobates femoralis. Next base: position 544,506,560 of record JARQOC010000004.1, read on the forward strand.
TCGGGTGAATCGTCCCGGCGAGCCCGCTTAAGGGGTCTCACAGTGGAAGACGGAGACACCCGGGGGTAGCTTGAAGGAGCAGCTGGACCTTCCAGCCTCCTTGTTAGTGCCTCCAGGGATTGCGACATGGAGGACAATTGGGATAACAAAGATTCATTGATCTCATTCTGTTTGTCCCATGGCCCTGGGATCACCTGAACCTCAGGGTATAGCACCGGAGCTGCTGACTCAGCAGTGACAGTCCGGGCTTCTGGACGTCCGCAATTATTGCAGGACCCCCCCAACCAGTGTCCCGGTGCATGTAGCACAGACAGAAGTGGTACTGGCCGCCTTAGCATCACCCTTCTTTCCTGAGGACATACCCGCAGTAGGGGAAAACAAGCCAAAACAGGAGAGAATCACCGGTACACCGGTGGCTTACCGACCGCTTCAAAGCGGTGGGGAAGGGAGCGATGTGTGTGTAGCCTCCGCGAGGGTTATGAACCTGGTCTCCCCGGGAGTGCAGCAGAGCAGTCTCAACAGATCCCAGCCGGGAAGTGAGGGAGAAAGATGGCCGCCGCAGGATAAGCTGAGGGCGGAGCCGAAACACGCGGGAAGTACACACACACGCCCATCGATGTCACATGGGCTGCTCCACAACTCTCCAGGCAGCCATTACAGTAATGTAGGCGCCGGAGCCCGCAACGCGGGGGGTATAAACACAAATACCCAGGCTGCAGACAAAAGTCTGAAGCCCACAGCCGCAGCCCCTGTGAGTACACAGGGCGGTCAGCCAGGGTGACCCCAGCACAGGGTACACCGCCAGAACCGCGGACACGAGGGTAGCGCGCGGTCTGAGTGGCAGGACACCTCAGGTCCAGACACTACCCCCAGGCACACCGGAGACACCAGGGTATCTCAGTGCCTGTCCGGTCTGTAAGCACCATTTCGGGAGGCCTCGGACGGGGGTTTCAGCACCAGTCCAGTCTGTAAGCACCATTTAGGGAGGCCTCGGACTGGGCTGGCTCCAGTCCGGTCTGTAAGCACCATTTAGGGAGGCCTCGGACGGAGCGGAGCTGTGCAAGGCTCCTATCTCCCACTTTCCAGAGCCCCCATGGGGGATGGGAAGGAGCGCGGCAGCGTACCGGGAGAACACCACGTGTCCAGGCACTAGGCCCTCCGGTACCTCAACCTGCGTGTTCCCCGAAGGTGAGCAGGGAGACTGCCGGAGGTCCCCGACGGGACCTTTTTACCTTGTCTTCATACGCCATCACGTAAGCTGTGAGTATGCAGTGAAGTGCAAGCAAAGCGTGTGATCCTCCGAGCACACTAAGTTTAAAACTGAGGATATTCCCTGCGGTAGGGGTTTATAAGCGGAGGGGGCGGTGTCTACAAACTTGTAGTACCTAGTGTGGCCTCCGGAGGGCAGTGCCCTAAACCCCATTGTCTGGGTCTCCCATTATGATGATCAGAAAAAGTATTTGTACAGATCGTTTGATATGCTAATGAGGCAGTAACTATGGGTAAGGGAATTGGTTCCCCAGTCTAGCCAGCCCACATAGCCCGTTATTCCACCCCTGCGGGTGTGATAACATGCTATACACAGCATCACACAGCTATGTATTACACGCACAAGTGAGCGCATCTTGCCGGGTGTATGCACCCCTGGTATCAGAGAGGCTCACCACGCATGCTCAGGATACACCGCGTTTCTGTTCATGCGCACTATGAAGTCGGGGGTGCACCCGGCAACAGAGATGCTCACTTGTGAGTGTAATACATAGCTGTGTGATGCTATGTATGGCATGTTATGCCCACAGGGATAGAAGAACATGCTATTTGGGCTGGCTAGTCTGGTGAACCAACGCCCCTACGGCTAGTTGCTGTCACATTAGCATATCAAACAATCTTTAAAAATACTTTTTCAAAAGATCCATTTATGTATGCTACAATATGCTGGGACCATCAGGCAGCGATTCTAGATATGTGCACAGGGGACCTGACCGGTTCCCTTTAACTATTCTAAGGCAATATACAGTTTGTGCACCCACCAGACTCTGCTCAGATATTTGAGATGTTGCATGCTGTAATCTGCCTTCATATCCCTGTTCTTGAGTTCTCATCTGATGTCCCAGATCCTGGAGAGGAAATTGCAAAATTTAATTTTACACTACACCAAACCGACAGAGCCGCTGAGGTCACCATAGTGCTGCTGATGTGACAACGCTGCAACAGAGGGGGGAGAGCACTGCGTCATGGGGGAGGGGGTATGGTTTGGAGAAGAGCACCGAGTCACGGGGAAGCACCATGTCACACGGGGGGGGGGGGGGGGGGGGTGAGAAGTTGTGTCGGGGGTCAGGGTTGGAGTAGTACCGCGTCACAGGGGTTGGGGAGAGCACCGGCCGATTACATTTAACTAAAATGACATGACATGCTGATGCTGAAAGAGGGAAATCCCTTTAAAATTACCTGCATCTTTTCATGGGCCTGTGACAGGTATTCCTCGAGATTTTTATTCTCCCCTTTCAATTCTTCAATTAGGACTGAAAAAAAAGCAATAACACCATATTTACAGAATGTCAGTAGGGTTCATTTACACAGATGGGGCAGTGGCACGGTCAGTGTACGGATCGCTGGTCATACAATAGTTTACAGACCAAAGTACACTATGTAGACAGAGCAATGTGTAATGGATCGCTCAGTGCACATAAGAGAAATAACAGAAGGACAGCGCCCAAGCTGGAAATCATAACAGCGTGTCTTTTATTCCATCCACCACAGCAGCATGGAATAAAAGACACGCTGTTATGATTTCCAGCTTGGGCGCTGTCCTTCTGTTATTTCTTGGATGTTGATATGGCCGGGTGGATCTCCCTGGCTTAGGCCGTGCGTCCTGTGAGGTGCTCAGTGAGTACCGTCTCCAGGTGGTGCTGTGGACATTCTTTAATTTTGACTGCGCTCAGTGCACATAGGCAGCCATGGCTCTCGGCAGCACTGGTCTAGTTTATACAAGATGAATCATTGCTGGCAATGATGATCTTTTGCGCTGCACAAAGCATTTCACCTAATACATTTTGGTCATATATCGGGTGCTTGGCAGCCTGGTTAGGATGGAGAAATTGTGGCAAGTTGAAAGCCAAGGACTCTTGCTCACAATAATGTTTAAATACAAATGCACCCTTAAGTGAGTGAATGAAATGCATTGGGGTATTCATTCAAGCCTAATTGGCCAAGACATGAGACAAACTCTCAGATCTAAAATGAATGGCCCATCCTTAGAATCAACTTGGTAAAGCCGAAAAACACCTAATCCTGTATATAATGGGTTTGAAGTTTCCCCTTCTACCAAGATCCATAACATTTATAAGTACAGTCATAATGTAACTGTAAAATATGACCAATTTTAAATACCGCGTCATCATAATTTGGAATATTAAGAGACCTAGTATTGTAAAACAATCTGACCCATTTTCAGCTGGGACCCCTGATATGAACAAGTAATAGAACTGGTACATCTGCAACCATGAAGTCTAGGACATGTCTGCCAATGTGAATATAAAGTCCTTTTTTGAAGCCAGGAAGAGATCACAGTTTGGAACAGGTATCGCTTTTCCAGTTATAAATATTTCGGCTTTTGTGACAAGCATAAATTTTACAGTTATGGGAGATATATTTTCAGCATTACGAACCCAAGGGGACTGACATGCTTGTTCTTACATAAGAGTGCGATTGGCCCAATGGATAGGGTTATATGGGCCATGTTTCCCATTTATGGAGAGCTCAAATCATGATTAAAAATATGGTGGTGATCTCTCCCACCTGGGACTTCCAGGATCAGAGAGATCCTGAACATTGTGGATCCCATGATTTTTCCAAAAACAGAAGCCACCATTCCATATCCAGTCTCATATGATGTTACACACCTCTCCCCTGTGTGGCGTAACCTCCATCTCAAATTCAGTTGGAGTTGTCACCTTGGTTCAATTAGCAAGATATACTTCGGTTGAAATGTGTGTCAATCCTACGCAGAAGTACCTCTAAAACAATTCTTCCATTCCTATGAGCACAGGTCAAGTACTTTTCTTCTGATTATCCTATTTATTTTTGTGTGACTGTATAAGGGAGTTTTGTCCCCTTTAAAAAAAACATCTGACAAACATCTTCTCTTCAGAATTTATGAAATGTAATCGCTTTGTTTCTGTTTTATGAACCACATTCCTGAAGCCTTGAGAGGCCAAATGTTTCCAGTAATGAGTGTCCAATCGGTAGAAACGATTGCCAATGGCCAATGCCACCTTCTTCCACATGATAGTCTCCTCTACATCAGGGGTCCCCAACCACCGGGCCGCGGACCAGGCCGTGGGGGGTCTCTGTGCTGGGCCATGGCGCCGCAGACACTAACAGTGTGCTCTGCGGTGGATGCTGCTGCCTGCCTCCCTGAATGAGATGTCACCGCCCACCTGCAGCATTACAGCACCTCTGCTCTATACCTCAGCTGTGGGCGTAGATTTACCAATGAAGCAGTCAGCCAAACATGGCGCAGCAGCCGGGCCCTGATTGGCTAGTGGTTGCTGCGCTGTGATTGGCCCGGCTTCTTCACTCGTACATCTACGCCCACAGATGGAGAGCAGAGGCGCCGCAATTTTGCATGTGGGGGGGGGGGGCGGACCGGTGAGCAGTGTGAGAGTAAGTGTGTGTTGCATGGGGGGCACAGTATTGGGGGCCGCAAAAGGAGGACGACGGTGGGGGCCGCAAGGGGATTATGATGGGGGATATGGTATTGGGTGCAGCAGTGGATATTGTGGACTGCAAGGGGACGATGGGGATACCATATTGGGAGCTGCAAGGGGATGGAAAAATAAGATCTCCCCTGAAAATAGAACGCAACGCATCTTTTGGTGAAACTGGTTACTAAACTCTAATCCTTCTCCATAGCCCCGCCCCATGTGATCAAAGCCACGCCCCTATGCCACCTTCCCATTTCCCCACCAGGCCTTGGAAAAATGGTCTTGCATGAAGCCGGTCCCCGATGCAAAAAAGGTTGGGGACCACTACTCTACATGGCTTTTTTGCAAACGTTTTCATTCTTTGCTTTCAAAAAGGCCTTCCTTTTTGCCACTCTTTCAAAGGGACAGATTGGTGCAGTGCACATCTAAGGATGGGGTCACGCAAGTGCATGAAAAATCCGACATGCGTCCACCCAGGAGACTAGAGCGTAGAACACATGAACTCCGTATGGTCTTCCGTGTGTCAGGTGAATGTACTTCTGAATGACATGTATGCAATGCATTTTTTTTCTCAGCAGCTATTCCACTACAATCATTCACAGGATTATTTAGTGTCATATGCTTCAGAATGGTAATGTATCCGTAACGTACATTATGTGGATTGTTCGTGTGCCGTCAGTTTATTTCTTGCACCCATTGACGAGTCTCACATGATTAATATATCAGTTGTTGCACTATGCATTGTAAAGAATACTTGAGCCTTCTCTTGGGTCCATACGGCCAAGTTAAATGCACTTTATGGGAAAATATTTGAGTTTTATTTTTTAAACAAAGGAGGAGATTATGTTTTCCCCTGATCATATTCCATACGTCTGCCAAATTCATGACCTGTCCTGTTCTTATTCTTTTTTTTTTTTTAGATTTAAATTATGAAAGCAAGAGATCTCCACAGGATTTCCAATATGGCAGTGGGGCAGTGTTAGGGATTTAGACATGGCAGAAGGGTTTGCCTTGTCAACCATTCACCATTTGATCGCATCCGCCATTTTGGAGGTCTTATATACTGCTGCTAAGACTGAAAGCACACCGTCATGCATCAAACACGGAGCGTTTCAAAGCCGGCAATTGTCGGGTTTTAGAAATTAACTGAAAATAATGCCAGCGGCGGCAATGTACGCAATTTGCCTACAGTACATTGCGGCATTCCCCTGAAATCAGGAGGTGTCCGAGGTACTATATGCCATTAGCGTATAGCTAATAGCTTACAGTACCTCAGACAGCTCCTGATTTCAGAAAGAAAAACTGTACATATGCATAAAATGTTTAAAGCTCCTGATTTCAGCAGACTGCCGCAATGTACTGTACATTACCGCCGCCAGCATTTTCAGTTAATTTCTAAAACCCAACAATTGCCAGCTTTGAATTATTAACCCCTGCACAGCCAGGGTGTGATGTCAGCATTTGTCCAGGGAATGTGGACACTCCCTGGACAAGCTGCCACCACACCAACATCGGGTTAACCCTTCAGACACCAGATTAATAGCCGCATCAGCAGCCTCTGTGCTGACATGCTGCACAGAGGTTGCAGATGGGGCCAATATGCTGCTAAACCCCAGTAATTAAAAAAATGGGCACAACAGCTGTGTTTTTAGTAATCATCTTGCACCGCTGCTGTCACAGCGGTGCAAGATGATTGGTTACTGTACCAGGAAACCGTCAAATTCAAACTCTGCGGCTTTGACAGCCATGAAGTTTGAAGCAATTTTAAAAGCACACGCGTGCGACTATTGCAGTGTGCTATATGGATGCGAGTTTGACTCGCGTTCAATTGCACCATGCTGCGATCGAACTCACATTTCTCTCGCAATGCGAGAAATTCACGCTAATGGGACCAGTATCATTTACGGATACTGGTCCGAGTGCAATGCGAGTTTTTCCTCGCATTGCACTCACGCGACTCTCACGCTTGTGTGCGTTCAGCCCAAGAGGGAGTACCGCATTTTAGAGATCAGATGCATGGGGTGCAGGCTTTGTAACAGCCATTGCCTGTGCTGCGTGGTATGGGCTCGAATCATGAGCCCATTGAATAGAAAATGAAGCCAGAGTGGAGTGGCCGCCCATGAAGCAGTAACTATCTGCTTTTTCAGCAAAACCTTATTAGTAAAGTGTTGAAACGATCAGTCATGGGAATCAGAGTATAACGGCATCTCTAATACTGGTAGAACAACATAACATTAAGTCTATTACCCAACATGTACAGCAGTGGCAGAACAATGATTCATAGCTCTAGTGAATGATAGATAAAGCCAAAGCCATCAAATTCATGCCACTACAGCGATGTTACCTTGCGCTTGGTCAAGCGCCTTCTCCAAGAACTTATTATGCATAACGACTTCTTGTTGACCTTCATCTGGTGTGGAGATAAAAAGAACATAATTACACACCTCACCTATCCACACGTATGATCACACTGACCGCCCATAACCGCTCTTCCGAAGGACGCTGCTCTGTTTTGCAGCAATACACCTGCAGTTCCCCCATTGATCCCTCCTTGGAGCCATGGGTCTAGTAAGATGTGCTTTCCATTCATTATTTTTCATGTAATTTGGATACCAATTCTTATTTACATGCACACATGTTC